>VXBL01000336.1:369739-398273 GCA_013400195.1 Aramus guarauna | reverse complement strand
GAAAACTTTTTTTTTTTTTTTTTTTTTTTTTTTTTTACGTATAGCAAACAGTTCTTCTGAAAAGCTATGCAGAATACCAAGAATAAATTCAGAACAGTGTGGAATGTGTGTATCCTGAGAGTGCCCTCTGTACAATGTCTCCTCTTAAACAATTGTGTAGGCCCAAATATTTTCTGTATTTTTTAGTTCTCTTAGAATAGTATTATTCTGGCATTCTGGAAAATTAGACCTGGCATCAGAGACATAACAAAACCCAAACCGTCCTTTGTACTTTGTCACCAAACTAAGGTTGTACTTGAGGAAGCCCGCATGGTTGGAAGAGAGTCACACACCCAAATTCAAACTAGAACAGCAAAAAAACCCCTATCCTTAGACTGCAGAAGCCTGCAGTCCTGAATCACTACAGTACTACATTGTTAACTAAAATAAACCCAGTATTTTTCAGTGGTGTATATCCACCTAAATATCATATTCACTACAAAATAGACTACTGTGACCCCAGAATTCTACCCTGGTTTTGTCATATTATATGGCTAGCGTGTTTTATAGACTATGGAAATTGTAGCTATTTAAAAAGAGGGTATGAATAAAAGACACAGAGAACTTGCTTTGTAAAGGCAAGCGTCAATCCCATAAGGAAAAGATATGTCTGAAGGAATAGCTGTTAAAAGGGCAGGAAGATCTTGTAATGAAGTGTACAAAGGAAATCAAGCCAGTCTAAAACTTCATGGAAGCTGAAAGAAAAAATGTAGAAGGTAGGAATGTTCTTCTATTTATAGATGCTCTAATTCATCTGTTTTTAATCCTGTTGGTCACAGTGATATCATTTGAATTATCCTCACTGGAGGCACTTTGAATTAACATAAAATGTAAGGATTTTCTTGCTATGGTCTTACTGGGAGAAAAAAAAAAAGTCAAACTGATGTATTTCTGTGAAAAGCTCCACAGGCAGGAAGGTGAATTTATCCTTCATGTGATAAACTGCCTTCTCAGCAACACTTACCCTTGCGTGCTTTGCCTGTGACTGTTGGAGTGATTAATTTTCCTGAAGAAAAATACATTGTAGGTGTATTCAAAACTCTGACTTAAATTTCCATGGATTGCAGCTGTGAAATGCTCAAATACATTGATTAAAGCAAAATTTTGCATTGTTTAGGCAGAGAATCTAATTCTGCAAAGTGTTGGTAAATGGATTCAGAGTACAGGTGTTACCAATGAAATGATGACTAGTTACAAACACATGCATATATATGTCTTTATTTAACTTTAGTCAGAAAAAATGCTTATCTTCTCATGGACCCAGACAAGTTGCCTGAGCAATACCATCTCTCAATGTGTTTTAAATGGCTGAGCTGTAATTTTTTATCTCAGTATGCATTAGCAGCAATTGTCTTAAGAGATTCTTCCCAGAATTCTACTCTCATGAGAAGTGCTGTCTGTGGCTGAATCCTTTGGCTTCAGGAAATTTCCAATATGTAATGTTTCTGTGCAGTAGGAACCTAAATGTGAGCTGAAATATATTCAAATGGAGGAAAACCTTCAAACGTGTTTAATTTTAAGCACATGCTTTAATGCTTAGTGAAGCGTACAACTCAGTGCGTACCCAAGTGGTTTGCCAAATTTGGGTATAAACTAAGGAGGAATTTACTTATGTGTTTGTCAGACATCTTCTAGTCAAAAGAAAATTTTATTAGAGCAGTTTGTAGAATTGGACAATCAGACTACTTACTGGTCAAGTGTTCTTTAGAACCTTTTTGGTGCTAAGAATATACTTCTGCTCATTTTCCCCAGTTTTAATGCTGCTATACCTTTCTGAGTTCAACATTTACTTGAGAATAATCAAATCGCTTGCTGACAAGTTGTGAAGTCATAAAAAGCACGCAGCTCCTGTTACTAAATGATGAGCTTCATAGTACCTTCTAGATTTTGGAGACTAGGAATTGTGTTAAGTGCTCGTTAGAAGAATTAATTTCTGCCTATGAAACTGTTGGAGTTTATACATTTATGCAATCTCATTTGTCAGAAAGGAACCTGTGTGAGTAAATTATTTTATCTGATTGTGAAAGTGCTCATGTTTGATCAGTATGTGAAGATGCAGTACTTCCAGTTACACAGTTACACTATCAAGTATGAGCCTCATGAAAAAGACTTTGCCTTTTATATAGTGTATTATTTTATGTGAATAAGTTTGTACAGGTATACTTAAAATTATGCCAGGCTTACGCTCTTCATGTGAGTCAGATCAAACTGAAATATCAAACACTTTATATTTTAGTAAAAAAGGGATAAAGTAGGCATTTATTGCTTTTAACCATCTCTTCTTAGAGATTCATATTAAGTCAGAAAAATCTTGAGTTAGTAAAACTTATATTACAGTATTTTTCATTACTAATGCTATTTATATCCTCTGATGCAATTAAGGCCTGTAACAGTTGTTTGAGAAATATTATATCTATTTTCCAGATAAAAAAATTAAGATACAGAGAAGGAGGTCAGTGGCAGAGTTGCAGTGGGAATGCTGTAAACACCTGATCTTCAGGTTTTAATCAAAAAGACTATTATATCCTCTCCTTGTCTTATAGGCAAAAATAAAGCTAATTTCTCCCTTGCAATATTTATGGACCTGTGTTTCATTTCATCCTTTAACTGCTACATAACAGTTTTCCTGTTTTTAAATTGTTAATTGCTAATGTATTCTCCTTTATTTAATGATGAGTTGCAAGGAATATGTGACTATTGCCTGTGCTTCTGTTTCCTAATATCATGCCATCCTCCCAGTGACCACCACTTTCTTAGTTTTTAGGTACTTTCTCTGTTATCTCAAATTCAAATATTCCAGTATTCTGGGTAATTCCAGAATTCCAATATTCTGTTATCTTGTATTTCAGTACCTGAAGGGGACCTACAAGAAAGCTAGAGAGGGATTGTTTACAAGGGCATGGAGTGATAGGACAAGGTGCAATGGCCTTAAACTGAAGGAGGGTAGATTTAGGTTAGATATAAAGAAGAAATTCTTTACTGTTAGATTGGTGAGGCACTGGAACAGGTTGCCCAGAGAGGTTGTGGATGCCCCCTCCTTGGAAGTGTTCCAGGCCAGGTTGGATGGGGCTTTAGGCAACTTGGTCTAGTGGACGGTGCCTTGCCTATAGCAGCAGCATGGAACTAGATGATCTTTAAGGTCCCTTCCAACCCAATCCATTTTAAGGTTCTAGGATTCCATGATAATTCTTAAGTCATTGTGCTATAAAAATGGGGGTGGGGGGAGGCTGTGAGAAAGGGCTGTATAGGATGGGGAAGGTGTTAAATTGCTATTTTTTCTGTTTTTCTTCCATTTGTGGTTTCCAAAAATATGGTAGAGGGTTTTTTGAGTTAGCAAATTGACACAAATTGGAAGAACAAGCACACATAAGTTTGTAATATATATCACATCAGGACATTTCTAGAAGTTGCACATTCAGTCTTTCTACATTAAACAATTGCTCACATTTGCTACAAATGATTACCACAAGCTCTTGGTCACTGTCTTGCAAGTGGTATTATTGATTTTTCAAAAACTGTTTCCAGCAATAAGGTGATTGTATAGTCTTCAATTTTTTATTTTATTTTATTTTTATTTCCTCACTGGGATTTTCTTTGTGGATGCTATAAGATTGTGCTTCCTTTGATTTCCTTTTCCAGCAATTGCCCATTAATTAGTCATCCAGTTATTTATATGGTCAATGTGTGTTTATTTTTTTTTCAGATCTTGTGGGTGACTCTTGCATACTAAATTATTTTTGAACACTAACATCACTCAAGGCAAAACAACCTGACTCTTCATGCTTTACAGTTTCCTACCTCAGGGAAGCTTTCAGTAGAAGATTAGGATTATGTGAGCTGTATTGTCTAACGCTAATATTAGAAAGAACTAAACCAAACTGTTAACACTTCTTTGAATAATACGAGTGACAAGAAAAGACAGTAGCACGTATTATTGCGTAAACAGTAGCATGTATTACTGTGTAAACTGCTCTGTTATCTAGATTAATGTAGAAGAAATGTTTTTTCTTTTTCATGCTGCAGGTTTTGTCCCATCTATTGCATGCTCTTTCCCTTCCCCCCCCTTTCCCCCCCTTCTTCCCTCCTTTTTCTTTTTTTTTTCTTCAGGAGCTCCAGACACAGCTAGAGGAATTTAAAAGAAAATCTGAGTGTGAACTAAAGCAACTAGAGAAAGAGAAAGAAGTCCTAACTGGGAAGCTTCAAAACTCTTCGCTTGAGGTAAACTGGACATAAATGTAACTCAGTAATAAAAGGGGTCTTCATTTTCCCTCTGATCTGAGATATTCTTGATTAGATTTTAATTGTATTTGCTGTGAATATGACTATCATTCAAGAAAATATGCAAGGACTCTAGATAGAAGTAACAGAAATTACAGCTCCTGAACATCTATGAAGATTTTGACAAGCCTTTTTGATAAATTTCATTTATCACTCTTTGTAGATATGCTAAGGCTTTTAGGTGAGGAGGTTGGCTGTATCAGAGTTGGATGGTGACTCTTGACTGTTTGTCTGTATATAGACCTAAGAGGGCTAAGAGAAATTAGAATCTTCCTTACAGCTCTTGTTGACTTTTTTGTGTGTGTGTGCGTGTGTGCGCGCGCGTGTGTAGACATATAAAAGGGCCTGCTTTCTTGCTCCCTTGAGCAACAGAATTGAATAGCAAAAAGGTCAAACAGATCATTGTCTCTGTTCTACCTGCTTGATGATAAGGGTGGTAACTGAAGCAGATTGGAATGTGGAATAATTTAATACATATTAGTAGTTAGGTATGCCTCCCTCTATGTTCTCAAGATCAAGAATGAAATAGAGAAAGCATTGTGACCCCAAAGAAGCTTTGAGGATGTCATAGCTTATGTACTGTTCCCCACTCTGGTTATACCTAAATCATAATGCAAATCTGTAGACATGGGTTAATCTGGACATAATTACCTGAGATGTGTTAGATTAGATTATCCACCTGTAACAGCTGTAATGTATAGTCAGTTGCAGGCCAAGTGATGCAAATTTTTCGGATTAGTACATCTGCCAAAATATTTATACAGGAAGCGTCATTATTTGAAAAGCTGTAACATGTTGGATAAATAATTTTCTGCCAAAACAAAAGCAGAACCCCTTCAAGGCAATTATTTACCCAGGTAAACAGTTCACCTTTAAAATTTCTTACAACTGTGATTATACGTTTTCTTCCTCTCAGGTGTTCCCCTTTTGTGTTGTTCAGTTCTTTTCAGCAAATGCTATCTGCTTTAAAATGTAATGTACATGATATTTCCTTTTCTTCAGTGTGATCATGTGAAGTTTTTGCCTGTGAACATTTTGATACTTTTATCTCATGGATAAGCTATAAAAAAACCTGCTTTAACAGAACTGAAATCAGTGCCCTAGTGAAAAGTTCTGATGATGCTCAGTGCTGCATTTCTTTTTCTACACAAAGTGTATCATTGCATTTGGTACCTTTTTCAGAAGAACAATGAAATTATTTGTGATTGCCCATTCTGGGAGATTATTGGTGAATGGACGTGTTTTCACCATGAGAATTTGGCATCCATTTCTTTGTTTTTCCCTGCCAATCCAAATTTTGAGGCTGCAAGTTTTTATTAAGCAAAATGAGGATATTCCCAAATATACAAAATTTCTTCAGTCTAGTTCAAGAAAAAGCAATGAACAACAGGAATTAGGTAGCTCACACTGTGGTACTACTGAATTACAGATAACCACTGTTGTTCTAAGTGGCAGTATATAATTTCCATGGCTTTTTATCTTCACTGATTCTAACCACTTTCACTTCCAGCAAGTTCAGTGGGAGCTTGCATGGCAACAGATCCGCAAAAGTTGAAGACCTAGATCTTTCTCAGCTGGCATTTGTAGACTCTGAGTGGTTGTCATAAGCTCTTTTTGAGTGTTCAAAGACAGAAAAAGGCTCATCGGGAGCTACGCAAGATTTTGGTCCCCCTCTCCTTCCTGCTTTCACTTTCCCACAAGCCAGGACTACTGCTTGGTGTGGCATGTTCCAGCAATCAAGGCATGNAAAGGTCTTTTCCAACCTAGATGATTCTATGATTCTATGTACCACCTGCTTTTTCTCCCATTCATGCTGTACTAGCTATGCTAGTTCTGAGTGCAGCATGGTCTTTTCCCTTTCATTTCTCCTGTAAAACAGATTTAGACATTCTGGTATCAAACAGTTGCATTCTGACATTCTATCCTTTTCCCAGTCTTAGAAATACAGAATTTAAATGTAGTTCTTAATATTCTTAAAGTTCTGGCTAAATCTCATTTTCAGGTTTCATTACACATTTCTGCATGCCACTGTTTTCTACAGTTTCTTCTCTGAGAGAATTTCAGGTCAATCCAACCCGTGTTGACCTATCCAGAGTGACGACTTTGCACCTAATACAAACCATGGGTTCTCAGAAATCAGTCATCTTTATTCTTTTCCAAATTCCCCTAAATGTACATATTTCTACAAAAATATCTTAGTCGATTCAAAGCTGAAAATTTACTATGATATTCTGGCATCCCTGGGAAATGTCTGAAAGTTATACTGGTTTGAGGTGTGAGAGGAAGAGGTGGAATGGAGGAGTAGTGGCACACTGTCTGATCTCATAGTACTGTGTATGTGCATGCAAGTGCTGTATTCCACTGAAAGGTCTCAAAGAAATCAAAAGGCTTATGACACGAAGCATTATTATTCACGTTTTGCAGATGGAAAAAGTAAGGCAGTGAGTGAGTCATCAAATTACTATTATTGAAGTCACACATTCAGGACAGAAAAATAGGAACGAAACCTGTGTTTCTTAACTGCTAGTCCTCTCGTATCATAACATCATGGTAAATGTAAGGGGTAGTGGGAAATTATTGCCACTATAAAAATAAACATAAATAATACAAAATAGTATATATCATGCCATATGTTATGTTCACAACACCATGGTAAGTATGAACAGATACACTAAGAAATGTTTTAGTGTATCTTAGAATCTGATAATGCTCCCAAAAGGGAGGAAATGCTCCCTCTGAAGATAAATTTTGCATTTTTCTTGGTACTGTATATGTTACTTTCTGAACCATTTACTTGGCGGTATTGCTGGGGAAGGGAAGTAATTTCAACTTACAATACTTTCATTCTGTAAGTATGTGAATATTCACAGCCAAGAAACCAGCATTTAGTATTCAACATTATGTTTCACTGAGGGAAAGATTCCCTGTTGGGAACCTTTGCAATGGCACAGCCCAGAGCTTCCGCCTCAAAGGTTAGGCAATGTGCTGTTACTAATCCAGTTCTAACCTGGATAAAATTTCAGATCTAAAAATAGCTTCCTTGGCTGCATAAGGCACATGTTTGGTTGGGCTGACATAGCTAAAGCACTATGCAGAGTAGACAGAATCATGACAATTTCATATCTCTGGGGACACACTTCAAAGTGGCATGACTTTTGTATTACTGAGATTTTTCTGCATAAAGAAATCAGATTCACACCTATTTTTTCCTTTGGAAGGAAGGATGTGAGATCCTTTGTGGGTCAAATGCTAATTCATTAGAGTCCTCCAGTTCCTTACTTTTGCACTACAGGATCTCTTCAACCTGTGTTAAAGGGGTTATTGTGGAATTAGAAAGTACATAAAATGGAAGCACAGGCATCACCTTGTCATGATACATCTTTGAACAATGGTAGCACAACAGTGCCCAGAGCCTTGATGGAGACCTTGTAAGTACAACCAAATAGCAGCAGTAGAGGTGTGCCTAGTGTGTTCACACCTGTCCTTCTGGTCAGGAATTGCCATAGGAAGGCAGTTAACTGTGAATTTAACTGAAGTAACGGTGACATAAGCCTCAAGACAACAGTAAAATGTAATTTCATTATTTTGTTGTTACTTGTACCATGTTACCATTTTGATGTAATAGCATCATAGTATGAGTAAAACCCTGTAGCATTTGGATGCCTTATTTTGACTCTGAACAAATTCTCAATTGTGACTCTTCTATAATACATCAAAAGGCAGTTTTAAGTCTTTTATATAAATTCATCCCCTAGCAATGCATTGAGAAACCTGGGCCTTTCTGCTTAAAAGATACAGGAAGTGAAAATATTCTCTCTGATTCCAACGTGAGATCTTGCCTTTGAGATTTCACACTTCTTACAATAAATAAAAGAAGGAGAGGGCAGACATAGGATAGACTTCAAGTATTCATAGTGCTTGCAAGCACAGTGAATTAAAATAATCAAAGTAGACGTCAAACAGGGGAGCCAGCTGTGATGGCATGCACAGCCTTATACTTCCTGAGTATTTTTGCCCATGGGCTATCAAAGTCTGAGAGGTGCTTCTTCAAAAGAATTAAGCCATCCTTCCCAGGAGAAGGGCAGTAATTATGGTTAGAAAAGAATGAAACTTGAAAGACTTTTGAAATATTTCAGAATTTATCTGTCCTTTTAGTAATAGTTGTTCATTTTTTCTTTACTTGGAAGACAGTTGAAGGCAAAATCAGCTGTCGTAAGAAAGGGTAAGTACAAACATAACCCTGAAATTTGAAAAGAATTCAGAAGAGCCTAGAAAAATGCTGTTGCCTGGAGTTTATACTGTGGGTAGTTATTAGTTGCATCTTTAAGACTACTTTATGCAATTCTGGTGGATAAAAGTGAATGAATAATGGTGTTAGAGGTACAGTTTTTTCAAGAGATTTTGTTTTGCAGCAGGAAGACACTGTAAAACACAAAAGCACACAGTGTTGCTGGTTTGTTAATAGCAAAAGGAGCCAGATAGATTCTGGACTGATATGAGTTGGCATAGTTTCATTTTTGATAAATTTTGCTTTATCAATTGAAACAAATTCAGGGTCTGGCTATCTGTTTTGAAGTAATGAAACACAATAAAATGCCTGGGCACTGTAAAATATTTCAGAGAAGGATTTGCACTGGTGGATTTGAAAGCCCTTTTATTTGAAAGACAGAAGGAGGAAACCTGATGGGATGGAAATGTTTGTTTCTTAACCTCTAATACATTAGAAGTAGCTGGATTCATGAGAAAGAGTGTGATTGTATGCCTGATATATTTGTGTAGGTCTTTTTTCCCTAAATCATTGAAAAACAATGTTTTTAGAAATACTTCTCCGTCTGATTTCTTACACATTATGTTCTCTGTTGCTACCAATTTGCTGCTCAGCCTATTTCTAGTTAGTATGATCTTATGTTTCATGTTAGTAGTGCTTTGAACCAATAATTGTCTATGAAGAGAGTCTGGAAGGTTAATGTTGTGACCACAGCTGAAGCTTATATATACCTCTTTTCATCTTCCCTGCCTGGATGAATATTTAATTTGCAAAAGAAATATTCCAAGGGACATTTTTCCTGTTTCCAATTTTTCTATTAGAAAATATACAGCCTACTCTTCTGGCACATCCTTTTTACTCACTGGCTTACTTTCAGGATACCCAGAAAAAAAAGCATGCTTGAGTGTAGTAATGCTAATGCATATTACATCAGCTGATACAGGGGACTGTACAGCATGAAGTATTTCACATCAAAGGTGAGTTTAATAAGGAACTGCAGTACCTTAAAACTTCAGTGTTTCCTTTCTTTATATAGGAAAACATTGGCTTGAGTTCAATAGGTATTAAGATAAAGTAAATGTTTTACCTGTAACCAGAAACCAAAGTGCCTCTTTGGTTAAATTTTACTATTTACCACTTATTTAAAAAAAAAATAAAAAATTGCAGCAGCTCTGGAAATAAAGGTATGGTTGGCAAGTGGCTCTGGCATCTGCCTGTTCTTGGAGTGTATCCAGGCCACAGATAGATCCCATCACATTAGAGGTAACAAATGTTTTTCATTAAGAATAATATTTAGCAAGTATTCTTCACTACTTTGTTCAGAGAGATAGTTTTCTGTGTGTTTAATTGGATGACACAAAGGAAAAAGCCAAGACTGGATGATGAAACTCACAGTTTGGGGCAGTTGAAGCCAGGTGCTCTTTCAAATTTGATAACTCAAATCAATTTCATTGGATAGCTTCAGTGAAGTTCAAATGTACCATGTTGGTTTGAAAGTTTGAAATTGTTTAGGAAGTGGTAAAACTATTCTTTCATTTTCTGGCACTTAGAACAAAATAAAAAACTCAATTTGCAAAACACTGGGTGAAGGAATGTTTGTTTTCTTCTTATCTACCAACCTAGCATTCCCATGATGTGTGGGAGACCTGGGCTTGGGGGTTTGTTTGGGTTTTTTCCCTCCTTCTGTCAGCTTTCTCACCATTTAAAGAGTTCCCTTGTCACTCGGTTATAGGATAAACCAGGGTGAGCTACAGTGCATTGCCTGTTGCCACTTCTTCGCTTGAATATTGTCATTGAACAGCCAAGGCCTTCATCACTAGGATAGGTGTCTCAGTTACCTTCATATGCACATGCACGTACTCTTGCTCTGTCAAGAGCTCTTGCTCTTGCTCTGTGCACTTTTTCTGTGCCTCCGTGCTTCCTTTCTCTCTCTCACATACACACAAAGCAGTACCAACATTGCCATCTCTTCTTCCCCTGTGTTCCGTGAATAAAGCCATTTGTCTACCTACAAATGATGAAATAATTTAAGTTTTAAAAACATTGAGTTCAGTCTGGGGGAAATACCTTTTTGTTTTGATGTGTACATTAAAAAATGTTTCCTTTGGATTGATTTGACTAGAAGTTTTATTGACTGCTTGGTTTGGCCACCAAATAGGAGGAAGTCAACTGCTGGCAGCTTTGCTAAAGAGTTTTTTAATGACATTAATCTCTGCTTGCAGATTTCTGTCATGTCTAAATTATGGATGCTTTTGTAGATCTTAGAACATGTGAAACATCAGTTATAAAGCTGAGGTACTTTGAGTTTCAAACATAGCACACTACCCCATCTGTAAAGGAAATCCACGTTGATTATAATAGCGAGCAAGCCATTGGAATGGGTTCAGAGGGAAACTGAAGTACAAGATTAGTGATGATTAGTAATGACCACCACCAAATAATTGGAGAAAAGGAACCTGACTTGTGGATTTGAAGTGAAGAACAAACTCTATTTATATGGAAGGAATGCAGTGTACTGACTTATGTATAGGAACAGCAGTTCTGTAGCCATAAACCTACTCAAAAATGGAACAGTAATGCTTTCTTGTAGCTGCTTACAGAGGTGCAGAAACCAGATTTAGTAAAGGAAGTTATGTAGTTCTCATGATACATATGTGTGTTCAGGTAACAGATTTTGAGTTATCTCCACAGCACATGAAGTCCATGAACATTCGTGTCACATTAATCGTGCTTACATGAAAAAAATTCATCTGATATTCTGTGAATGCAAACTTTTTACTCAAAATTATAAACTACCAACAGACCAAATAGAGCAAGTTTTTACAATGTTTTCAGGCCCTTAGTAGCTCTGTAGAAAAAACAATGAAAATAGGACAAATTGATCAAGTAGAAATAATTCTTTCTAAGCTGTGAGTGTCACAAAAAAAAAGGTTCACATTCATTTTTCTTCTTTAATATCAGGATTTATTTCTGGGACATAAAGACTTATATAAATTCTACAGAGAAGGGAGTAGATGCCAAGAAAAGGTAAAAGCAGAAATTGGGACTAGAAGTGAAGACAAGTCAAGGTACGATGTAGTTGAAGGTTGTGGTCATAAAGTGGGGGTACAGAATGTCCTTTTTCCGAAAGGAGTTGAAACCCTAGGAACTGATTTGAGCTCTGTGGTTTGCAGCATTTTGAGCATTCAGAGCACAGTTCTGTGCTGGGAACCTATGAGAACAGCAGAGGCTTAGAGATTACGTGAATAAGGGCTGTGATTCATCTGAGAATGGAGAAGGGCCTCAGGAGAGGGAAAGGAGAACCCACATCCTTTGGAGGAGAGGAGCCAGCATGCTCAACCAATGTGAGAAAGAAGAGAACCATGAGCTAGTCGGAGTACATTTAGCCATCACCAGAAAGGTTTCCTACGATTTGGAGAGATCTGGCATAGCTCATTCATATCTCCCTTTGGACAGTGCAATGCTGACTGTGGCCATGAAGTTAATGAGAAGTAAGGGCTTTGCACATCATGCCTCCTTTTCTCTTATGTAATACAAAATATACTGGAAGGTACTACGAGAATGAAATGTGGAAGGATATAGACACCTTAGCCCACTTAGTAAATCTTCATCCAGCTTTTGTGGTGCATCGAAAAGGACCACAAGTGTGCCGTTGAAGTTACAAGCAACTATTTAGCTAGCTAAAGCTACAGTGCTTCCTCAGCTAACAGTCTGTCTATATTATGCTTGGAAAAAACCCAAGGCAACACTGAAGAGAAACAGAACATGTATTAGTGTAGAGGTAAAAATAGGATGGACTTACAAGTTATCTGTATCATACCCAATTTGCACATGTGTGTAAGATCATTTGAATCATTTAAAGTCACATGAAATTGTAAGGATGCAGACTTCTTCCTTTCATAGTTTGAATTCTGTTTCTCTAAGGCTCAAAAGTACAAGTATATAAAAAATGCAAAACAGACCATCCTCTTTCACATGTTCCCCAAAAGAAAAGGCAAGAGACATAAATGTTTTGCAGGAGGCATGACACAGCAAAAAAATCTGACTTGGAAGTCAGATACAGCAGAAAAACCACTAATTGTCCTTACTAAGCTTGCACGCTCCTTTTATGCAGAAGGCAGTTTTTCAGAATTTCACAGCTATGATGTTTGGAATGGCAAATTTAAGAAGAATGGCAAATAGAAATTTTTGCTGAAAGTTGAGAGAACCTACCAAATAGAAAAGAGAACAGACTCTTCCTTCCTTTCCCACCAAAACAAACCCCACTAAGTTGTTCTTATAAACAGGTATTTTTTGTTACTTTCGTGTTAGCCATTGTAGACATGTCTGTTGTATTTAGTAATTAAGCTAAGAGGGGGGAGAAAATAAAACAAATCTGAAGCGTGATGTGCAGAATTCTTGTTTCCATTGGTTCTAATCTACTGCTTTATATAAATGGACTCTGCAGCATTACATCTCCAGGATGACAATAAGCAGAGCCTTAGGCCTGCCTTCTGGCTTATGCCATAATTATTGTGCAAATGGAACTATGGATTGTATGTATGAGATGGAAACAATTTGAAAAGAAATAACTTAAGAAAAGTACTTGATGGGCAAAAGATAGTATATGCAAAAGGGATGTCATTCTTCACTGAAAAAAGGGCTCCTTGCATGAAACAAGCATCTTGCTTTTTTTCATAGAGCAACACAAGTTCATGAAATGTACTCAAATTTACATAATTCCTCTCCATTGTGAATGCAGCCATTAATCCTATCCTGCTGACTTACTTTTCTGGAAGGTGGCTCAGCTGAAGCAAATATTAGACCAACAAGCAAATAATTTCAAGGAGTCACTGAAGAAACATAATCTACAGTCCAACAAAGAAAAAGAGAAGCTTTTGCAGGATCTTCAAAACACCATTAAAGAAAACCAGAATGTTAAACTGCAGCTACAGGCATCACATCAAAAAGTCTTAAAAACATTGGAGAAAAGCAAAAATCAGGAACTCAAGGTCAGTTTACGACATACTAGCGTAAAAAAAAATTGTATTTGTGGAATAAACCACATTAGCTAGAGCTAATTATCAAAACTCAGTTATCTCAAGTTATCTTAACGATGGGTTGCCATTGTTGCACATAATGAATTATTCTGTGATTTTGAAACCTCGTCATCTTCAGGTTGGGTTGTTTGGCGTTTTTATAATTTTAACATTTGAACTTAGACCACAGTGTGAATGAAATAGTTTCATAAAATAATATAGCCTACCCTCTACAGTTAGGCTGCGATGAATACAAGCTCCTCTAGCTGTGCTCTTGCTTCAAGGGAATTCCTAAGTGTATTATTAACAGGACTCAGTTTTATTCTTTTTCATCCATTATTAATTTATACATAAATACTTTTTAAAGAAGTATAATAGACATGTATAATGATGTATACTGCCTTACAAACAGTCAAGAAATCAATTCTGTAAGTGGATAACCAAAGCTTTTAAAGGTTCAAGTGGATTTATTTCAGTGACAAAATGTTAGTGCAGTATGTTAAGATTCTAAAGAATGTTGCTGTTTGAGGGAAAAAAAAATCAAATTAAAAATCTACATGTGATTGTGACATGGAGTTCAGATGTCCCTGTTGATATCACACACCTTACAAAAAACCTCCTTGTAATACCTATGTAGTAAAACCACCCTAAGTAGAATTTAATATCTTGTTTAGATATTCAGAATAAAATCCCAGCTTTAACAAAACCAAGCTGAAGGCAGTAAGCTGGTAAAAATGAAACTAAGGATAGGAGTTTGCTTTCAGAGCCACTACGGAGCAATTGCTCCGTCATTTACAGTGTACCAGCAGCACTTCTAACAGTGGAAGTTTTACTGAAGAGGCCTTTGTCTGACACACTGTGATAAGCAATGACATACAGGTCAAATCTGAGAGGCTTTGTATGTTGAATAATAAAACATCTTTCTAATGTCAAATAATGCAAAGATGTCAGTGTTATTATTTCATGATGTATAATAAATCTAATAGACGATATCTTGATAATTTCTCTTGTACCTATTAAGTTTTATTTTTTAACTTCAGCTCATTTTTATTCTTGTGTTGATGAAGTGTCATATAAAGCGGTGATGAAAATAAAAGTTCTACAATGAAAGTTCATCCGGGCATTACAAGTAAACCAACAAGGTGATAAATAGCCTCCAACTACTTTGTGGTTTTTTTGGGGGGGGCTTTTGCTTACAGGAGGCAGAGGAACGTTTGAAAAAGGAATTTAATGAGACTTTCAAGATCCAACATCAGTCTCATAGGCTGGAAATACAAACCTTGGAAGAGAAAGCAAAGAAAGAATTACATGATGAACTTGACCAGATACAGAAGCAGCAAACCCTGTTGCTAGGTATAATGTCTCATGTCATGCACAGCTCCTACTGCTTGATTATATGCTGAGAAGCACTGACTTTCCTCCCATTCGTTTTCTTTCCCATCTTCTGGGAAGCCAGGTCTTTATGAATCTTCCATACCCTACAATTTCAGCAATACAGATTTAGTATTCTTTGTTATCCTAGCTCTCAGCTGTCGGCAGCAGAATGTTGCTGGGAGAGTAGACTGGTGTACAACATTCAAGTATGCATTATCAGGTATATTAAATTGGAATATTGTAGTTAGTGTATACAACTTTCCTCTTTTTTTTCTGTGATGTGAAGAATTATTATATGTGGTTCAAGTCTGTTCTATTGATTTTAGCAGTAGAGTATTGTTTAGTCAGTTTAGAAAGTCCTTTAAATGGTTCAGAACTTAACAGAACACTGCATTAGGAGGACCTGAAATATCTCTGGGTTTGAACTCAGGTCCATCTGTAAAAGGTTTTTTTAATTAAAGAAAAAATAATTTGAAAGTACTTTAAGTACAAACTGGATTATCTTCTTGAGTTGTTTGGTTTTTTTTTCAGTAATTCAAATTTGCTAGAAAGATCTGTTGCTCTCTAAAGTTTATATGTTCAATAGATAACAAGAAAATTTGTTACAAAAAGAAAAATTGTATGGAGACAATAGAGAGAAAAACTTCTTTCTCCTTGTACTTGATCCATCCTGAAACTTGTATGCAATATACACAAATGTTGCAGTATATGACAGATCTCCTTACCTAAGTGTTGTACTTTTTTAAGACAACCAGAGCTTTCCACAGCCTGCCCTGTGGCCCTCTATAAAACACCAGCGGACTTAACAGGGAGCTCAGGGGTGCTCCAATAAAGTTCAAGGTTAGAAGAAGCAATTATAGTGATCTAGTCTGCAAAACAACTGCCACAGAATTACCTCTCTGATTCCGATGTTGAATCATTGCTATTGTAGCTCCTATCTTCTTACTATTGCTCAACTGAGTTACTTCTCTAGTAATAGGAAGCCATTATACTTCAAGGTGAAGGAGTTGAGGAACAAAGCAAAATGTAATGTGTTAATATTTTCATCTACATTGCCTATATCTATCTTCCCCATCCAGCTGGCCTCTGACTGCCTTAATAATTGTCTGTCTAATTGTTACTAGGATCTCTAAGGATGGAACTCTCTGAGCAACAGACATTGTGCGCTAATCT
Source organism: Aramus guarauna (assembly GCA_013400195.1). Classification (NCBI taxonomy): domain Eukaryota; kingdom Metazoa; phylum Chordata; class Aves; order Gruiformes; family Aramidae; genus Aramus; species Aramus guarauna. The sequence continues at coordinate 382,124 of VXBL01000336.1, read as the reverse complement.
CAAGAAACAAATAGAAGAACTCCAAATGGAGCTGAGGAGTGTGAAGACACTGAAGAAGCAACAGGCAAGAATCCAGTTCCTACTTCGTTGCCATAGTGTGTTTTGTGAAAACAATAATGTCAAATTTCTCTCTTCAAAGATAATAAAAGTGTACAGAATCTCTTACAGAAATGGAATGGATTTCCTTCCCTTATGCCCCACTTTAAAATGTTAGCATTGTTTATCATCTCTTCCCTATGGCAGGCTTTTTTTCCATAACACAAGTAAATGAATGATTGTTACAATAAAATAGATTTTATGGAGACTATAAAATATGTTCAGGAAGTTTTGTTCACAGATTTTGTCTTGCACATAGAATGGCACATAAAATTGAAAAATCAGTTCACAAAAATTCAATAGATACAATTCCAGTGAGATCTTCAGGTTAAATAATAAGGGGCTGTGAATAACTAAATTTGGCCTTTTTCTTAGGAAGGAAGTAGCCAGAACCAGATCAGATCTCTTCATGATGAACTGGAAAAATGTCAGAGTGAAATTTCCGAACTCAAGAAAGAGAATTTACTTTTGAAGGACACAATGGAGCTACTCACTGCTGAGTTGGAGTCACAGAAGCAAGAAGCTGCGCAGCTTCAGGATAGGGAGAAACAGCACAGAAGGTTTGCCTTAAATTAACACTTCACAATGCTATCTAGAGGCTATAATAATGCCAGCATCAGAGGTGTTCTAAATGTGATGAGTGTCAGAGTCTCTCCTTTCTACAGTACTAATTTTAGAGGTTAGGAGTTTTGTAAAAGCAGTAATTCATTTCACATTTCTCTCCAGCCATAATAAAAGCATTTGAACTAATTGTTCCTTATATGTCACAGAGAAATATGTCCAGTGTAGCCCCACAGGAGTGACCTGAGAAAATCTGTGTAACATCAGTCTTTGAAAGACATTGGAAGATATAAACAAATCCCAAACTCACACAAGAGCTATAAAAAAATTGTAGAAGTCTCTGAGAATAAAAACCAATGGGTTGTTAACTCTGTAGGGGGCACTTGAGAATGCCATATGCACTTTATAAGACTGCATTGGCTGTAACAGCCAGCTTTGCACTGGGGGAGTAAGGGCAGTGACAGCAGACACTAATGGTGTCTTGGGCTGATTGAAGTCTGGAACTGTAATATGCTGTCAGAGCAAAGGAAATGCAAGCTGACGTGTAGGCTTGGCTGCCTTTGTAGAAGGTGGACCACATCCTCTTACTGTAGCCACAGGCTTGGAGCACATGTTGCATTGCAGTAATAGCAGTGATAATCTTCCCATTTGTGTACAGAAGAAGTGTAGGACCTACCTTTTACATGGGACACATGAGTGGGGTTCACTGTCCAGTGCATTTGTATGGCTGTTGAATCCTTTGAAATTTCTAGATGATCATACTTAACATATTCTCTTTGCAGAGAGATTGAGAGATCTGGTGTGTGGGTACCTTTCAATTAATTTCTGCAATGGTGTAGAATGTATACCCCTAACTACTAAAGCTGTATATATAAAAGGATTTCTGAAGAGTATACCCTTAAAGGTACCTTTAAAATTATGTCCTATATAGTCTAGAGAAAAACACTCAAGGGATAGAGTGTCTCTCGGCAGACTGTCAGAGTGGCCAGAGTGATTCCATTGCTGTCTACCAGCCAGTAGATACTTAAAGAACAAGAAAGAAACTTTTTTTCCTTTGCACTCTTTGGAGAGGTACTTGGAAGTGACTTTCATTTCAAGCTTTTGAAGCAAGATCAACAGAAAGAATTGCAAACCAGAGAGTTGCATCAGTGCCCTCCAGCTACCTTGAAGGAATTTAGAGCCTCTGTTCCTGAAGAGAAGAATTATTCACATGTCAGTGATGAGGTCTAAGAGGCCTCAAATGCTAAAGCTGCTGGGCTGGAGGATAATCTTTACGGGGATAAATGGTGTAGGTCTCCTACAGTAAGCATTTGAGAAGGAAGCATTAATGGAAGTTATGTAAGGAGAAATCCTTCATGTAACCGGAGGTAGACCCAAAGAGCTCAAATGGTCTGAGACACCTGATACAGTCTGCTCTGAAATTAACCCACGGAAGATCTGAAACATTTACTTGCAGCTCTTGTTTTGCTTTTGCAGGACTAATAATTCGTGTGGGGGAATAGTTAAATTGGTGAGTGCATATAAATAACAGCTTTTTTACTGTTACTTTAACAACAGTGACCTTATGCTATATAGCTGTTTCTGATTTGAAAGCTGATAGTGGCTTGTTATTTGCATGTGCCAAATTTTTATAACCAATTATTGAAAATTACTATTCCTACTGTTGCCAAGTAAGTGAAACCAGTACTCTGCTTGAAGTACTCGTTCTCATTTCCATTCTCTGGAATTGTGTGAATTCCACCTCCAGCACAGAAACCTTTGCAAGGATTAGGATGGGAGCTGACAAGGGGTTTTTTATGGGAAGAGAGGACAAGTCCCAAAATGGCTATTCTGAAGGAGAGCTTTTATTCTATCCCTGAAGATCCATTTCAGAGATCCTTCTCCCATTTTTACTCTTACTCTTCTGCTTCTTATTTTGTGCCAAGTTTCAAATCAATCACTCCCATGGCTGTGCTCTAATTTCAAGGCCAGAAACCTTTCATGGCCCTTTTGGCCTTTCCTGAAGCTTTTCAGAAACAAGTGAAAGGGGCTTGGAAATACATTAGAAAAGAAAAAGGAAAAGGAAAAGGAAAAGAGAAAAAAGAAAAAAGAGGTAAATTAGTATCTTTTGTGAAAATTGCAATCGTTAATCTGCTAAGTTTGATATCTCTATTTTAATTAGTAAACAACAGAACATAGGCTCTGCATTGACTTAATGAAAAAGTTTCTCCAGGGTTTAACAAAACATTAGCAAACAAAAGGCAACAAGCTAGCAATGATTCTTCAATAGATGTATATTGATTTGGGGGTTGGTATCAGAAAGCAATCTTATGGCTAGACTTGAAAAAATGTTAGGTATTTTTTAGTTTTCAATTGATGGTGTTAATCAAACAGCAGTATCTTCCAAAATATATCTTCTGTTAAAGACAAATGTTGCTGCTAAAGGCATCGTTATAACATTTCTTATCATCATTTAAAAAAAAATATATTTTAGGATGATGGTAGGCAGTATTAAATGTTTCTGGTGCCATGGTGTGATGAAATACAGCATCAGAGCCTCATGTTAAAATCCCAGAGATTTCAAAATAATTTTGCTTAATACAAGTGAGTTCCTCTGGTACTTTATTGTCATGTTTGACCATTAAGATTGATGTACAAACTAACCATAGACAGAATATGAATAGCATCATTATATAGAATAGACCCTCCATTTTCTGAAGGCTGATGGTCAAGTACTTCTCCAAGTAATTTCCCTTTTCCTCATTGTTAGCGTGGTTCTGCTTCAGACTGCAACTGAAGTGTCAAAGTCAGATCAGTAAGCAGAAGCCCAGAGCTGTGCCTAGTTAACTACCTTTGTAGTCAATAAAAGACCTCAAAACTGCATGCTTTGATCAGTGATAATAAACTAGTATTGAAAAGTGAGAATTCAGGCATATTTTAATACCAATGAAAGGCTACTGGTAGAAGACCTCAATATCAAGCATAAAAAAGAACTGGACATACTGAAACAAGATCATCGGAAGGAAATTGGAAACATATTATCTGATTTCAGCACCACTCAGGCACATCTCCAAGCAAAGATTTTCTCCTTAGAAACTAAGTCATTTAAATAAACTCTGGCTCATACTGGCAATGAGTTCTGTTTGAAATTATTATTCTTAGTATATATGATTTTTTATTACTCATAGGTAGACTATTATAAGCACTGAAATAGAAATGTATAGGTATTTCCTTTGCAAACACAAAAAGACCCAGATATATTGTAATATACTCTGAATATTGTTTAATGTTTAAATACATAAAGTTTTACAATGCTGAATTAAAACCTGCACTTAGCATCTTGCAATTTTATGAAGTGTAAAAATCTTTTATCATTGTCACAGATGATACCAGAGACCTTCATCCATGATCTTGTACTTAGTTTTGTTCAGCAGAGCAGCATCTTTGCAGTTAAGCTCACCAAAAAAAACCCCCCACAAAATGGTAGTTTGTATTCTATGATACATTTCTCAGTATGGCAGGTGAACTTCATAGCACTCAGTTTCTCAAGCAGCAGAATTCATGAACTTGACTGATGAAATGATGACTTTTTTTCTCATGGGTCAATCAAATGTATCTTTCCACATCATCTCTAAGAAGGTGTATGTTCTCATTTGAATCTTTTCCCCCGATTAAGGCATTTAAAGAGCTGAACTCACACTACAGGTTTTGACTTAGAGGATTCACTAAAGCAGCATGTGTATCCAAGCCTCTCTTTTCATGAAAGTCACAGGGATTGAGTATTTCTGAGATCTCTGTCAAATATGGTTGGAATTAGCCTGTGGATTCTAAAGTTATTGGGTCAGAAAAGAGAACAAACAGATGAATAGCGACATGCATAGATATTGTGACACAGATTTTTTTCTCTAGGAAACTAGACTAGCAATCTGATTTGTAAGCTTGTTAGTATTTTATACCAGAGGCTGGATTTTACACTGGACAGGTGTTGTGGGTTAACCCTGGTGGCAATTTATTTTAGAACTCCAGGAAAAGGTATACTTATATGTAATACATGTACAGATGCCAGTTTTTAAAAAATGTTGGTTTATCAGAAAAGTCTGACTGTGTCCCTGTATTTTAAGATTGTAATTTAGAGCAGAGTACAGCCCAATTATCTCTTGAACAAGGTCTGAGAAAGTTTTTTCCAGTCTGCATTTTCTTTGATCAGACTTGAAGAATTAGAAGAAAAGTCAAGAAAGTGGGAGTCCAGATCAGAAGATACACACCTTATAAGCTGTCTGCAAGACAAATTAAATGAGAGAGAAGACATTATCAAGCAGCTGACAGTAAGATTTCCTTTGATATATACATCTATATTTTGGAATCTGTTGGAAGGTTTTATTCAGTGTTTCACACATTGCTTCAGACTGATACTTTTCTTTCTGTTCTGGAATACGTTGACAAATAGATGTTTCCATACCAACTTCCAACAAACAGATGCTTCCATACCCATAACTTACTTTCTCCTTAGGAAACAAGAAAATTTCAGCATTCGCTTTTAGCCAACACTGAATCTCATAGGAATCGATCATTTTCTTTCAACCGTAATACAGGATGTTTGACTCCTTCCATGAAGGTAAGATGGGCAAAGCAATTAAAATTGCAAATCATGATGTTTTATTGCTATTTGAATCATACAGATGATCAGGACAGTGAAGGTGCTAATTACCATAATTCTTTATGGTAATGTTATTCAGTATAATTCTTTCCAGTAAGCCAGCCTACAATCAGGTGCTGAGTATAGCATAAATTCAGTAGAAGTACATCTGCACATACATACAGGTGTTTAAGCAAATATAAAACACTACAGCCCCAAAATGCTCAATCTTCGACTGGTATAAACGCAGCCATTGCTTGCAGATTTGGGAGTTGCTATTTGGGATATTGCATGCATCAAGCAAATTATGAATTGGGTTTGGGCTGCTCAGGATTTGTCCTTTGTCATTCCAGCCACTCTGTATGATACTGTCTATAACTAGTGATGGAAAGAGGGGAGGTCAAGTTGGTGGAAAGCATCTAACTGAGCTCTGAGTATACCTGCAAAGTTATCAGCTTTGCTGTATCTAAAACCTCAAGGTCAAATACACAAGTTGTTTTAATTGGACTACCTAATCCATTGATCCTCACAGCATACCCTCAGAATTTATTTTAAATGACTATAGAAAAATATGGGAATCTTAATTTTTGAGTGCTCCTCACAAGATATCTAGGAATGCAGTGTTGTTGAGGTTTTATAGTATAAATTGTTAAAAAAAGTGTGTGTATAATGAAGTTTTCTGTTATGATAAAAAGCAGCAGAAGAAAACAGTTGAGGTGCCCAGTCGTGTTGTCAGTGTTCCGAATTTAGCTTCCTATGCAAAGAGCTTTTTGAGCTGTGACTTGAGATCAAAAAGAAGTGCTCCTCAAATAACAAAATCTACAAGCTTAGACCGGAGTCCTGGCTGCCTCAGGGTGGGCTCTCCATCAGCACAGTCCTCAGACAGCAGTGCTGCTACAAGGTATTTGTCTGTTTTGCATTGACTTGTAAGATGATAAATGAATTGGTATTCAGAATCTTGAAGGCAATTCAAACACATTAGACATTTGGAAATAAACAATGACGTAAGGTTTCTGTCATGCAGTGAACTCCGTATATTCAATTCTCTGCAGATGAACCCAGAACCTTACTGCAGAAGTAAGCTAGCATCACTGCCCAACAGAGCTTATGCTTGCAACCCCTCCTGGTACAAAAAAAAGAGAGGACCTGCAAGTATTTAACTAAGAATGTAGTTAATAGTGAACATGGCTGTTTAAAACTTCCTATCTATGGCTCTGTTAAGGATGTATTTTTCTTCTTGCTTCTGTTTCCTTGCTTTGCATTCGGTAGATGTGGATGGCATATTTTTATTTTAGGAGATACTTGAATGAATCTAGGCTAATCATTTGGCAAAGGGTTTAGATACTTAAAAATCGATTAGGAGATACTTCACTAAAAACTTCTTAGTTTGATGCCTTTTTTCTCTGAAAAGTTTGAATTTTTCTTCACATTTATGAGTTATTATTTAAACAATGTTTAGTGTTTTATAAACATGACTGAACTATCTCTTAAAGAAATAGTTAAAAATGTATATACCTAACATTATACAGAATTATAATGCTAAACAGAAAAAAAAGCCCAACCCCTACCACTATACTTCAGGACAAAAGCCAGCCTTCGCACCTATCTCCTAGCAGAGATTAGTTATCCTCTAAATTGTGTGCTGGGGAGTTCTCTCCTTGAAGGCAGATGGTGCTGACTGCTGCCAAAGACAGTAACTTGGGACATGGGCTTGGATCCAGTTTGGCAATTCCTACATCTTAAAGATAAAAGCATTCTGTGTCATGCCAGATGACTGCCAAGGCAAATCAGATTTGGATTTTAAAGGGAAATGTACAGGGAGACTGAGGGTAGCCTGGCTGATACTTACTTGCTCTTTTAAATCAATCATAAGTGAAGTCATATTTGCTACTGTAAGCTAACCAGAATTAATATAAATGTTAAAAAAAGCATCCTGAATGCTGAAAATTCAGGGACTATGTAATAGAATTGGTTATAAAAGCCAGTTAATATTCAGATAAATCTTTCCATTCCAAATAAAGCTTTTACTCAACATTTTCAATGCATAAATTGTATTTCATATTTTTAAGAGTGAGCTGTAGCTGCCATTTTCTGACTTTTCAAGACTTCGTATTCTTGAAACATCTTTTTTTTTTTATTTTTTTGAGATGTCAAGTCAAGAATTATGTTCAAACATTTCTCCATAGCTGTTCAGCTCTCTTTAATGCTTTCCTTTGTTACTGCCAGTGCTGTTGGCCCAGCTACCTGGCTAGCACAGATCCCACTGGAAATTGCATGTGCCACCCTTTGGCCTCATCCAGTTCATGTGAGCACAGATCCATTTATAGGATCATGAGTTTTTCCACGAAAAAAGTGTTAAATATTGATAAGATTGTAAGTAAGTGATGCTAATGCTTATTTGTTTGCACAGGACACGTGGCAATGAACCACAACAAACCAAAGATGATCAAAAACAAGACCCTCGGCATCAAGAATGGTTTACTAAGTATTTTTCTTTTTAAAGAGAACTATTTCCATTCTTCTCAGAATTACTAGAAAAGCTGTTCCTGGTTTTTTTTTTTAGGGAATGATAATCCAATATATGATTTAGAAACAAAAAGGATGTAATTTCCAAGTAAATAATTAGGAACTGCTGCACTCTCTTACATCTAATTACTGTTGCGTTACAGGCATGGATTTCAGAAAAATGCATTTTTTTTAGCAACCTCTGTAAAAAATGAAGAAAAAGCAAAATTCTGCATACTGTTATGTGAAGAGACTTTTTAATCAAGACGCTGTACCACTCCACAATTACATTAAAGATTGTTTGGCCTCTGATACATCCTGTCAATCTGGCTCCACCTGAAAAAAACATCTTCTGTAGGTGATTTCAGTAGGTTTATACATTTGCTTCATCAGCTTTTTAAAATAATTTCTGCATATAGTAATGTAATTTTTAATAGATTTTTGTTAAACTTATTTTAAGCTATACAGCATGCAGTATACCTCCATTGAACAGCACGTTTATAGCAGGCTAGTATAGGGAGACTTCTGGCTTAATAAACTGTTTTGTATAGTCAGTATTGTAATGTAACATTCATGCTGCACTTCAATACATGTAACAATCAGCCTGATAAATTAGGATAATATGTAAGTATGAACATTAAAACTTGCTTGTAAATCATCCATTCCCATGTTTTGCAAAATAGTGCTATGTTATGCTGAAGTGTGTCAGATACACTGAGTTCCAGATTTATGGGAACTACCTACTTGTACCTTTTATCTCAATATTGTTCTTAATGCCCACCAAAATGCAAAGTAGGTGAACAACAACATTTATCAGATCGTGCTAGCTATCTCATTACTGGGAAGGAGGGCACCCACGAAGAAATTAACCCTCAGGTAATTCATCAACAAACATGAAAGGGCAGGGAATTGTACAACCAGCAGCCTTGTGTTTTAGGGTAGTCATCTTCAACGGCTGTACAATTTGAATCCCTATTTAATTTCAACCAGCAGGTCCCAGCTACGTAACAAATTTTATACGTGCAAAGAGGTGTACCTCCAGCCTAACCTCTTCTTAACGTCAAACAGCCAGCAAGAACTGTACCAACAGATGCAAGCACTTACTGCAAAACAGCCACTGCACCTCACCCATGGTAAAAAGGTGCCGAAGGGGCATAATGTTTCTGCAGGCCAATACTTTCCTCCCAGCTGCTTAGTGTTTTTTTCCAAGATAAACTGCTTGGTTTGGAAGGCAACTGTGGCATCAGATTTCGCAAAAAGACTCTTTTTATACATGCAATCAACAAGGGGATAAAATGGTGTACAGAAACACTGAGGAGGGCCTTTATAGGTGTGAGATACAGGGCTAAGTTTTTCATTGGAGTTTTCATGCACTGCCCCAAAAACTTTTAAAGCGCACTAGAAAGTTCAGTACACAACTGCTAATTCTAATTCCCACGGTGACAATATCCTGATTAACCTTGTCCCCCAAATGGCATCCCTACAAAGTGACTTTCCTGGCTATATGGATATATCAAGCTTGTCTAGTAATAGAGACAGGAATCCTTTGCTAGTTCCACATCAGAAATCTTTTTCTGGCTACATTTAGATTACATAGCACACCCCAGCAGGAGCTAATTCTGTCAACGGGACAGTGCTGATAACCCAGCATCCATTTTGGGGCAGGTGTTTTGGACCATCCCCACAGTAGCCTGACAGATGGAACACTAGTAACAGTGGGCCTATGTTACATAAGCCCCTCCCCCAGGGGTATGCATTTTGCAGTTTCATTTCATCTTACAAGAATCAAATTTGTGTATCCTGAGATCCTTTCATGAGGTGAGCAAAAGCCCAGTGGAGATGGACAATTCACTTCAAAAAAAAGTACACTCTTGATCTGACCTCAATACAGACAATTCTAAGGGTGCTTGTACACTGCTACTTATGGATAATTAGTGCAACACAGAATGTTGAAATCTTCCAGTAAAATCAAACAGTAATCTTTGCAAGTATTTTCATCATACCAGCAGAGACATAGTTAGGGGAAAGCTTTGGCTACCCTATCTAGGAGGAAAAGGATGCATTCTGGAAAACACACTTCTACCAGAAGGCATCCTGAATAGCAACTTCGCATTATTTGCCATTAAAATACAAAAACAATCCATGTTTTTGGAAAAAAAACCCAAAACATTTATTTTGCTTGGTTTAACTATTTATATTTGTAGTACAAATTACATATACAAAAAGTATATTTTTACAAAATAAAAAGAACACTGCTGCTTTGCATTGTTGAAAGTATTCAGATGTGTAAAATCAAAGATCACGTTTGCTTCATTGGAGCAGGAATATTAGCAGATGCTTGTTCTAGGTAAGCTAGTGGACCCTGAGGCATTTCTGCAGGCTTTTTGTGCTGCACACTGATATCCTCCAGGACCTGTTGCCAGTGTCGCAGTTTACTCAAATGCTTCTGAATTAATGCTTCTTTTCTCTGCAACTCATTTCTTAATTCTGAAACATCCTATGGATGAAAAAAATGTGTATTAATAACTAGACAGTATTCATAGGAATAAGCACCTCACATAAAGAGCATGTAATTTTTTTAGGTTGAGTTTTCAAGCTGATCTTGTAGGGATTCTAATAATGGAAAAGTATCTAATGAGAGACAGGGGAAGCACTGTGAATGCACTAGGTCCGTTCCTCTAGGTCACACATACTTCAGAGATCATTACTTCCAGTAACATTTGACTAACTAGTTTGTTTCTTCCAATGAAACTATCATCTGTGTTCCAATCCTCCACAGAGCAACAGGCAACCAGCTTCTCCAGGTTCATGGTGAGAGTAAGCTATGGTAACAGTCAAGTTCTACCAACGTAAGATACAACATCATGTTGAGAAACCCAAAATTACTGTGAATGAGATGATTAACTGTACTGGTGCACAGCTTACCTGACTTAGCACACCACAGATAAATTAATTTAAACATACCTCTTTAATTACTTGTTCTGGTTTCTGGACTGATAGCTGCAGTCTTTTTTGTAGGAAAAAGCATTCAGTTTGTCTTGCAACATCCAGAAACTTCTGGATGCACTGATCAACACCTAAAGATAAAATAACAAAATAGAACAGATTCCAAAAAAGAAGTTATCAGGCTGACACTTAGAGATGTCTGCAGGCTATTAAAAACACTTTTCACAGTATTTTCTGGCAAGAAAATCTCCAGATTTACTACAATGACGTATTTATAAAACCAGGATGTGCATTAAGTCTCCATAAAAAACGTTGCTTTGCAAACTTTCAGAAATTCTTTTAAAGGTGCAAGATAACTCTTTTTCCCAAGTTTTACTACATTTTTGACAACGACAAAGAGTGATAAAATAATCTGTAGAACTTGGCTGAATAAAGAAAACATTTCACTGCACACCCAAACAAGCAGCTCAATGTAAGGTTCTAAAATATGGGCACATTTAGGAGAATATTCTGCCTTTATATATTATGCACTACTATTTTGATAATAAAAGCTGTCCCATTCCAGCATATAAATACAACCCAATATCCAGAAAAGACTTTTCAAAAGCATTTACACTGTTTGCGAAATAGTGCTTGAGAGTCAAGCTTCAAATTTTTTTCAGGGAAAAGTACACTGCTAAACAGTAGTCAAGTCTTAGCCTCCTGTTCATAGCAGATCAGTATTAATGATGCCTCCCACAGAGGTGCCTGTCACACAAGCCTTAAAGCACTGCTACTAAATAATCTAGGCTTTCCCACCTTTTATTATTGCTTCATATAGCTCCATAGTGCATCACATTAGCTTCCTAGCTTTTGAACTATGTGTTTCACTGCACATCAATATAATCCCACACGATCCCGGACCCTTCCACGGGACCCCGATCGTTCCCGGGTGGATTTCTTTCCGTGTGAGCCTCCCACTGCTGTGAGCAGCCTTCCACCGGGGAAGGGCCAAGCAACCCCGAGTTATGCCCCAGTCACCATTCAAAGACCCTGAAATAGTTTTTAAACCTCTTCTGACCTCAAATGACGAGGCACACATACCCCCGGCGAAGCCCAAATGCATCTACAAAACCCCCCAAGAAGCCCTGGGAGAAGCTGCCCGTAGATTTGCGACCCCAGCCGCGCCCCTCCGTATTTCAGGCCTGCTGAATAAACCCGCGGCTTTTGTGAAGCCCACCCGAGCTACAGCACCTCGGCAGCGCCCGAAAGCCGCCGAGGGATCGGCCCTGCCCAGCGGGCCCGAGGCGCTGGGCACCGCGGCGACGCACCGCCCCCACCCCCGGGGCCTCACCGGTGCGGATCTCCTCCTGGTCCGTGCCGTTCACGTAGTCCTGGCTCACCAGCGAGGCGAAGCAGGCCTGCGAGAGAGGGAAGCACGGCGGTAAGAGGGCCGCGGGGGGCCGGCGCCGTGAGGGCAGCACCCACCCGCGGCCTCCCGCACCCCGGCCCACACACCTCGAAGGACGCTTCCAGCTCGTCCACGAGCGTGTTGTTGGCATTGCGCGGCCCCGGCGGAGGCGGGATGAGGCCAGCCGGGCCAGGCCCGCCGGGAGGCCCCGGCGGAGGCGGCGGTCCCGGCGGCTGGTTGGCGAACATACCGCTGAGCGCACCCGCCATGGC
>VXBL01000336.1:146033-369718 GCA_013400195.1 Aramus guarauna | reverse complement strand
GAGCGGCCGCGGCCTGAGCGGCGGCCGCGCATGCGCCGAGGGGCGGGCAACTGCAAGCGGGCCGAGCCCCGCCCCGCCCGCCAGCACCTCAGCGCCAGCGGGGCCGCCCGCCTCCTCCGGGCTGTTACCTCAGGCCGCGGCAGCCCGGAGCCGGCGCCTCACCGGGGGCGGCCCGAGCTGCTGGGTATCGCCCCCGTGTTAAATGGTAAAGAGGAGCAGCAGAGAAAGCAAAGCCATCCTTCCCCGCCCGACCCTCCTGGTCCAGCCAGCGCCCTCCCGCGCCTCCCGGAGTCCGGCCTGGGTAAGCACCAGTTCAGCACCACTTGGTACGCACCGACCTTTAACAAAAACAACCACTCTGAAACAAAACAACCCTCACCATCTAGGCCTGCATTCCCCAATTTCTCAAGAAAACCTCACGCCACGTTGTAAGCGTTAAGTCTGACATATGAACTGATTCTGGGAACACTGTCCCTGCTTGGAGGCTGGCAGCTCCACACCAGGCATGGGGGGAAACAGCAGGATGACAGAAACCATGTTAGATGGTGGCAGGTTCCCCCCAAAAAACCTACCAAACGCTAACTTGCATTCATTAGTTTCATAAAAGTTACAAACTACACTCTTACTAGCACCTGTTTAAGACTCACTGCGTCATTTAGTGCTGAAGCTATGCTAATCACACTAATTGCAACAGCCTAGAAAGTCTAATGGTGCATTATTTCTACCTCAATACACACCAACAGTTTTAGTTTTTCCTAAGGAAAAGTGTTAGAAGAACATTTTTATAAACAACGTTGCAGAGTTACCTTTCACACCACCTTTGATTCACCCAAAACTGAGGCACAGCTATGATGTCCATCTACTGTTAATCCTCTCAATCAAAACACACACCCAAATAAGAGATTTATTGTTTGCAATAATTATGCTTATTTTACATATAAAATAGGAGTTCAGATGTTTTCCATCATCATATTTTGGTACTAAGTATCTCAATAGTTCAAACAACATTTTTTTATTTTAAACTGCATAATTGAGATTTGTCATCTCATAAAGTGAGATATTCCTTGGGGAAGAACGATTTATAAAATGCATGTGTAGCTCATTGCCATAGTGAAAGTATGCTTGGGGCATTCATTTATGAATAATACTTAAGGTTTTTTTCTTAAGGCAGAGTGGATGATTTTAGAATGAGTATTTTATTTGATATTCTGACTGTCTTGACTTAATCGAGCTGCAAACTCTACTAGAGTTCTTGTAGGCCGCCCTGCCATGCCTTTTCGAAGATAGGGCACCTCATCTTTATTCGACATCACACCAGCTATATCTAAATGAGCCCAGTGAGAGGCAGTCACAAATTCCTTCAGGAATGCAGCAGCTGTGCATGCTCCTCCAGCTCTGTGGGAAGCAGAAAAATTGTATTGTTTCTAAAGCAACACCAACAGCACAAACATTAAACAAGTATACTGAAAGAAAGGGGCACGTGAAGGATATTGGTACGTCTTACCTGCTGTATTTTCCAACATTACTCAGATCTGCAAGAGGACAGTCTGTTACTTGTTTTGTGTAATGTTCAAAAAGAGGCATTCTCCACACTCTGTCTCCTGTCAAAATGCTGGCCTGAAAAAGAACCAGTAATAGTTTTGCCTTTTTTTTTTTTTTAATTGTATTTATAAGCCCCAGTATCATGCATGCTTATTTTTGTTTGGCTTTGATCACTCTAAAAATCTTCAGCTCAATCTAGTATTAAGTATTTGTAAATACATGGCAAAATAAAACAGTGAATTCGGCTTTTTAGGTGTTTTAGCATTCGTCAAAAGGCAAAATCTAAAGACCCCTTCCCTCCTGCCCCCAGTTTTTTTCCCCTGACAACACAAATCCTTCCCTTCAGAGACTTCCTTTACCCATCACACATCAGCCACTCATGAAGCCTCTCTGAATTTCTCTCAGTGTTGTTAAGCAAGATCAATTATCTTTTCAACATGAACTAATTACTGTCAGTAGTCCAGAGCTTATGCATTTGCAGTAAGTTATCAGAACATGCAGATCCTTGAGATGATGTTCATGGTGTTTACTGTATGGTATTAAACCTCATTCAAGAGCTAGTAATTAATAGTCAATTATTTTCAATTAAATACAATACTAACACTATTCCTATGAGATTTCAAAATATAATAGCATACCTTTTAGATTTGCATAAAGACTTTCAGTAATGCACTAATTATTCAGTAACAATTGTTACTGATTATTATGATTTAATAATAAATGCAGATGGCCTACCTCATAAAGGTGAGTCCAAAGCCAAGATGAATTTGTGAACACTCCAGTCGCAGCAGACCCCAATGCAACATCCATGGCACCTACAGAAAACACACCTTCAGGTTTTACAACAAAGGCAAAGGTGGACCTGAGCTCTTCCTCTGCATCCTCACTCCTCACAGAGCTTACCATTTTTAATTCCTATTATCAGTAATTTCTAAAGTCTGCAAAACCTAAAGATTTTAGTACACTTGCATTTTTAAAAGTTTAAACGTTGTTAAAACATTTATATAATCTATAGGACACAATATCATTTTTATGAACTCTTATCTCATGAAACTAATTTTCTGTTTTCAGCTTGATGTTTCTTAGCAATATTTCTAATATAATGCATTCAGCAATAATAGTGACTTCTCAAAAAAAAAAAATCTAAATTTTTTTGTTTCCATATAGAAAATGTGAGTGGGCTTTTTCCAGTTTACAGACCTCTACAATTTTTGAGCTGATACTTTCCCTTTTGTGAATTTCACTTACACAGATTTTTGCACAGCATATGTGAATTTACTTTAAATGAAAATAATCCTTATCAAAATACTAAACCATGTACTAAGCCATGCCTAAACTAGAGGGATTAGATCTTTATTTATTTATTTGATGCCATAGAACTGCTTCTCTAATGCCAATCCTCAGTGAGATAAAAACAAAGAAAATAAGTAGTTTAACAAAATAGTATGTCAAAGAAATTTCTACAGGAGGTCTCCTCCTTCCTGCTTGGTACCCAGAGATCTACAGTGGGAGTAAACTCCTCCTTCTATCATGCCCTTTATATGGGAATACTTTTACACAAGCCAACAATCTTAAAATCGGCTTCCCTTCTGTCTACTGAAATTTTGCACAGCACTTGAACTGGTAAAACTGATGGAACATAATTTAAAGCATGAGTAGAAAATATATAGAAAGATAATTTTGCGTAGCATACTCATTAAGCAACACAGTGGACTCCTGTCTGAACTACTCATCCATGTTTGCTCTCATTTCAGCTACAGTCACTTCACCCATGACACCTTGTTACTGCAGTTCATGAAATGCATACACAATGCTGTTTTTAAAGTTAAAATTATAGCCTCAGTCATATACAACTGTAGGGATGAAACAAAGCACATTTTATTATGCCTGAAAGTATGCAAACTTCACATAAAATAAGAGGTATTTCAGTGAAACAAATTCTTGGGAAGGTGATGACGACCCTTCTATTCTATTACCTAGAATCATGGAAACCTGAGCTAGCTCATGTAACAGAAGAACTGCTGCCGGCTAGGTCAGAGCTCAGGCACTCAGGAAGCCATTCACAAAGAAGCTATTTTGGCTCCAGTGTGGCAAATGCCACATGAACCTGGCAGGATTCTTCCACCACCGTGCCAGTATCTCTGCATCACACAGCCCCGGGACCTGGAAAGGCTTAACTCAGAAATGGAAGCACTAGGAAATACTGTGCAGAAACATCAAGGTCTGTGTAGGTTTTCCCACTCTTTAGTTCCCACTCTTTAGTTCCAGCTTGACTGGGCCGACCCAACTTCATCTACATTGCTGAGCATGTACCCTGTGTGCCAATACCCTCCCTCACCCCAGAGACACAGTGCAGCTGTACAAGTTGTTAGAGCATAAACTGTACTAGCTGTTGTCCAACAACGTGTAAAAATCATTTCAGTTGCTTTCAAATTCAGGTTGGTTTTATATTCATTGTGCAACTAATCCACAGCCCCATTAACGAGAGTAACAAAGAGCTGACTTGCAAAATGAGCAGGGAAGGGAGATTGCTTACCTGTTAATGTTGCAGCATTCACAATAGCCCTTGCATTAAAATTATGGGCATAACAGAGAGCGTCAGCTAACAGCAGTCTTCCTTCTGCATCTGTGTTATCTACCTGCAGGTGCAAAGTTAGTAAAAACAGAGAACTACTGAAAACATCTCTTTCACTGACTTAGTTCTTAACATGTTATCTTGAATAGCTGTCAGATTGTAAATGCACTGTCACAGGCCCGAGGAACTTCAGGTAATCAAAATTTACTCAAAATAAACTTAAGAAAAAAGATAATACTGATATACAATTATGTTTATAAAATAAAAACATATCTGTAGCTGAGGTCAAGTCATCTTTCAGCACTGCAACCTCCTCTGCATGCTGGGTCTCTGTGCTGCTGGCTCCTCAGAAGAGCCTGGAGGCTGAAGAGGTGCCCCAGGGGAGTACAGGGGGACGGTTACCATTCCCAGCAAAAACCCAGGAAACCCAGGGACTGCTGAGCAAGCACAGAGATCCGGCCCAAGGAAACCACAGAGGAGGAGACGGTGCCACAAAGAAGCACAGATGCATGCCTGGAAACAGTTCCTTGTTACACTGCTTTCTCTTTGGATCTTGAAACTTTCTGCTCTTAAATAAATCAATAGCCCCTTTGCTCCTTTCCCCTTTCAGGGAAAAATCACGATGAATTCTACAAGATTAATTGTATGATGTGCTCTGAGCTACCAGCACTTTCTTGCAAGTTTCTTCTTGGTGGGGAAATATATGCCCAGTCTTCTCCCTCAAAGCAGAGGATGACTGAAATCAGTTTTGGGAGAAGAACCTTAAAGAACTGGAAGGTTCAGCAAGTCAAAGGTGGCAGAATCACAGAAATCCAGACAGAGAGAAATATTAAGCCATCTACTTCTGCACAAAGTCAGTGATCTACAGCACAATGGTACTGAAAGTCATTTAATCTATTAGATGAATATGGAACAGTTTGGATTAAATATGAAAGATGTATTTTGGGTACTGATTTGGCAAGCTTCTTTGAACCAGTAGCCCCTATGACTCAGAGTTCTGATTGTACAGAGCAGCTTGGCAGTGTAAAGACCTTGGTTACGTCAGCAGGAAGCTAATACTCTTATGTCTTACTCCAGATAGCAGAGGAGTGTCCTGAAGTGTCTACTGGAAGCAATTAATATATTATTCATTCTGAGAACCTATATTTGTGAGCATTCTAACCACCTCTTGGCTAAAACCAAGATTTTCTAGCACGTTCAGTAAATGACCATACTTGTCAGCTTTTCTTAGCAATTTATAAAACATATCTGATCTCTTTAATCTAAATTTATATTTGAAAAATCCTATGATACCAATTTCTAATTAATAACATGCTTCTTGCAGTTTTAAAAACAGTACATTTGCACTGCTTATGTGTTTTAAAAGACCCTTTAAAAACATACTTTGACTGCAGTCATGTAATTGATTAAACAATTCACTAAAAGCATTCAAAATCCAAGTTTCACATGCCCACCTGTATTGTTTTTCCGTTCTTGGCTCTAACTACATCCCCAGGCTTGTTTGCCTTACCACTGGGCATATTTTCACAGAGGGGTGCCAAACCTCAGAGAGAAAAAGAAAAGTATATTAATTTCTTTCTCAAAAAAGATGTAGAAAGAAACCCTTAGAAAATCTCCTTAAGAAAGCAGTACCATTCTAATCTTAAATTTATGCTCAAAATCCAAAATTTTCCTGCTTACTGAAAGACACACAGTCACTTTCAATGAGGGAAATTTCTCTGCATGCAACACCACCACATCCTCTCACCCACATCATTTTACCACTAGGATTTACTCCTACTTTATGCCTAGACAAGTGAGATCAGAGGAACAACAAATATAATCTTCTGTCTTCCATATCTGAATAATTAGTCACACGTAAAGACATTTCTTTCTTCCTGAAATTAACAACTTCTCAAATTAACACTCTGAGCCACTTAGGCTCTGCTCATTGTAAATCATTATTATTTAATGTCAAGAGGGCTCCAAGGACTTGCCATAGAACTCCCAACTGTAAGAGCAGCAAACAGAGACGAGCTAAAACCATGGTCAGCATCAAAACTCCAACTATAAATGGGATAATGAGATGAAAGGGGAAAACCTGCTTCTGGCACAAGAAATAAGTGAATTGTGCACCACCACTTTTCAGCAGAATTATGTGCACAGACTTTTGCTCTGCTGCCTTAGCCCTTCCCATTGCATACTTTTAAGCGAGGAAAGTCTTGAGGCTGTGTGTTTCGCTGCCCTCTACTGGTTGAAGCATAAAAGTGACTAAAATACTAGCTTCCTGACAGTCAAGGTTCTCAAACATAAAACTTATCCTAGAATGGATTACATGTCATCAGCAACTCGTTTTGCCACGGTTCCTGAATCAGCTCGTTTAATTTTAGCTATGTGACATTTTTCAAGAAAAATATAAACACTGCTCATACTTAAAAATACTATCAGCAGACTGGCTTTGGGTTTTGGTTTGTTTGTTTTGTTTTGGAATCAAAGAATACCAGGTTGGAAGGGACCTCAAGGATCACCTGGTCCAACCTTTCTTGGCAATAACTTCATGTAGACAAAAGCACTGTCTAGACAAAATGGCCCAGCACCCCGGTCCAGCTGGATCTTAAGTGTCCAATGTTGGGGAATCCACCACTTTCCTGAAGAGATTATTCCAATGGCTGATTGTTCTCATTGTGAAAAATTTTCCTCTTGTGTCTAATCAGAATCTCTCCAGGAATAACTTGCACCCATTACCCCTCATTTTTAACATGTTCAGTTTACTCCCTTGTAAAAAGGGAGTCTTATCTTCTTTGTAGCCACCCTTTAGATACTAGAACATGGTGATAAGGTCTCCCCACTCTTCCAGCCTATCTAGATCTTCCTGCAGGGTGGCTCTCCCTTCCAAAGTGTCCACTTCCCCACTTGGTTTGGCATCCACGAACTTCATCAGGTTGCACTCGATCCCATCATCCAGATATTAAACAGCATTGGGCCCAGTATTGATCCCAATTTCTGCTGAGATATTCACCTAAGAAAACAAAACCTGATCCCTCTTCCTGTTCAGTTGTGGCAAACACTCGTGGAGGTAGCTCAGCTAGCTAATTTTCATTTTTAATTGCTTTTACAGATATCCACGTCCCTTCTCGTAACGAAGGATCAGAACTTCCAGAAAAGTTGTTGAAAGTAAGTTTGACAATCATTTCTCACCTAAATCTAAAAATCATGCCTTTGAAATTTTAATTCAGTCATTTTTTTTATAAGCAAGTAAAAATAGAAGAGAAGCTGAGACAAGTAAGTCTGCAAGAGTCCATGGCATTTCTGTAATACCATTACCAGTGCTGATAGTAGAAAATTACTTTGTCAAAAAGAAAACTTCTAAGATTAAGATTTTTGGATTCTTACACAAACATACTTACCAATTATGTTAAGAGGTAGATTTAAAGCTGCTGCTGTCACAATGGCTGAACAGACAGTCGCTGCCCCTCCCATATCTGCTCTCATTGCATCCATACCCGATGATGGCTTCAGTGAAATGCCACCACTGGAATAAGTGGAACAAATATCACTCAACATGTAGGGGTTCCACGTTGCACACATTGATAATATTCTATCCATTAGTATGTTGTAGAGTCAAGTATCAGTAAATGTGTTTTCAAATATTCCTGCAACATCCTAAAACAAGCATACTGAAAACAAGGTATCTGGGTTTTCATTTCAGATAAAATATGTTCCTGAATTATTTCCTCATAATTAAGACACATAAAAATCCAGGTAATCTGCAGCAAACTAACTCAACCGTCTTCACAATCACAAAAGAGCACAAAACAAGAACAAAATAATACACGTGGTAAAATCAGCATATGGAAGGGGAAGAGTGATAAATTCTTCAGTAGTTATGTGACATGAAAAGCTGCAAAGAATTAACTAGTTTCTCTTTCCTTATGCATGATCTAGATGTCCAGTAACAGATTACAATTCTAAACATGTAAATTCTTCATCCAGAAGTTTGTTCAGGCCAAAAAAAGAAAAAATGGCAAGTTCTTTGTTCCCCCCCTCCCCCAAATTTCCATTTTCCCTTTACAAGACAAGGGCATATCGATTCCTACTTTGTCCAACCACTCAAGCTTGTTCTCTCCCCAGAAAAGGCAGCACAGTCTACTATATAGGGCAAGTTTACTGGAATGGCATTTAAAGGTGCTGAGCAAAGAAAAAGCATCTCCATGTTGAACATGAATAGCAGGAAGACATTCCCTTCCTCCCCCTTAGTCATTAAAATACTAGCATACATACCTGTCAAATGTCACTCCTTTTCCTACAAATACCAACGGGGAGTCATTTGCATTAGCACCACCTAAATAGTGAATCTCCAGAAAGATGGGTGGTTCAGCCGAACCCTTAGCTACACTCAGGAATGCTCCCATCTGTTGTGTTGCTATCCAAGACTCCGGTCTGGAATAGAAATACATATTTTTTTCTTTTAATTGAACACTTTGATTAATATGATTTTGTTTGTTTTCAAGAGATCACAATTCTTGAAGGTTTGTACGCAAACTATTAATTCCATTTTAGTTATCTATTTTGAAAACCATTATTGAAATTCAACCATTATTACTTTTTTTTGTGAAACAAAAGTAGTGCCTCAAAATTGCTGGTTTGGGTGGGGTTTTGGGGGTTTTTTGGTTTGTTTTTTTTTTTTTTAAGGGCAAAACAAAAACAACAACAAAAGAACTAACCACCAGTCTACCAGAAAACTTTCACTTGCCCATCACGCTGTAGTCTCTGAAGGCATATGGAGTAAAAATATTGCAGCAGGTTACAGTTTAGCTTTTTACTATCAAGATGGTTAGCTATAAGCAAAGTTGATTTCCCTCAATCTTTGCTTGTCAACAAAACAGCCTCCAACATTAGCACAAACAGTTAGCCCATTTCCACTGAAGTACAGTAACTAGAAATGCCAAGGCAAGAAGCATTAGCTATGCAAATTCAACTGCAAGGGCTTTTATGACTCCATCTCAACATTAAGAGTTTAAAAAAAAGCCCCAACAATAACAGCAATAGAGGATGTTTAATTATCACATCCAGGGGGAAAAAAAAAAAAAAAAGCCAAGGTATATCTCAAATCCACTTGGGAAAAAACCCAAAAGATATTAGAAAAAAGGTACCTAGTATTTGTCCTTTATTCATCGAGTCTTCATCAGGTTTCGGGCTTCCTCTTTCACAGCACGCCTCAATTAAGCAGTAATTGACTGCATGACTAATTGACAGTTAATCGTTTTACTGTGTCACAGTATCCTGCTTACTCTGCTAACTAGAAACTCACCTCCTAATAGTGAGAGCAGCTTGCAGTCTGGGCACCTCTCATCCCTTTTTGCCAAACACTTCACCTGCTTTTGTTATTTGAAGTGGCAGAGTGAAAATGAGAGCATACTGCATATTTGAATACCCTGGAAGGTATCTTACCACATAGAGGAATCATTTCAATGGAATTTACCTTATATGGACCTTCACATTACTGAAACTTCTGAGCTTCTGTTCAATATGTTCGGCAAATTTGATTGGAGTTATATAATTAGCTGGAGCCTCCATAAGATACCGAGCGAGGTTCTGACCCTCAGCGTAGGTAACACCTTTCTGCCAGGCTTCACGTTCAGCACTAAACAGCACCATACAAAAATGAGGATCATAAACATTTGCAAAAGTAAGGTGTTGTCAGCATTCATCTATTCTCTCCTGTTTGAAAATGCAGTATCATTAATTTGGGGCAATTAAGAATGTCGTAGTAATCTTACTGCAAGGAATTTAGGATGACATCCAAGGTGCATCTAGTCTAGTAGCTCATCTCTGGTTCTAGTCAGTGCCAAATGCTTCACAGAAAGCAAGAAGGATCTTAGAGCGGACAGATGTAAAATTGTCTAATACATTAGGTCTGGTCCTAATCCTGAGTAGTCAGAGATTGGCTTAAATCCTTAAGCACAAGGTTTAATATCCCTTCCAAAATTTCTAATCGCATTAATTGTAACAGTCCTGAAAGTTTTTATTTACCATATAAAGTCTCCAATTCTGTTTTTCACTTTACTGAAATATGATTATGTGAGAAGAGTAGAATGTGGATCTCATTTCACAGTGCACTCAAGGTGTTTCACTAACAGATGACAGAACAAACATTCTAAGAGTTGCCTGCATAGGAAATGGGGATGTGTCTCTGGTTACTTTGCAACACTGCCAGTGCAAACCCTTTCATTTTACTGAGACAGAACAGAAAAACTTACTTGCTTTAAAAGATATCACAAAGCAGGGCATTAAGCTGGATTCAGCCTCTCAAAAGAGCAACAGAGTGAAGAAGGAATCCAGGAGGAATATAGAGACATTGCCTGGATATGGACGGATGGAATTAAGAAGTCAAATCTCAGCTGACACTGAAACTAGCAAGAAGTGGGAAAGGCAACAAAAGGACTTAAACAGGTACATCATCAGCAAAAGGAAAGTCAGAGATAATGCTGTCCCGTTGCTAAATGGGGCAGGCCATCTAGTGAACACTGAGAATACTGAAGTTCTCAATAGCTTCTTCACATCAGTCTTAATAATTATTAAGGTCTGCTTCCAGATTCCCCAGATCTTTGTGCTTAGTAACAGAGTTTGGGGAAGAAAGGTACTACCCATGGCAGAGGAAAATAGACTTTGGACTGCTTAAGGAAGCTAGACATACACAAGTCCTTGGTAGAAAGCAGGATGTATCTGAGGGTGCTGAGGAAGCTGGCCAGCATCATTGCAAGCCTGGTCTCTTTCAGTTTGAAAAGGCCATGGTAATAGAATGTGGCCCCTGATGATTCAAAAAGGAAAGTCCCCTGTATCTTTCTTGCCATCCTTAAAGATGGGAACTACAAAACAGTTATCCTAGACTAATCCCCTGAAAGTTTATGGAGAAACTCATCTTGGAAGCCATTTACATGAAGGACAATATAGTCACTGGGAACAGTCATTATAGACTTATATGGGGCAAATCATGCCTGACCAACTTGACTGACTTTGATGATGACAGGGTTGGGTGCAGAGGACCGGTGCAGTGGATGTCATTTATCTTGACTTTAGCAAGGTTTTCACCTAGAATCCTTGTAGAAAAATTGGGGAAAAAACCATGAACTGGAAGGATAGACTACAAAATGGGTGAAAAACTGAAGAACTGTTAGGCTCTGAGGATAGCAGACAACAGTTGAACAGTCTAGCTGGCAGTTAGTTATGTGTGATGTTCCTCAAGGGTTGATACTGAGGCTGATATCTTCATCAACAACTTGGACTATGAAATGTACCGTCAGAAGTTCATGGACAGTATCAAATTGTGGGGAGCAGCTGAAATGGGGAGGGCAGGGCCACCATTCAGAGGGGCCTTGAGAAGCAGGAAGAACACACCAAAGGGAACACCATGAAGTTTAGCAAAGACTGTCATAAAGTTCTGTACCTGGGATAGAACAGCTCTATGCAACAGTCAGGCTGGACACTGACTAGGCAGAAAGCAAAGCTGCAGAAAAGAACCTGGGCATCCTGGTGGACAAGTTGTATAGGATTAAGCAGCACATTACCATGGTGACACTTTTTATTTTCCCTTTCTTTTTCCTTGGCNATCCCCCTGCAACCCATGGTGAAGACCATGGTGAAGCAGGCTGTACCCCTGCAGCCCATGGAGGAAGGACGTACTTCAATTGAGAGAGTTTTATTTTATTTCACTAACTTCCTCAAAGAACGACTTATTCCTGTATAAAGTACATACAGGAAATACCTTTCCTCTGCATGACAGAATATCCTATACAGAAGGTCCAAAGTCCCCTGTGATAGACTAAAAGGAGATTAATAAAACTTTGTTCTGGAACCAAAAGCTCTGATACTACTTTCTGCTCTCAAGTAACAGTGATGTCTATTTAGAGGCCAGACGCACCCAACTTTCTTTTCTTGCATTATATTCTGTGAATGAAAATATAATAAATGAACTAGGCAAAGTGTATCCATCATGGCATGGTCTGGTGTCAGTTAGCATTTCCCAGTTCTCAAAAGGATTCATGCATTTATGGAGTTTGCAATACCTCTGCTCCACAATTTGGCACGCAATACCAACAAAAGTCCTTTCACATCATAACTATGGTTCAAGAAATTTTTTACTTTTTTTTTTTTAAATCTTGGGCCTTCTTTTCTATGAAGCAGCATTTTTATTTACCCTTAGCCTCAGAACATGACATACTAACAAGACGTATCAAGGAAACACTATAAATATACTTTAAGCATAGAATACTTCAGGAAATTCAAAGGATTAGGAAAAGTTAAGAGGGATATTGCTGCTAGCCCTATTCTTTCAGTTTTGTTTTCCTCATGCACAAGCATGCATATGATTTTATAGATAAACAAACAGATAAATAAATAGGCAAGCTTTCCTTTTGCCATCACCTTCCATGAAGCTGAGGAGTAACTACAGGTTTCTTTTTTTGCTTCAGCTCGTTATATTCATGCAATCCAAGGACAGCACCTTCTGCAGCCGCCTGAGCATCTCCACAGGGGTCTACTTCAACACAAGGGATCTCCAGATCTTGGATCTGTCTACAACCAACTGAAACATACAGTATGGAACTAATAGGCCAAGTATAGCACAGAACAGCAAAACAGGTATCTGAGGTGATCAGTATGACATTTCAAGGAAAAAATATTTTTAACTCAAGGTATCTGAGTTTGTAAGTAAGTCAATTTAAAAGATCATGCAGTAGAATAATTGAAAACACTAATGACCATACACTGACAAATTTTGACTAAAAATGTCTGTTGATGAATTGTAATGATTAAGACATTTCACAAGAATAAAAAGGAAATGCCACAGTTGTTCCAGTTCCTTTAAGCTCACTCTATATCAAAGAAAAAATCCACAGCGCTCCAGAATAACAGAGTATGACTATCTACAGGTATCAGAAATTTGCTGTAATTTAGTTTTTGCTACGAATACATGACTGCTCTTTTCTTCTAAAAGAGTTTCTACACACTTTTATAAATAAAATCATATATTCCATAATTCTATTTTGTACCCAAATAATTTCACAATGTTTTGGCAGCTGGTGAGACAACATGGGCTAGCACTTTGGACATACAGCTGTCATATGTGTGACTGACCTCCAGTCTCAAATTATAACTGCGGTGAGAACTCTTTTTATTCTTGCCTTACACACACTTAGATGCAGCAGTCATCCTTGATTAAGATAGAGAGGCCCCTTCTGCCTATGACAGGTAACATACTGAATCATACTACTGATGTTGTGAAAGATACTAGTTTATAACACAAACATCTCAGTTATAAATTAAGTGGCAAAAGTAAATATATGTGCATACTTAAGTACAGCAGGAGCATAAAGTGAATCACTGATGTTCTCAGGCTTCAAAATAGTTGCAATTAAACACGTGCCTTTTCAACATCACACTGTTTAGGAAAGTTACTCATTATAAATAACTGGAGTTACCTATCTGCAGATTGATATAACTCCTTCCTCGCTAGGGAAAAACTTCATGAGTATCAGTGACAAGTAAATGCATTTACTAAACCATGCAGTAGGTTTTGCATTTCAAAACAAAATTGTATCTAGACTCAGTCTTCAAAAGTGGAACATGCTGCCCCATTGCAATAGTGTCACAGACAAAATGCTTAAGAAAATTTAAAAGTAGTTAACCTGCAACAGCTGCACGAATATTTTCTTTGCCTTCATTCCAGTTTTCTTGGTCATTTACTCCAGCATTCTTCTTACCCAAGCCAACCACAACCACACTCGCAAAGTCCTAGATGAAGCCAACACACAAATGGATTAACTGTCTTCATTGTTGCAGCCACAGCAGAGAGTTGTTAAAAAGACCTTACTTTCCAAATCAAGCCAAGTACAGCATTAAAATACATTCACTACTTTCTCTACATTACACACACTTCTACACTAAGAATGCCAGTACGGTGCCACATCTTGCAATTCCAATTGTTTTCCACAGACACGCAACCAGTCATTCTGTTGTTCAGTTAATAGTTAACATGTATTGCAGCAGATAGGGCTTTATGCTCCACACACGGCAAACTTGATACTTCTAAGGGCAAGTTTAAGAGTCCTTTGAGAGCAGATCTAGCTTTCCAGCTACAAAGGCCAAAATTGAGCTGGAGAAGTGTAACCCTTTTTGGCACAGTACTACGTTCAAGGAAATAAAATCACTTCAAAAGTTGAGCCTACTGGGCCAGCTCAGGAGTTGAGCTGGCATGATTTGCCAGGTAACAAACCAAAGCTGCACATAGGTACACAGTTCCAGAACTCAGGAAAGCAACGTAACACAGCAGACTAAATGCTTGCTTTATAAGCTGCAAGTGGAAAGCAAGAAGGAAGAAGTAATGATTAAAGGAGCCTTTTAAGAATGAAGTCAAATTTGTATAAAACTCAAGGTTATATATGTGATCAGATTTCCCACTGCTCTGAAAAAAAAGTTAATCCTGCAGTTTCCCTTCCATCCAAAATAGCCACTGTCAGTTTATTACAATCAGCTCTCAAACTGCTACACCATAGTAAAGTCTTTTAGTTCAACAAGATGATGAAACTTGTGTTAGCTTTCCAGAAGATCAGTGATTCAAGTTAACATTTTTTTTAGTTATTATTTTACACTTACAAGAGGGTGTAAGGCCAAGTTCTACTGCTTTCTCTTGCAGAGATTTACTACTCACTTCAGAAGCCATCCTGTGTGCAGAACAGGGATAATGGGACCTTCAGCAGATTCAGCTTCCATGAAATTTCCAAGAGCCTTTCTACTGAGTTCTGTGTCACCTGTCTGGGCTCTCCGCACAGGAATTTATACATGGTAGGCAACATTAATATTGACTACAAATTGATTTATTTAAAATTAGCCCTAACATAAGATTGTTACTCATACAGGGACATCTAGTGTCATATTACATGTCTGCCTAGCCTCTAGCTACTACTCCAGAAAGGCACAAATTGCAGCATATTTGCCAGCTCCATGTAGGTGCATTAGATGTATTACAGCTTCTCAAATGGCACCAAAAAGCCTAACTTTAAGCAGATGAATCCCCATCTCATACCCTTGTGATATATCACGTTTGTGCAGACAAAGTCCTGCCTGAAGAGCAGTCCCATGCCTTGTTTTCAGAGGTTTCAAACACATGACTTTAAAACCTAATTAAAGCCTATGATTGGACCACAACCATCATGTCTGGAAGGTCTTTCCATATGTGGGTACACACTCACTCCTGAACACAGAAGGCACAAAGTCTGATCCAAAGCTGTTGTGCTCCAGCTCATTCAGTAAGTAGTTATTCACCTTTGGAGCAGACCTGTTTACATCACCTCAGCACGCAGCACAGTGGAAGGAGTACAGGGTTGTGCAAAAGGCCACGCAAACAGGGGAGTGCGGAACAGGAAGTTTCAGTAAGAACCACCTTTTGTTGAGAGGAGTGAGAAGAGCAGAGCATTTATACAAGCACAGCCCTGAATTCAGCTTAAAATAAGATGTAAAGGCAAACCTCACACACTAATCAATATGCACACGAAAACCCAAAGTTCATACCTGATGCAAACCATGGAACATGCGTGTTTTGCCTTTCTTCAGGGGTGGCCCGCATCTAGGACACAAAGAGATTCTTTCAATAAAGAAGTCCTTATGGGTGATAAATCTTATGGTACTGTGTTCATGCCACAACCACACAGCACTCCTCAATGCTGTGCTGGGACACTTGGCTCAGTGCTGACAGGAAAAGACAGTTCCCATGAACGTTTTGCATCTATTTCCTCAGCGCTTGATATTTCCACAGGAATTGCCCTCCAAACCCTTTGGCCTGGTAAAAGCAAATACCAGGCTGAGAAGTATGGATACAAATACTAATAATGATAAAAAAAAAAATCATCCTTATTGATGTTTGTAGGTACTTTAACTCCTATTAGAAGCTTATCACACACTTACACAGACAGAAGTTCTCTCAGCTTTCCAGACACAAGTCTATCGAAAGCATCTCCTGCACTCGTGAACTGGGCAGCACCTTCATCCTTTTCACTTGAGTAGATTCCCAGAACAAGACCCTAAAAAAAGGACACACATTAATGCAAACACCACAGAATTTAGAGACCCATCTGAAAGACAAGAAGCACACTGTTCAAACCATAGTTACCGCTGTATATATTCATCTCAGTGTATATATTTAGCTAATGGGATGCACAGAGCAACACTTCAGTAAACCAGGATGAACTACTACAACTACGTCTAAGTGTGAAAAAGAAATTAGATACAGCATAACTAAAGTTATAATCATTTCACTTAACACACAGGGACAAAAACCTCTTTAAGCCTCCAATTTTAAGTACAACAGAGCTTTAACCCCCCCTCCCCCAGCCAGGTGCACCCAGGAGCACAGGGAACGGCACCGCTCCGGACTCAAGCTCTGCAGCAGGGCAGCGAGGTACCGGGGCAGGGACCGGCTCCGAGGCGCAGCCTCCCGACAGCCCCGTCCCAGGTTTAGGGGTTCAAGCCCCGGGCTGGCCCTGGGAGGCACACAGCGACCCCGGGGCTGGGCGCCGGGCACGCTCAGCCGCGACCTGCGGAACGGGACGCCCTACACCCCCGCTGCCCCGGTTCAGCCCGAGCAAGAGGGGGCCATGAGGCAGAAGCGGCCACCGCCTCCTCACCTTCCCGCCCGCCCCAAGGCTGTAACCCCGCGGCGCCGAGCAGCTGCAGGCCAGGGGGAGATGCCGGCCGAGGCGGCGCGCAGGCACCCTCCGCACGCACGGCAGCAGCATGGCAGGCAGCGGGCAGGCGGGCCGGCGCGCCGATGGTCTCATCAGCCAGCGCGGGGCGGTGCCCGCAGCGGAGCGGAGAGGAGGAGCCGGAGGGCGGGACGCAGGAACAGCTCATAAACCAGTGGCGAAGGAGCACCGGGTAGTAGGTCCTGGCGTACTTGTGCGTGAGGCTTTGTCTCACAGCGGGGTTTTGCCCTCTTGCGGTGTGCTCTGGATGCGTATTTGTACGTGCTGCTGAGGATGAAACTTCTCTGGCGGGCTTATCACAGACCTTAAAAACCCACCCCTGGTACGCATACAGTATGTTTCATGTGCATATCAAAGATTAACACGTAAATCACTTGTGAAAAAATGAAACCTTTATTGCAAATGCAAAGACAACAAGTTTTCATTATTTGCTATGTAGGATGGTGGTTTACTTGTCTAATATCAGCATGTCTGTCCAGGAAGAGTTGATGAGGTTCTAAGAGAAAGCAGTAACAATCCCAGAGTGAAAT
This sequence comes from Aramus guarauna, assembly GCA_013400195.1. Lineage (NCBI taxonomy): Eukaryota > Metazoa > Chordata > Aves > Gruiformes > Aramidae > Aramus > Aramus guarauna. Next base: position 352,334 of record VXBL01000336.1, on the reverse strand, counting down.
TAAAAAATAAATAAAAGAAAATGTGGTAAGTGAAAGTAAAAGACCAATGAGAATGACTATTGTTATATTTTATCAGGAAAAGTCACACCAGAACACTGGATCATTAGTGTAACAGGAGAAATACATTTATGCTTTTCTAGCAAAAGCCCTATATAGAAAAGGACTGTTTGGAGTTTGCTGATGTTTATTGTATCATCAGTATGTGGCACTAAACATGCACTGGGTTTGAATGTCAAGTGATCCAGGGATTTTTTTTGTTTGTTTGCTTTGTTTTTCCAGAAATGTGAAACATTGCTTTTAAGTAATTTGATAGTTATGTGAGAATGTGACACTTTACAACACTATGTATAAGAATTAGTTCGCTTTTCCGTACATCTGTAACTGAACTGACACTGTTACATCAGCAGAACCTGATGAAGATGGGTAGTTGGGCAACAACATATCGCAGTTCCCACCAAACTGCTTTTTTCCATTAGAGAGAAATAGCATGTCTTACTAAGAACAGCAGCACTCAGAGACAATGACTGAGAGAAATTGCATCCAGTTTGATTTATCTTGTAAAATTACATTTTTAACATGAAATTGCATTATTTAAAGAACCAAAGTGGTAATTAGTTTTTAGCTTCATTTATTTTGGAGAGGCTCTTAGATGCAATAAATAGTTTCTTAGTTCTTTAAAGAATGGCTCCATAGCTTCTCTACATCCTGTATGGAGCTTCTATATATTTTTTGCATCTACAAATTAAGTGGGTGTTTTCAAGGTATATGAAGCTGTCTTAAATTTTATGGAAAGAGAGGATTTGACCCATAATCTCTTCAAAATTCTGGGCAGATATTGCTCACAAATGTTCTCATTTGGGATTTCAAATCTTCCAAAGTAAAAAGTACCCCCAAAGAAGTCTTCATTTCCACATGTTGAGCACACATATGATCAGATACAGTGTGTGAAGTATAACTAAAATGAAAATGTGTATATAAAGTAGATCACACTTCTATAGAGTTCCACATTTTTAAAAAGTGTTTTATGATGTACAAGGGAAAGCTGAAAAGGTCTAAGATAGACTTACCTATTGTTAACCTCAAAGTATGCTTTGTAATTGTATGTCCTACCTATGTGTGATTGCACTTAACCTTTTTCTCCTAGACAAAATTTCCCATGGCAAATATTCCATGCGTTGTCCCATGGGTGTGTCTTAGCGGTGCTTAAACCGAGACGACCTGTGCAGCTGAAAGGTTAGTTTAGCCTTGTATCTGGTTCATTCAGTTTAATTCATGCATGGTAATACTCCTGTTCACTCTAAAGTGCACTGAAAATACTATTTTCTCACAAGTCACAAAACAGTCATTGGGTGATAACGTTATTTGGTCATTCAACTCGTGCAGCTACAATATCCCCCAATTACACTTCATACATCTGCTGTGAGAAATCTTCCTTTGGACTGTTACTGCAGAGTATGCTTCATTGCTGAATAGATTCAAAACAAGAAATTAAAAAGCTGATCAGCCCAGCTACCCCTCTTTAACTTTATTTATACAGTGCACTCCAATGGTTCTTCCAGAGCTATTGTGATCTATCTCAGAATCCAGTCCAACAAATCTTCAATCTTGTCCTTACGTAAGTAGTCCCATGGCTCTTACTCAATAACTATTTTTGGGAGAAGCTTGGGGGGCATTAAGCAGTTCATTAGTAGTGTGAAAAATGTGATGTAATACATGCATATTAGTACTACTGAAAAGCATTTCCGAAGCAATCACTTTATGTGAAGAATTTTAAAATCTGCTTCCTTTTCACTTTCCAAAGAGAATTAAATTTAGTAAAGGCTAAGTTATGTGTTACAATATAATTCTTTCTGTACAACAACTACTTCTAAATTATATGTTCATAGAACAATTACAAATGACAAATATTTAATTTTCTACTTCGGTAATTATACTGCAGTTTAAGGTCTTCTGTTTCAGAGCCACTCAGAATTTTCTTGGAGGTGAAGGTGGTGCTACCACAGAGGCCTCTGGGGACAGTTTTCTGGACAGAACTGTGCTGTTACCACCTCAGGTACCTTCACAGACTGGGTGGTTTGCTGCCTATCCATGTACTGGGTATCGAGTCGTGGCCCAGAGTAGAGACTGAGTGAAAGCACCAGTAAAATCGGAAGAACAGTGAAGTATGTGGGTGGTATAAATTAGCAATCACTTTTTCTGCCTTATTGAGTCACTTCTATGCTAAAATTCTAACAGTGCTCTAGACTCATTAAAACTTTCCAGCTGTCTCTTAAATTTTTATGGGACTTTAAAAAAAAATTTTTGTGCTCCTAAAAAAAATGGCTAACACTTTCTTGAAGAAGACAGAGTATTAGGGCCTATTGAAGAAGCATCCTCACAAATTTTTGCTTCACTCAGAATCTTGCTAAACTCATAGGACCAAAACCAGAAATGGTACAGGCTACAGTGACAAATGCTGCTCGTTACACCTGTGGGTTGAGTTTAGCTAATAACGTTTCCTCTGAAACTAGGCTGCTGATTGCCAATTGCCTGCTGATCTTGCTGCACATATGCTGAAAAGGACATCAGTAATTTTCATTTCTTATGTCACACAGAGCTTGCACGTACACTGCTGAAGCATTTAGTGAACACAGTGATTTGAGTCTGCTATGTAAATGGAGTACTTTGAATAGAGTTTTACAACAGCAAAACTGATTTTATAAGAATACCAAGTGAAAGTAGAATTTCCTACATAAAACATCTGTTTTCATTGGTCTTTAGATGAAAACAAAGTAAAAAGATGATGCAAAATAAGTATTTGGACCAAAGACAGTAAACTCATAGGCTTAAGCTGAGTTATAATTCCATATTTAAATACTTAAATAAGTGATCTAATCAGCAAACATGTTGAATATCAGCTGATTCTAGCAACTCTCTTTACTGAGTGTTCTGCACACTTCAGTGATAAAACTAGTAATTTGGGTACATAAAATGTGGCTTTATGTACTTCTGAAAATACTTGACCCTTACAATACTATTTTTGTGAAGAGTTTTTTTGCAATAAAAAATAAGTATTTTTTGTATATCCTGACATGTTCTTAAAACACTTTGAATTCCTTTTCATAAAAAAGTTTCTATTTTTTCAAAGAATTTTTCACAAGAATAGAGTTACACAACCTAGTGGTCTGATGAAGAGTAACTCACTGCAAAATAATTTCCTTAATTTAGGTGATAACTTCATTCAAAGTCATTCTTCAGGTATGTGTAGGTTCCATTGCTAAAAGGTTAGTATGTGTTTGCTATAGCAGTCAAATTCTTAAAATGACATGCTTAATGACATATTATTTTCTCTGAAATATTGATTACTTGTGACCCAAGAACTGTGTGAATGCCTGTCAAAATTATGGTACTTCCAAACAAAGTAACTTTTCCATCCATTTAACCATTTTTATTCATTTTAATAGTCTCATCATACACCACTTTAACTTGATTTCATATAAACATAAGAATTGACAGGGTTCTGAAGACAATCTGTCAGATTATTATTTTCCAGGTTATCTAAAAGCACTATTATTTAGATTCTGTTTATTTTACTTCCAGAAGCTGCAATAAAACCTTTGTCTTGCAGCCAGTAATTTTTTTTCATAGTCTACCACCATCCCATAACTTTACTTTTCTCACTTCTTTACTTTGTGGGGTTTGATAATTTCTATTTTAAAAACATTTCACATATACTTAGCCTGTGCTCCCCCTTAAGTTTAGCCTCACAGATGATGAAGTTTTCTTTTTCAATGCAATATAATATCATCAAACATATCTTACATGGCCCTCTCAACATTTTCCAGATAATTCTGTAATTGGCAAATGTCCATTCTTTCTGTTTTAAAAATAACCTTATAGTCTCAAAAGATTTGCGATACACATATTTTCTTTCTGAACAAAGAAGACGGTTTTGATGAAATCATATTTCACCTTAGTTTTTCTAAAATATCTCAAATGCGAATTTTCTAAAAACTGTGACCAGGATATATTCACTGCAGATATTGGTCAGTTTTGAGAATAAAGATATTTGCAGCATTTGTTTTTCTCACTTTCCCACACATGTTAATTGCTGCTATTGTAGGCTGACATCTTTACTCATGTTTATACCACAATCATCCATCCAGACCAAAGCTGAAGAGCCAAGAAGCTGTTTCTATCATGACAGTTCACTTGACCAAAGTAGTTTTGCGTAGATTTATTAGTACATGATATCTTCTGCTGTAACATTTGCTTCTTCTGTTTTAGTCTTAATTTTAGGGAAATGAATCCCACTAATGGCTATTAGCAGCAGATTTACTGCATGTGCTGTGGCACTTGCCACACAAAGCCAAAAACAGTCTTCAAACCGTTCTTCTAAGATAACAAATTGAAAGACGTTTTCCCGAAAATTGGCAATTCTTTCTGTGAGGTGATGAAGTTTCGCAGCAGCCATAAAGCTGGTGACTGCAAGTACTATAAATCCACCTGCAACAAAACGAAAGAAGTATTCACCATTGTTGTCAAAACCAGACAGACATTTTGGTTGTGCTTCAGAAAGGCTTACTGAATACAACAGTGAGCGTTACACAGAATAGGGATAGAATTAGGCATGGCTTAAACCCCTTCCAAATGCTTAGTCTTTATTGTATGGCCAAACATCATACCAGCATTTGTAATAAAGTCCTTTTATCAGTGATATGAAACCTAAAGACTGGCATTCACAGCTCCTGTAAAAAAATGACTAGACACAATAAGCTGAGATGCCACCTGACAGTTCTGTTTTGATAGATGAGAATTCACTGCTAACTTCATTTTATTCACAATTATTTAAGTTGAGGAGCTATTTAGTAAGGCAAGAGAAGGAACTTTTAACATTTTGTATGAATGTGACTAATGAAAAATACTGGTAAATGATTTTACCTGCAAGGAAGTTCCAAAGGCACACCCCTGCTGGACCTTTAATAGCCCGGTAAGGCACTTTCATTGCGTTAAGAACGCAGAATCCAAAACTGACCAGAGAAAAGAAAATGGCTACACAGAGGAACATTATAATCATCCCGTGCAGGCCTGCATTCAGCTTTTTCACCATGTGTGGGAAAACTGTCAAGAAAAAAAATTATCTATTTAGTGCGTAATTTTTCTTGACAACAGTGAACATCACACTGTACTGGTGTTACAAACTTAAATTATACTTAAACAAGACTTTTTTACAGAGGTGATTAATTTAGGTAATTACACACAGTTTATGATGCTTTATTTGTCACTACATCAGACAAATCAGGGATATTCTGCTACAGGAACAATCATTCACACAGGTTCTGTGAATAAGGATTCAGGCTTAAGTGCTTTTTTTATTTATCTAGTTGTGTTAATGTCTTTTTCTCTGCTGCTGTATCATCTGCTGCATTATTTTCTGTCTCTTCCCCACCTCTGCTCTTCATCCCAAAATCCTTTTTTTGAGCTTCCCATTCCTGTCCTGTGCTCTTAATCTTATCCCTTTGAAGTCTGATAGTCCTTTAGGCGGCCCCTTGCCACCTAAAATAGCCTCTCTCCTTTCTGTGTTTATTTTCTCATGTTATTCTTCTTTCTGTCTCTTCCTCTCTTTAATACTGGCTCCAGTGAGATGTACTCTGATTCCATACTTCCTAATCCCACAGGTTTCCACTTTCAGATTCCATTCTTGGTTTCTCATCTAGTCTCTATGCCCCCTTTATGCTCCTCTGGGTATCTGGCAGTGTTTTAGTTACATCTGTAGGAAGCTTGTAAAGTATTGCAGTCGAGTGGGCTTTAGCTCAAGTGCTCACATGTTTTACTTATAGGCATGAGCCTCAGCAGCCTGTCGCTCGCTTGCCTCTAAAGAACGCTAACTATCTTGGGTTTGTCTTCACAGCCAGAGTTACTCCATTGGAGGGCCAAACTGGTCAGCAGCAGGAAAGTGTGCAGCACCTGGATAAGCAGCTTATCCTGCAGCCTTTCAGTAACAGAATCAGGAGAAATGTGAGTAGGGAACTGTAGCTGACAGGCTGACGGACAGGAAAGAGAGGCTTGTCGAGAAGAACCCTAAAATACAAGCTCATCAAGAATAGCCCTTCAGGGAGTGTAGCACTGCACATTCATACATATTTTGAAGAACTAACTGCCTAACTACTAAAAGAAGGTATATTATATTATAAACAAATAAACAGATTGCTTCCTGTGCTGCATAACTGGAAAAAAATCCAAACAAGCCACATAAAAAGTAGGCAGCAATAACTGGTAGATGTCACAGTGAATATCAGACGTACAATTTGGTCATCATGACATGACAGAATTCTAGTAGATTATGTAGAAAACTTCATACTGTACAAATTCCATAAAAAAAAAAAATCATGATTTGACAGTTCTACCTTTTCAGAAGTTCATTCTGGGGTTGTAGTTGGGTCTGGTAGACATGGGAGCTACAGAAGAGACTCCGACAACAAGAAGAAAGGAGGGAAGTAAATGAGAATCAGAAGTTTATATGAGAAATGGAAAGCCAGAAACTAGCTTGCTTTCTTAACTGGCTAAATGGTAGGGCTCAAAGGGTTGTAGTGAATGTATATTTGGCTGGCAACCCGTCACCAGCGTTGTTCCTCAGGGTTCAATTCTAGGGCCAGTTCTGTTCAATACATCTATCAGTGATCTGCATGCAGGAGTTGAATGAACCATTAGAAAGTTTGCTGATGATACCAAACTGGGAGGTGCTGGTGACTCTTGAGAGACAAGAGGCAGCTTCCTCTGCAGCTTCCTGAGGAGGAGAAGTGGAGAGGGAGGTGCTGATTTCTCCTCCCTGGTATCCAGTGACAGGGCATGTAGGAATGGTTCAAAACTTCACCAAAGGAGGTCCAGACTGGATATTAGAAAGCATTTCTTTACTGAGAGGGCACTCAAACACTGCAACAGGCTTCCTAGAGAGGTGGTCGACACCCCAAGCCTGCCAGTGTTGAAGAGGCAATTGGACAATGCCCTTAACAACATGCTTTAACTTTTGGTCAGCCCTGAAATGGTCAGGCAGTTGGACTAGATGATTGTTGTAGGTCCTTTCCAACTGAAATACTCTATTCTACTCTAAAATATCTGGCAGAGTAACAAGGCACACAGGATTTAGCTTTCTTACAAACCATCAGAGTTTTTAGGGTGGTTGTAAGGATCCTCCTGCCTCTTTTCTGAGGCTCTCAGCCAAGTCCCAAAGACTTGACCAGTGAGCCTGACTTAGTACACAGAGATAGAACCCTCTGGAAGGATATTGCCATGGAGGCTCCTAACACATTCGAGCTGTGTTTGCTATGCACAGGGAAAATGCCTGGCTTCCCCAGCTCGTTCTCAGGACTTGATGCAGTTGTCAAAACAAGCATCTTATGCCAATTTAGATGCTATAGGACTAACAATAACCCTGTGGGTCTAACATACATGCCACACTATCTATGGGACACCTCCAAAGCAGCTGCAGGCCAGATGATACACCTTGAGGAGTCTAAAATGGCACTGGACACCAATTATGGCAACTGAATCATGCTGTCACTGTCCCAGTTAAAAAAGAGCGTGCCAGCTGCAGGCCTACTCTAGTGAAAGTTAACGCAGTGAAAGGCGATGTACTAATAACCGTATATTATTGTGATTCGGAATTCCAGAGTGTCAGAGCTACTGCAGTACTACAGCCTACGAGGTGCTAGCTTTCTGTCTTCCTCTGTGCTGCCTGCACAGTCCATTTATGCTAACGCACTCCACAAGAAAAGTCTCCCATGTCTAGCTCCCCAGCAAGTTCAGAATGCTTGGAGATTAAGGGGGGCATTCAAAGCAAAAAAAGTCAAGGCAGACCTATAATCCCCAGATGTCCTGCTGGCCATTGTGCAAAAGTATTTAACAGCTTTGTGTACTCTCATGATACCATTTTGAAACCAGTATTGTGAAAGTTTCAAACATGACAGACCTATTTAAGTATTTAAAAGGGAAAATCTCTGGCACACTTATTTACCTAAAGGCATGGTTGTGCCCACTGCACTTAATGACCCAATTTTACAGTTCTAGCAGGGAGAATTCTTACTAGCTTCAGTGGGAGCTTTGTTTGTCTAAGGAGTACAGGATCACGTCCTCCAAATATGTATTCATGCAGTCTGGAGTGATGGTGGGACATCAGGCCTTCCTCTAGGTCCTTACAGTAATTAACCAGAAAGTTTATTAAAGAGTCCAGAAAGTTGTACAGACATTTAAAGGGCATTGGCTACTTTTTCCTCATTCTTTCTGACAGGATAGGTTGAAAGAACTGGGACTGTATTTCCAAATGTCCCAAAGAGAAGCAGAGTTTGAAGAGCTGATGGCCTGTCTGCCAGCCCTTCAAACTCACTAGACAGCGTTTGAGCGTGACTGCTATGTCCATGTCATGAAGTTGCAGCCGCAGTCAGAGCTTGAGAAAGACTTGGTTATTGTAAAAGCAACTAGTCCAAATTCACCACAGCTTAACAACTGGTCATGCTGATCTAAGTTGAGGTCGCTCTGGTTCTCTTCTCCATTCCGTCTGAACTCCAACAGTCCTGCCTGCCTTCAAGTTTTTATAGTGCTGCTTGTGCAGTTGTGTTGTCAGTCATGATCTTAAGGGAATTTTTTTTTTTTTTCTTTTAGGTTAATTTTTTTGCCAGGTTAACTTCCTGAACTACCTCACCACGGTAACTACCAGAGCCATTGTGAAGAATGGGGCAGGACAGCATTGCTGTGAGCCAGGGAGAGGGTGACACTGCAGCAGCTTCAACTTACATTGGCTTAAGTTACAGTGGATCTGCACACTGAACTAAAAATCTTCAATGTAAAATATTATTTTCACTGCAGCACAGGATGTGTGAAAACTGGAAATCCAAAGTACAGATCAACATCTCAGTGCTTTTGAAACCTCAAGAAAATCTTTCAAGTTACAAGGAATACATTTATAAGAGTTTCTACATCTTTTAAGAGTTCAGGATTTTTTTCTCTCCAAAGTTACCAGAAAAGAAGGTAAATATTCTTCAGCATGTTAGTAAAGTTAGGAGTATCTGCTATGCAGACATCTGCATTAGGACAGCTAGAGAAGTAGAGACATGTGGCCAGCTAAACAAATCTCTAATTCTTGAAGGAAAAAAAAAAAGTCAGGAGTTCAACAGAGAAGGCAAGGACAGCTTCACAGAGAGATTGCAGGGCAACACTTGGAGTAGGCAAGTGTCAGTCAAAGGGAAAGTATGATTTACAGGTCATCTCCAAATTATTTTCACTCCCTTCGCAAGACTAAAAGGAAACCCTCAGTCTAGCCGTAGGGATTTTTTTCCCCATCTTGATTCCAGGATTACAGAACATAACCAGAAGAAAAAAGCGAGACTGAAATGAAAGAGATTTTTACATTCAAACGCAGATCCCAAACCATGAAGACCACAAGTCAGCCACAAATATCAATTTAATAATAATTTGCATTCTATAAGTTCTGTAAACAAAAAGAATAGACTGTTCTTAAAATTGAACTAGACATTAGACTAATGATTCAACCAAAATTGTACTTACTTGTGAATTTGGAACGCCGCCCGCCCAACCCACACTGGCGTAGTTTGCCACCCTGAAAGAGTCCGTAGTAAATTTCTCCAATGAACTTGACCAGCTCTGGATCTGTGGCATTGACCAAATCAGCTCCTGTTTTGCAAAGGATCTTTCCCGTCATCCACTTTGGGATCCCCATTGCAACAACAATCAAGAGAAAAGACGTAAAACTTATCAGAGAAGCCACAGCAAATAAAGTCTTTTTAAAACAGCCAGGCATCCTAGTGGTTTCAAGGAATCATCTCCAAGGCCTCTCTGCAGTGATCAGGCATTTTTTCTCATACTTCAAAATCCACAAATGACTAGCAGGCATTTCAAAATACATCTCATTGTATTTTGAAGCTCCAGAAATTAATCTGTATGATTAAAAATCAAGTCAGAAATATATTTTGCTGAAACAAACATCCTGAAATGGTTGCAAGTAACAGCTTCAGTACACTGTAGAGCAGTGATGCTTGTTTCTGCAGAAAGTAATCCTATATCTATTCCCTGGCTAATGTTTCATCAGAGCTTTAATTGTCCTGCTCAGATGACATCAAGTTCTTTACTGTAACCTCATGGGAAGAAAATGAGGAGTCGAATCCAGGTTTTCAGATTATTAAAAACGTGAGTAAATAGCCGCATGCAAGGGACAAAGCATTAAAAACACATAATTTGGCAGCCGGATTCTGCCGGCCTCTCAGCCTCCTCCCGGCGCTCGCTCCCGCCCTGCCTCTAAATGTCACTGCTCTCGGCGCTGCCGGGGCCGTCCCTCCGGCTGGGAGCGCTGCCCTTCCATCTCTAAGCCCGTTAACCGAGGTGCGCTAATGCTGTTTCACCATGCCGAGCTTTCACGTATGAGCCTTCGGAATTAAACCGGGACGCACACGGCTCCTCGCAGCCGGGGGAGGCCCGGCCGAACCTGCCCAGGGGCTCAGGGATCGAAGCAAGCGGCGCAACGCAAGCTACAGGTGCGATCCGGGGCTGCTAAAGAAAACCGGCCATAATTGCCTGCACTTCTACGGCTACTGCTACTCAAGACCTGCAGGGACCTTTATGCCACTAATTAATTAATCCCGGCAGCATCCCTGGGGGCAGGTAACACAGCCCGCCACTGGAGCTCAGGCCAGGTGAGGAGGGGCGGCGTGCGGCCGGGGGAGGTGGGCAGGGTTCGGGTCCCCGCCCGACACCGGCACCTCGCCGCCGGCTTTCGCCCCGAGCCAGGCCCAGGGGCTGAAGGCCCAGAGGAGCCGCGGGCGGTGGTTTTCCTGAGGTGAAAGTCTCGCGGCGGCACCGCCTGAGTCCTCGGAGGCGGGCGGGTGCGCTGGGGGTCGGCCGAGGCACCGGGATTCCCCCTCCTCCCGGCTTCGGCGCGGCCCTGGGAAGGCAGCAGGACCTGCCCCCTTCAGCCATCTACGGCCGGGCGCTGCTGCCCTGAGCCCGCCCCCCGCGGGAGCAGCCCGCATGCGCAGGGGGGGCCGGCCGGGCGGCGAGCCGAGGCGGTGCAGGAGCTAGAGGCAGACCGGGACGGGCGGGCAGCGAGCATGGCCGTGGCGGGCAGGGTGCTGGTGTACGGGGGCAGAGGGGCCCTGGGGTCCCAGTGCGTGCGGTACTTCAAGTCCAGGAACTGGGTAAGCGCCGGTCCGGGGGGGGTGGCGAGGCGGGGAGCCCTGCCGAGGGGAGCGCTGCTACCCCGCCGGGACGGGACTCCCACGGGGGGAGCCAGCCGCCGGGAGAGCGCCCGAGCCGCGGGGCAGCGTGAGGCGTTCCGGAAAGCGGGTCGCTAACGCGCCGTTCCTCTCGCCGCGGCAGTGGGTGGCCAGCATCGACCTGGCGGAGAACGAGGACGCCAATGCCAACGTGGTGGTGGGGGTGACCGACTTCTTCCCCGACCAGGCCGAGCAGGTGGGTCAGCGTCGGGGAGCGGGCCGGGCACCCGCTGCCCGGGAGGCCTGAGGCAGCCCTCTCCGGGCGAGGCAGTGGAAGGGATGCAGCCGGCCTCCCGTCGGTTTTTCCGCCGTTCGCCCCTTGCCCGCCGCTGTCGTAGCCGCAGTGAGGAAGGCGGCTGTGGGGATGGGTCCGGTTTCGGGCACGGAGCCGCCGCTGTGGGGCTCAGGAGCCTGGCTGGTGGCGGTCCGGCTGCAGTACCCCCACCCAGCAGGTCCCAGCTTCTGCTTCTTGCTTCTTTTTCATTTTTTGGCAATTTCCTTTTGACTGCATGCATGCATGAGTGTGCAGAAAGAGTTTGACCTGGGCTTATGGAGGTCCAGCACATAAGGCGGTTCTGCATTGTTTTTCTCCTGGTGACTTGAAAAGTCACGGCCTGAATCAGATGAGTGTAGTGAAGATGGGTTAGGCCGTGATAAAACGCAACACTCTTTCTTGTCCTAAATGTGTGTAGGTAGATGGTATACTCCAGGCATGTTACCCTAAGCCCCGATGGGATCCCTAGAGAGTGCACTGGTTTCCACCGAGGTAAACGTGGGCAGACTCAAAGCTAGCTTAAAAACTGGTTTGCTTTCTTCTCAAGATACAGGATTTTTTTTTTTTTAATTTAAACTTTTGAACCTATTTCTCTTATTGATAAACTGGATCCTTAGCCAATATGTTTTCTTTATATCTACACAACTCTTAAGGCTTTTAAGAGTAATATAGAATGTTTGCAATGTATTTTTCAATGCTAAACCTTTGTAAAAATCAGTGGATTTTTTTCTTTTTTTGAGCAATGGATTGTTTGCTTTTCACTTTGACAGAGAAAATTCATAGCCAACAAATTCACTACCAACTGTGAAGTCTTTTATTTGAAAGAGAAAAAGATACTGGATATCTAAAAGCATACAAACTCAAATATAGGGGCCAGGCTCAAACTGATGGTTGTGGTCTAGATAGAAGCAATAAGAAGGCTGATCTTCAGTTGTTCATTTCTTGTGCTGTCATCAAAAGTAACACCAGTAGTCCTGGTCAGACCTGGAGTTTCATTTCCCATATTAAACAGCACCATACCCAGTGAAGAACCTGTGAAAAAGTAAGTCACAAATATTTTTTTTTTGTGAATGATATAGGTAAGGGTTAGATTTTTCAGTTCCTGCTCAAATCAGTTATTTCCAGTGACACCACACGTTATAGTCTGACTTTCATCTGTAGTTATTTTTCAACACAATTAAGTTCATGGATCATAAATGTTAATTTTCTGCAGCTGCTTAAACTGCTAGATGTTGTGTTACTCAGTTACATAACTGGAAAAAAGTAACTTTAAGACTGTTTTAATATTCACTCCTTTACCTTATCAGTTCAGTGTTTTCAATATGTTTTTGTTCTGTGTATTGAAGGTGACAACGGAAGTTGGAAAACTTCTTGGGGAAGAAAAGGTGGATGCAATCTTGTGTGTAGCTGGAGGATGGGCTGGAGGCAGCGCCAAAGCTAAATGTAAGCCTTTGGTACACGCATGCTAGTGAACACATAAAATCTGAGAATCCTTAAAAATCATGGTAATATAGATATTTGAGATCATCTTTCTTCCTGAGTCCAGAAGAGGATGTGAGCCTAAAAGTACAAAATAGCACAGTCACAGTACTACTTAGAGCTTCTCTGAATTTGACAGTGGCTGGTTAGGAACATCCATGTTGTTTCCTAATTCATTGCTTTATGCAGAAAACCTCAGATGCCTCCTGCAGTTCACTGAGCTATTACTGTGCAATACAGTATTGGAAGGAGCTGTGTAATGACCTGAAATCATGCTACAGAAAACAGCCTTTTGTTTAAAAAAAACCTTTTAAACCTGTAATATTCAGAATGAAATTTTATACTTTACCTACTAGTGTAGAGGTACAAGAAACAAACAAACAAACAAAACAAACCACAAAACCTGTTTTCTGTCTGGAGTAAATCTGGTAAAATGTGTCCTTTTTTCCCCTTCCAGTTCAGACATTCCAGGCGAAGATTTTTTTTTTTTGAAGACATACAATATAGCATACACACTTAGACCACAGTGAATGCATTTATAGAGTTGCATTATATTTGTTGAAGCAGAAAATGGTGGAAAGCATGTAGTCCTTTTGCATAGTGCTGTTGCACTCTGTGTGACAGTAAGAAAACTAAAGTTAGAAGTCTTTTATCTTTTAGTTAATTTCACTAATTGTCTTCCTAATCAGCTTTATACAAAAACTGTGATCTGATGTGGAAGCAGAGTGTTTGGACATCCACTATTTCCAGCCACCTAGCCACAAAACATCTGAAAGAAGGTGGCCTCTTGACTTTGACAGGAGCTCAAGCTGCTTTGTCTGGAACCCCAGGTAAAAAGCAATGCATGATAACTGCTGGGACATCAGTGGTTATAGCTATCTATTGTTTCACAAACAAAAATGCTCAGACTAAGTTTCATCCCCCAGTTTCTTGACATCTAGTACAAATGAAAAATTGCTGCTGAAACGTGTCTGGAAAGTGTAATTTTACAGGTAGCAATACTGAATCTCTTGAAGCTGGAGTGCAAACGGGTAGAATCAGTATTTAAATAATACTTGATGTGCATTGGTGAAATGTACTTGGCTAATATATGATACAGCATAAAAAAGTTTGGAAAATAATGAAGAATGGCAGCACATAGTGAGCTGTATGGTGCTTAAATAAAATTAAATGTCCTATTTGTGTTCTGAGAGGCAGAGTCCTTAATTGCCAAATTTTTCCATTGCTGATGACTCAGCTGATTCTGTTAAATGTACTTGTCCTGTTCGTGTTCTGATTCCATTCTACCTTTGCTTCAGATATAGATAAGCACGTTGACCTTCGGCTTTGCCCTCCACTAGCTACTTAATGTGAACTTTACTGAGTTTTTTTTCATCTCTCTGCTTGCCATGTTGGTCTGCATGGAGGAAGAAATCTGGGAGCAATTTACAGTTAAAAAAAAAAAAAAAAAAAGGCACTGGCACACAAGCCTACAGGCAAGGAGAGGAAAGTTTTGAGCCAAATACTCTTATTCCCCATTTTTTTATTAGTGTGACTTCAACAATATTTTGATGAGACATAGATACTAGCATTTTAAAACTTACTATAAAATTTATGAATATTCCTAAAAGCTGTGTCTAACACTGTTCAGAAAAAATATGCTGTATTTTCTAGGTAATGATTTATTTTCTATATTTACAGCTGCATCTGGGATAGTCTGAAGATAAAAGGCTTATTTTATGAGAATAAGCAGATGAATAATTTACTGTGTACTACTGACTGCCCATACACAAATGAAAAAAATGTGAACTCTGGCAACCTTTCATGGTTTTTGTTTGGGTAGTTTTGGGAGGTAGGGAGCACAACACAGGAATCAAAGTGATTTGCTTTCATGTTTTGAACCAGCCGGTTTCAACGAGTCTGGATTTTTCTAAAAAACACAGCAGTGCTTTGGGCAAACACATGCAATTTATTAACATCAGAAAGAATTGGGAAAGAACTGTTACTCAACTTTTGCAAATATGCCTTGTTAGGCTTGTTACTACCAGACATTATGGAAGGAATCATCTTTTTCTTGTTTGCTTTTAGTGTCATTTTTCTTTCCCTGTGTGAAAATGTTGACTCACATAATGCAAATTGAAGAATACTGAAAATTATATAAATGGTTACAGGAGCAGTCTGACAGGGATGGCTAAGAAATGTAGAAGTATGAAAAGGTTTAAGAAGTCTTGCAATGTTTGGTCTAGATGAGAGGAGGGGAATAAAATAGAAAGGCAAATATTTTTATCATAACAATAAAATAAGTTAGCTACTGCTGCCCATGATTCCTCCTCATAAAAATGGATGTTACACCGTATCTCTACTTGAATATAATGGAAACACTTCTGCAATGCAAAATTACTTTTGTAATTTTGATACAAAATGCTTCCTCAGGAATGTCAAAAAGAGGTTGTATAGTTATATAGATGGGTAGAAAGGCATCCAGTTTTAGTAGACAAAATACATTTATTTTTTCTTATGTGCTTAATCTGTGTCTAGGCTGCATGGCAGATAGAGACTGTGAGACGTCTCAGACCTGTAGCACCCTGACTGTCCAGATCTTGTACCTCACCAGTGTACCTTACACTCTCATTCCCGTTGCTCTTACAGTGCTAAATGCTGTCTGCCTAGAAAGCAACAGCGTTTAGCAAAAAGTTTGCTTTACCTGCAGGTTATCTAGTAATTTTCTACCATGAGAGGTTATATGTAATTTTCTCCAAAGAGCCTGTCGGACTTGGGATGCTGACCCAGCGATTTACAGTTCTGGAGAGAAGCGAGCTCTATCTGTTTGGGTCCAAACCTGCAAATACCTTAGTCGTGTGATTAAAATTAATGGAGATTGCCTTATTAAAGACTATGAACATCTTCACGCTTACTCTATTAGATTAGTAAAGTTAGTCCTGTAGGTCCCAACCTTCAGGATATGTTAACTAAGCATACTTAACTCGGTAAGCTGCTTATTTCTGCAGTGCTGAGTAAACACAGTTCTGTGATAGTTTCTGGATGTTTAGTACGACCTTTCTGTCTTTTCCTTTTTTCTTTTAATATGTATGTTTTGAAATGTTTTAAAAATCTTGATTCTGTTCTGGCTGTGGTAAGTGGTCTTAATATTCATCAGACAGTCTGAGTTTCTGTCATACTACTGATGATAGTGAGAGCTGTTTTGATTATCCTCTAATGTGCCTGTTTTTTGTTAGGGATGATTGGCTACGGCATGGCCAAAGGAGCAGTGCACCAGCTTTGTCAGAGTTTAGCCGGTGCCAATAGCGGTTTGCCATCTGGTTCTGCTGCTGTTGCCGTTTTACCGTAAGTGGTTGCATAGTTGCCTCTGCCTGCGTTGTTTTGTTTAATTACTGCTGTGACCTAGAGTCACGTAGATATGCTTGCGATGTCCTGTTCACAGTATGCAAACAGCTTCTCAGACCTGCTTAGTTTCACAGAGAAAGGAGACATCTTGAACCTATGAACATAATGATGTGCAGGCCACCCTGGAAATGATTCGATTCTTTTTCTTCCCTTTGCAAAATAGTTGTGGATGTTAGGATTAAAAATTGATTTGCTTTTAACCACTTTAACTATAGCTGTGCATTAACGTGTGATCTGTTTGTTTTGTTTTTTTTTTTTTCCCCCCGTTATAGCCAGAACTCTGAAAATGAGATGAGCTATTCAGCACAGCTTTAGACTTAGCTGTGTGATAATAGTAAAGCAAAGGATTGCTTGATCAGTAAAATTAGGTCACTTTGAGAATCTGTGAAAAGAAAAAGTTTAGCTTGTATTTGCCTGTTACAGCTTTATTTTTGATGTGGAAAGCTAGTAAAAAGTGGATCGCCTAGTATTGTCTTCACTATGTCTGAATTTATCAGTTCTGCTGCAAAAATTAGAAGTATTTTTCTTGCCAGGTCCATATCTAGTTCAGGACTCAAAACTTAAGACTAAAGAATTGTGTATGGGGAATTAGAACACCACCTGCATTTTTGGAGTCAGAGAGCAATGACATTAAAAGTGTTTGGATAATTAACATCACCTTCTACAGAGCTTGACAGGCAGACAGACACCAAGATGGCTGGACTTTTGAGCACTCTGTTCCTGCATAGTTCTCATGCAAAACTCTGTTCTTGAGTGAATTTTTGAGAGCATAATTATACTTTGGATTGTCAACAGCATCTCGGAGCATTGTGAAAAGTTGACCTGTTGATATTGTATGTATACATATTTAGCTGTAGTAAATTTGTATCATCTAAGTCAAAACTTCCTATGCTTGTGCACTGTACCTCTACACTTGCAACTGGCGTGAGGCTGTTTGAAAGCATGGGTGTAGTGCGTGTGTACTGGGCAGTCACAGATTCACAGAGCAGTAGGGGTTGGAAGGGACCTCTGGAGATCATCTAGTCCAACCCCCTGCTAGAGCAGGATCACTTAGAGGATGTTGCACAGGATTGTGTCCAGGTGGGTTTTGAATATCTCCAGAGAGGGAGACTCCACAACCTCTCTGGGCAGTCTGTTCCAGTGCTCGGTCACCCTCAGAGCGAAGAAGTTTTTTCTCGTGTTTAGATGGAACTTTCTGTGTTCCAGTTTGTGCCCATTGCCCCTTGTCCTGTCACTGGGCACCATTGAGAAGAGTCTGGCCCCATCCTCTTGACATCCACCCTTTAGATATTTATAAGCGTTGATAAGATCCCCTCTGTCTTCTCTTCTTCAGGCCAAACAGACCCAGCTCTCTCAGCCTTTCCTCACACAAGAGATGCTCCAGTCCCTGTCTGCATGATGGAGACTGGAAGGGAGCTGTGGGCTGAGTGATTGGCCTAGTGGGCTGGATGTCTTCAGCCAGCCAGGAAGGTGAGGGATCATAGGTTGGAGCCTTTGATATACGTTGAAACTGATGGCTCTATGCTGTTAACACATGTAGAAGATGCAAGGGAAATCCATACCACGTGGTATAAAAGTCAAGCATATGTTACAGCAATGAATAGAAGCAGGTGGTGCTTATCAGACTCCCGATGTATAAATAAAAGACTTATCTTTTTTAATCACAGGGTTACCTTAGATACACCAGCAAACAGGAAATCAATGCCTGATGCCGATTTCAGCTCCTGGACACCCTTAGAATTCATTGCTGAGTGAGTATCCATGTGATAAGCACTGTCCTTCTTGCTGCTGCTTCTTATTGCATGCTCTTCCTAAAGAGCTGTCTTGGATTTGGGTGGATTTTTTTCCTCCCTCACCTCCTCATTGTGTAGGTTTCTAAATCAGGTTGGATTTATTGCACAGGCCTGTTAACTGGACAAAATTAGCCAAACTCCGTCAATTTCAGTGTCTCTACACCAGTTATTCTGACAAGGGAGATAGCCTTAAGCAGTTGGAAGCCAGAGAATCTCATAAAGCCTGTAGACAAATTAAATTGTAGACAGCAGATGCAGGAGACAGTGGTCTGGCTTAAAGCTAAACTGCAAAAACGCATGTAAAGTTTGGTGGGATTCTTTTTTTTCTTTTAAACACTTTTCCCTGCTCAGTCAATGGTGTGTAAATTCACTTCTCTCAACTGGCAGAATCCTGGCTCTTGTTTAGAAAAATTGAATCAAGATTTATTTTTTTCCCATCATCCACAAAGGCTTGTCCTGAATGACAGCAAAATGCTGAACTTCATCTGTAGCTTAGGTAACAGCAGGCTGAGATTATAAGGCTTACTGCTTCTGATTCCTCTCAGTTGGAGAAGGTGCAGCATAAGTAACTGCTTTCGGCAATGTGATGGGGAGTAGCAAAGATTCTGCTGAGGGTGAGCTGTCAAAAGGAAGAAAATAAGGACATAACTATCTTGCCTTTTTGAGGAAAAAAAGATGAATTTGTGTTCATACATCATAAAGGGCTTTACTCTTACACATTTAAAGTCTTCCAGAACTGACACTGCAATTGGATTTCCCTATTGCTAATTGTTCAGAGAGTAGTTTAGTTCTGACATTAGATTTCCTTTTTTTGTGTAGTTTTTTTAAATTGGATGTCCAAGTGGGAAATGGTTCTTGTTGCTAGAAGCCTATGCAGCTGTTCGGTATGGGTCTTTAAAAGGGCCCCCATCAATTCATGTTTCTTGGCCTAAAAACGTTCAAAACAAAATCTTTAATTTATTGTGCTCCAGAGACTGCTGAGCCAGATGTTATATTTTTACAAATTCGTTTTTTTAATTTTAACTTTCAAGTATTTTTTTTTCTTATTAGAGAATTAGGTTGGTTTGTTTTGTTTCTTGGGTTTCAATTCCCTAAACTTTAAATCCAGCTTTGAAAACTGAAAATCTCACTGGCTGTGGAAGAAAAACATCCAACTTTGTTGTGTGTTCGTAACATCTGCATCTTGGGAAGGATGCAGGAAATCTTTTCCTATATGACACTTGAATTTTGTGCCCTGGAAGCTGTTGTGTCAGGTAGCAGGACGTTCCAATATGGCAGTTGCTATGTCTGCAATATTGGAAGGGTTGATGGACCTGAAAAATATACTGTACTTTATTGTATTTTGGGTAAGGAGCTTGTATTACATTTTGATAAGGAATGTTCTGGTGTTGTATCTACTACATCTCACTTGGCACTATTTTGGATGTCTTGGGGCTTTCTCTGCTTCTGCCGAGATCTCTTTCACAGTTAAATATCTGAGTGTTCTAATGGCCTGTTGGCAGAGTAATGAGTTTAGCAACTCTGTTTTAGCCAGAAATCTGTGTTTCTGATATATACTATAAAGGCAATGTAAGTAGCCTCTCCTTCCCCTTTTCAAGTTGGTGGTTTTTTGGTGTGGTTTTTTTTGTTTTGTTTTGTTTTTTTTAAACTTGGAAAAATCTTGCCACTTTGGCTTGCCACTTTGACATTTTAAGCTCCTGGCCTTTTCCTTTTGAGATCTTCTGAAAATCCTGTGTGTGCTGTAAAGTGCTATGGATTTCTCTGGGCCTCTGTCCAGCTCTGAGGGTCTCAATCCAGTGATCGCATTGCTGGCTTACAACACACATGGAAATCACTAGAGGGGGCAACAGAAAAAGAGGGAAAAGTAATAGGCTTTTATTTTATGTTTCCCATCAATATACCTGATAGCAGTATTTATTTTTGTCCTCCTCCTCACCCTGTTTTATCCATTTATTTTAAAACAGAACCTTTTACGACTGGATAACAGGAAAGAATCGACCAAACTCGGGCAGTCTAATCCAGGTGATAACTACAGGAGGGAAGACTGAACTAGTTGCAGCAGCACATCTTTGATGTCAGTCACTTAAGGCAGTGGAACCTCGGCAAAGGAGAAGCTATAGAAAATCTGTCTGCCAGTATAATCTGGATGGTCTTCTGTATCCAGTGATTGTAGTTGTCATTAATGGAACCAGATTTCAAGTAATATTTCTGTGCCATCAGTTGTGAGCTATTACCATTTGTTTACCAACAGTTATCAAGTATGTGTCTCTAAATGAAAGCTGCAGGCTTTAAAGTCTGTAGGTGTCCTAATTCTGAGCATTGTATGTCATCTTACCTGTTTTCTCTGAAATGGGAATTGTCCTTAATTATGTTATGTAATCACATACGTAATAGTTGGATTTTTTTTTCTCAGTGTTTCTGGCAATTTATTGTGAATCTTTCAGTAGTCTGTCTGTCTTTTTCTGTCTGAGAATATAACGCCACCCCTGCATATTATGTTGGCTGTAATTCCAGGAAACATTGCAGTCATAGATAATGTCCTAGTCTTGTAACATTTTCCTTGTGGATGTTCCACTTGAGTTAACGGAACTGTATGGAGATTACTCACATGAGGAGGAGTTCCTGACTTGCCTTACAGTTTATAAGCTGCTATCAGGCCTACAGTTGTAGGATACAACAGTTGTTCCGCCAAATGATTAGTATGTCTTTGTTAGTCATAATGGTTCTTTACTTTTTGAAAAAGCCAAGTGCTGTAAAGAAGTACTAGAAACAGCATACACACACTTCTATTTGAATATGGAACTTTTTGTGCTAAATAAATGTATATTGTTTTATGTACTGGGCTGTCTCCATCACCGTAATCCAAATATTTGGATAACTTTTTAATCAATTTAACTGAACTTGCAGTTCAGTTATGGCAAAGGACTTTGTTTTTTATTTATTTCCTTCTGATCATGCCGTGTAAAATACACTTCTGTGGCAGAGGTGCAGGAGAGCCACCAGCCTTGCCTGGAGGCAGGCCTCCAGCTGGAGCAGATGTTTTCTTTAATCCAGCTACATCTCATGGAAATACAGTTTGGTTGCAGAGTGAAAGTAATGCCTATTCTGAGCGTAGGCTTACATGGAGTTGGTACTGTCAGGTGGTTTTGGAACACCTTGAAAACAGCTGAATGTGCAAACTTGTATATACGTTCTCTCTGTGCACTTCAGGGTTGTCTTGGGGACAATTTACGGCTGTGAGTCAGGAAACCTTCCCCTCGGAAAAGCTCATGCCCATGTTGATTTTAAAGTGGTCGTATGGCTGCCTGATTGCCTTTTCGGGTATGACTGTCCTCTTACTCGTTTTGTTTTGCTGGATGCAAAGGTAGAGGGAGGTATTTTTGTCCTGTCAAGAACTATGAATTCATGAAGCTGCTTTTGATGTTAAATGGAAGACTGGCAGCCATGGTATTTGACCAGCACTTTCTACAGGCTAAGGGTACAGACAGAACCCATGTGACACTGATCAGGAATGAAACACTAAGGTGTTACTGGATTATTCTGGAAAAGGGCAGAGCTGTCGTACGACAAGCTTGCATGATTTGAAGGCTTCCCTGTGACCTGCCAGCTGAATTTCTAAGTTGTATTCAAGTTGCTGTGTTGTGTTGTCTTGTGAACAGCTATTGAATTGCACCTCAGAAGCTCTCTGAAGAGCAGATCAAACTTTTGAATGGTGAGGGGAGCACAGCTGGGGTTCCAGATGTGCATTTGTACCGCTGGTTAAGAGCACAGGGCCAAGGACTTAGCAGGCTGTATGACTCATGGATATTTTTGCAGAACTTGCTGTGGCAGAAGATGGTAACACAGCAAATGGGACTAAGATGAGCAGAGAATCTTTCATTTGCTAAGGGCTACCAGGGCTTTTAATTATTAATGACATCATTAATAACCTGGTGAGAAAGGCAAATGGCTGGTCATGTGGAATTAAGTTGAAGGTTGTGACTAACCAACCCTGAGATTATACAGGAGGAGAGAGGGAAACCAGGTTTAAATTTTGGTAGAGAATAAAAGGTCACAAAAGACGATGAGGTACAATGTGTGCATTTCAGAAGCTAGATTGATTCCTCCTTCACAAGAAAGACCTGATGGTCCTGGTAGGAAAATGTGAGGCCAGCCTGTGGTTCTGACCCAGATGCTTCAGGTACACTCTGCCAGTGTCAACAAGAGAGGGGTCCGCGAGAATGGGGGAGGTGTCTACGGGATGCCAAGGAGAGGGTCACTGAGCTCCTGGAGACCTCACCTGGATAGTTAATGTGAGCAATTTCTCCATTCCATAAAAGATGTCTACCCCAGTGTCCAAAGGTCACTTCCATAATAGAGCCATAATAGAGCTATTGGAAAAAATAATATGTTGACTGTAGCAATGTAAGAGTGGTGGAATATGCTAACTGTGAAACAGTAAATAGTGTTAAATATAATTGTGAATGGAAGGCTGTTGACTGGATTGTTAACTTTTAGCAGTTGCAGGTATGAGCAGAAAGATAAAATATGGCATTAATGAAGCTTGAGAGTGGGAATGAAGGTGTTGGCACGTGTATGTCAAGCTTGCTGCTAGAGGTGAGAGATTTAACCTGGGGAATTGGATGGAAAGGAGCCTTTATGTGATCAGCTCCATCCTGTGTCTCTACAAACTTTATTCCAGTGAAGTAATTGTCTAGGAAAAAAAGCCACTACATTCGACACTGCAAATGCCTGGGTTGCTGGGCTCAGAGACCAGCAGGCTCAGAGATCTGTTGGTGCTGCAATGAGGAGGAGAGGTGTAATCTGTGGAAACTGCCAGGAGTTAATCCACATGGAACACACACACTGACACACAACTGGAGACCTCAGGTCTGTTGTGAAGATTTTCATGGAATCACAGAATGGTTTGGGTTGGAAGGGACCTTTGAAGACCATCTAGTTGACCTATGACTTCCTCATGAGGGGCAGCAAAGGGGCAGGCACTGATCTCCTCCCTCTGGTGACCAGTGACAGAACCTGAGGGAACGGAATGAGGCTGCAATGGAGGAGGTGTAGGTTGGATATCAGGAAAAGGTTCTTGACTGAGATGGTGGTTGGGCACTGGAACAGGCTCCCCAGGGAAGTGGTCACAGCACCAAACTTGACTGAGTTCAAGAAGCATCTGGATAACGCTCTCAGTCATGTGCTCCGATTCAGCTACTCCTGTGTGGAGCCAGGAGTTGGACTTGATGATCCTTATGGGTCCCTTCTAAGTCAGGATATTCTATGATTCTATGATAGTCCAACCCCCTGCCACAGGCAGAGACAACTTAGTGCTTCTTACAGAAATACAGTACCTGATGAATTTCTGCTCCAGTGTTGTTGAGAACCCCTGCATTGTTCAGTGTATTTTACTATTTAGGTGACACCATCAACAATGATGTAATACCACGGAAGAAAGAAGTTTATCCTCCTTTAATTTAAAGAATGCAGTATTTATTAATTTCTTCTATAAATTAAACAGCTGAATTTACCATTTTTTAATTTAGGACTGCACAGCTGGTGTCATATTAAAAAATTTACATGCATAGTAAGGCACTTTTCTATCCAACCTTCTTTTGAAGACGCATACTGCTGTTTAGTAAAGAAAGAGATCAGTGAGGTCTGAGAAGAAATAAAAGACAAATCATGCCACGCAGATCAGTCCTGCCCTTATGCTCTAACCCATTTGTGCTTAGCATTCTGTTTTTTACAGGAGTAGCAGTCTACCTCTTGTTCTCAGAAACGGGATGTTTCCAGACCTGAGCCAATGTGTCTTTGAAAAGATGATGCAGTTACGTGGTACATCCATATGCGCATAGGTGCAATTACCCCCAAGCGGGGTGGCTGTTACACGTAGTATCAGATACGAATGTGCAGAGACAAAATAGGTCTTTGCTAGAATGATGTGGCAGCAGGGACAGTCCGTTTTCTATGCATATTTGTTTCTCCTACAGATTTAGAAAAAAGCAGATTTTAATAAAGGACAAGTAAGTATAAAAGAGACTTGTACAGAAGAATATCAGTAGTATCATTACAAATCCAAAGACATCTGAATACTGGGCAAGAAGCTGTTTTCAACATTTCAGACTATGGTGGGTTGACCCTGGCTGGATGCCAGGTGCCCCCCAAAGCGAGTCTGTCACTCCCCTCCTCAGCTGGGCAGGGGAGAGAAAATAAAACGAAAGGCTCGTGGGTTGAGATAAGGATGGGGAAGATCACTCAGCAATTACTGTCACAGGCAAAACAGACTCAACTTGGGGAAATTAATTTAATTTATTACCAATCAAATCAGAGTACGATAATAAGAAATAAAAACTAAATCTCAAAAGCACCTTCCCCCCACCTCTCCCTTTTTCCTGGGTNATCTCTGCTCCAGCACCTGGAGCATCTCCTCCCTCTCCTTCTTCACTGACCTCGGTGTCTGCAGAGTTGTTTCTCTCACATCTCACTCCTCTCTCTGGCTGCCATTGCTCTTGGTGTTTTTTTCCCCTTCTTAACTATGTTATTCCTGAAGTACTACCACCATTGCTGATGGGCTTGGGCTTGGCCAGTGGTGGGTCTGTCTCAGAGCTGGTTGGCAGTTGCTCTGTCAGACATAGGGGAAGCTTCAAGCAGCTTCTCACAGAAGCCACCCCTGTAGCCCCCCCCCACTACCAAAATCTTGCCACACAAACCCAAAACACAGGCGTAAGTGGGTGAGAACCTGAGCTGCTGTTCGGACTGAGGCTGCCATCCTATGAAGCCTGACCCATGTACGGTCCTGTTATTTGCAGAACCTTTGGTTCATTGCAGGACTGAATCTGAAATTTGTTCAGATTTTACTGTGAAGTGAAATTCACATATTTTAACACAGGTTTAATTAGTTTTTCAAAGTTATATTTTTATGGGAAAATTAGTTTTCTACCAATTAGCTAATACCAATTGCCACAAAATGAAGGTTTAAAATTATGCTGGGCACCCAAGGAAAGCAGATGGAATGCTTTCCAAATACGATAGTAGCTGAGTCATTCAGCAGTTGTTCTACGTTAACCTAAAAGTGCACTTTGAAACCTTTTGTTGAATTAATCCATTATGCTAAACAAGCCCATTTTTTTTTTTAATAGTGGAACGAAAACCACTGCCACAACAAAAAGTAACATTTATTATCTTGTTTCTTCTTCCTTGTATTGGCTCACTGGAAGAAAACAGATGGGGACCGTAATAGCATGTGGAGATGCTTCAGACTAATCCTTGTAGTGTTGAACAAGGTGAGAAGTAGGCAGACATCTGAAAAGCATTGCAGAAGTCAATAGCAAATGTCACTTGAGATTGAGATCCCTGTCAGAAACTGTCATTCTTGCGCTCGCTGAAACACCATGCTCTAAAGGATTTGCTTTATAAATACGGCCAGTCTCAACAGTGTCTGCGAGGGCTCGGGGGGTACGATCACAGACTCCCGCAGCTGAGTTGAGGCCGATCTCCAGGAGTGCCAGTAGAGGGCAGAGACTTCCAATACATTGGGGAGATTCCTCTACTCCTCCGAATCTGTAACCACGTGCATTTTGGCGGTGAGGATTTTAATCGTGCCACAGCGCAATGAGAGGCTCATTCTCCTTTCTTGCTTTATTGCCCACAATCCAAGCTTTCTGGCCTTTCCTACAGCAAGCACATGCACCTGATTACATATAGCACTGCCTCAAACTGTTTCATCTGTTTCAAACAAAACAAAACACAACACAACGACAAAACCCAACAAAAACCAGCAACACACCGAAAAATAAACCCAACAAAAAAAGAAGCCAAGCCTGTGAAGGGAGTCCTACAGCAGAGTGTAGGATTACTGCTGACATGTTATCAGCAAAAAGTTTGTCAATCGATATTCTGTAACACAGCTTTAAGGGCTTGGACACGATAGGAAGGGAAACAGATTATTTAAGTTCTGTACTGCACAAAAAGATTGTAAGAATTTCCTAACCTAGCCAAAAGAACCAGCACCTATTCAGACCAGACTGGTATTAACAAAGTGATGGAATCTGGAGACAAAAAAAACCCCAAAACCCAAAAACTATGGGGGTTTGAATGTGAAAGTTTTAACTCCTTTGCCTGTGAAATGAAGGAATAGATAATATTAAAGAAAGTGTTATTTAGGAAGGAACGAGAAGTAGCAAGCGACACGACTGTCATTTCTATAGTTTAATATTCATTATCCAGTGCCTCCTGTGGATATGAACTACACGACTAATCACAGTATTTTCTTTGCATGAACTTCCTCTTAAATACTGTTATTAAGTATGTATTAGGACATTCTTACAAATGAAAAGTATAGAAAAACCTTAAGATTGGAGCCCCTGGTTTCTGAAAACACTTTGGCTACTGGTCTGCTGGAAGACTTTGAATACATGTCTGCATCCGTACCTCATATCCCAAATATATATGACACCATTTTAAAGTGCTTTGAGATCCATTGATGAAAATTAGAACACGTGAATGAAATACAGTTGTTTCTCTTTGTGAGTGCAATAACGGAAGCTCAAAATACCTCTTTCATCATTGGTCTCATTGAAATTAATATAAAATTGTGACTCCAAACCAAAGCCATATCACTTTGCTACCAGTCATATTCGGTGATTTGCAAAAGAAGTACTAAGCCAAAGATTACCTCAGCCAGGTAATCTGGACATCACTACCTGTGTATCTGGTAGCAGGAAGGGGTATTTTCTATCCAAGACATCAGGCATTAATTTTTCCTGACTAGCACAGCTGGAATTTAAAAATACAACGCTGTTTTTAATTTTGAACAAACCTGTTATTCTTTCTGCCGATGCATCCTTACATCTTAGTGAGACAGGGCCAAGGAAACAATACAAACAGGCCCCGTATTAGATTCTAGATCCACATGAGTTAGCATGACAGTTAGCTTTTTTATTTAAGCCCATACACAAACATCACCTGGAAGTGCATAAGTGCCTCATGCCTACAGTATTGTACGGATCAAACAAAGCAGTCCATAATGGAAGATGAAGGGTCTAGAGCACAAGTCTTATGAGGAGTGGCTGAGGGAACTGGGGTTGTTTAACCTGGAGAAAAGGAGGCTGAGGGGAGACCTTCNGCCTACTTTATAATTTATAATTTTAACTTGTCTAATTTTGTGAATAACAAATTTTCTTTCTCCTTACAACCCCCCGCCCCCAACTTCCTGTTTGCAAATTTAGGCCTATCTTTAAGCAAAGTGTGACCCTGCAAACCTTCGCCCCATCTGTATAGCTAGCACATAGGGAAACCACATCATTAGCAATATGAGGCTCCACAGACACATAAAAACATGTATCCTCCCCCCTCTCGGGACTCAGCTTCCCTTATTGTCCCTGTGGATTAACAGTCTCTCAGCCCAAATTTCCTCAGAGAGGTGTCAGCCAGCGTAGGAGGTTGAGGTGCTATGTGCCTAATGGTTTCCTGCTTCACTTTGCCTCATGGTTTTCCTACTTCTCTGTTCCCTGGTCTCCCTGCCCTGGTGGCGGACATCCCTAATGGGGTGGTGGACACTCCATGCCCTGAGGGGAAGCTGCTGGCCTGCCGTGGGGTGTCCGCTGTCCTCCCCAACAAAGCACATACCCCCTTTTGGCATACAACTACCCCTTTAGGAGTGTCCTCAAGCTGCTACCAGTGTCTTTTAAAAATAAGTTTCAGCCAGGGCACCCCATGTTTTCCCAGCTTGCCATGGTTTTGGTGAACAATTGGTTCATCCCCACAGGTGTCTGAGCTGGATGGAATTGGTTCTGACCGGCCCAGGGCGGTTCCTGGCTGCCTCTCTCACGGGGCACCGGGTGGCCGCTGTGAGTCTCAGCTCCCTGTTGCCTGTTACGAGGGTAAAACGGGAAAAAATATCATGGGCAAGGGTCAGAAAAGGACCAGCTTGGAAAGAAAAGAGAATAAAAAAGGTAAGTTTGTGTTGAAATTTTGCCACCTTGCCACAGGGTGGGTTGAAAAACCTGTTTGATTTGACTGCAGGCATGCACTATGTTCCTGCTGCGAAGAGGTTTTGTCTTCATTGTGCTGGTAAAGAAAAAGAAACTTAAGTCATGCTTAGCATAAAAACATCTTGAACGCTGTAGAAAAAAAGCATGAAGATCATGGTGAAGCTATATGAGGGGAGGGGAAGGACATGTTATTAATGATGTTAAGAACTGTTTAGCTGGCATGCAGTCATGTATTCACGTAAACTATTTTTTTCTTGGTGTGTATTAGGAAGGGCAAAGCAGTGTTTGCCCTTACACTCATCAGGTGGTATCAAATCCTGTTTGAAGGGATGGGGACAGCTTATGTAGGCTGCTTGCTGGGCGCTGGGTACATGTGGCTCAGGGCTGGGTACACCCGGCTGCAGCATACCCAGGTACATGGCTTCTGAAGCAAATGGCCACCAAGGTTACCTAAGTTTGTAAATTCAAAGCCACAGAGGTGGATAAAAGTATCTTTAAGAGAGTAAGAGTTGAATTTTCAGACACAGTTAATTCTTTCATGAGGGTCCGATACCTTTTGAAATACTATTTAAAATTGGAACAAAACAGGAATTGTCAAGGTGCCTACTGTTCATTTTCAGTGGTGGCTGAATTTTCAAATTCACATCTTCTCCTTAACCTTTGCACTTTTTGTTAGTAACTTGCCAAAAATGCTAGACGTCAGGTAGGAGATACACCTGTTTTTCTAACTTCTGGTTTCACAGTTGTTAAGTGGCTTAAGTCAATATTTTCTATTCAGAGATACTACGTGCCTCAGCTGTTAGGTACATCTGCTACAACAAAATTACTTGGGTAAGCAAGACTTTCTAAAAGCTGTAGCAAATTTGAGTTATATTCCATCGTTTAATGCATTCATTTCACCTGAACTACAGTCAACAGGGAACAGATGAAAACAGAGCAATTGCTTTGTTCACGGCTGCATTCTGTGGATTTCTTGCTGAGACTCTGAATGCAGCTAAACATGTCATGATTAGGAAAATTCGTAATGTTTAGGGGTTTTTATTCCTATAATGATTTTTCACTGAGGGTGGTATTTACAGGGTAATTTTGAAGTTCAGCAGGAAAAAAAGGGGGATTGATCTTAAGTACTTTTGTTCCACTTACTCGTGGTTAAACTTATTATTCTTTGTCCTATTAATTTTTTTGAGATCTCAATCAAAAACACTTTATGTGAGGCATGATTCCAGCCACTGTGATTATAGGTTGCTTTGAATTGCTGAGCAAAGTGGAACTGTTAACAAGAGAGGGTCTTTGGTGTGGGTGAACTCATGCTAGAGCTTTAAAGCACAGTTTATTCTAATGGAGAACAAGTAGGAGCAGTGCTAGGGGATACTGGAGACTGGCATAAGATGAATGAGTGAAATGAGAAGAGCAAACATGGACATGAGGAAGAGGAGGGTTATTCTTTAAATTGAAGGTAAAAATATGAGCCCAGAACACCAGTATATGGCAAGAAGTGGAGCTGTGCAACACCTGTTTTTCTTGTGGAGTAACAGAGCAAACCTAGGGTTGTACTAGCACTAATTGGCAGGGTTTGGTGTGAGGGTGTCATCATCATACAGAAAGATCAAGGTTCTAGGTAAAGATGCAAGTCATGGATTTATGAACAAGAAAGAAAGAAGACCTTGAAAGAGGTGAATTTTGAGTTAAGAATTAACCAAAGCAGACATGAATATTAACAAGGTATTTTCTTCTCTAGCTTGATTCTTTCTGGGTTAAAGGAACCAAGACTCCACACGTTCTTTATGCAGTCATGAAAAAATTGTCTAACTAGGTCCATCTCCGATACAGTGGAAATTATCAGCCAGGTGATAAAAACAACGTACTTGTTCCAATCAGAAAAGATAACATTTTAACCCCTGATTTGTATTTTGGGAACAAACAGGGCTCATGTTGCTAACTTCAGAAACCGACCCTCCTTGTAGTAATACAGACCTCCCAAATGTGTGTAATGAGTTACGCTATCTGTGTTTCATATGTGCGGAGAACAGTCCTCCAATTTGACGGGAAGCTTCTCCAACCATACAAAATTAATATTAAAAGACTATCAGGTGCTTATTGGTGGCAAAGTTGCTATTTGGATTAAAACGTATAATGTGATCTCATTGAACCCAGGGGAAACAAATGAATTTGAACTCTACATCCTTCTGCTTGTACCAGGAGGTGGAACACCTGTAACTTCACTGGAGAAATTAAAAATGTGGTTCTTTTCACTGTCAGCATCTTCTGTTATCCAAGCAGTTGCAATTTCTGTGGGGAAACTGGAGGTGTGAGGAGGACTTGGTGGAAGGAGTGGGTGAGAAATAGAAGATAATGACCAAGATTGGGACCCCGTGATCTAAAAAGTTAGTTGGCTAATGGGGAGGGATGTGGAAAATGGAAGATAAAGTCTCGGATCATTCTGGATCTGGAAGACAAATCCACCTCTACAATTTTCCACCACAGTCTTCTTCCATCCTCTATATTCTTGGTTATATTCAGGCTTGTTTTAACAATAGCAGCCTCCTCATTTTGTCTCTTACTGTTGCACAGTTACCTCTGCTTCTCTGTATCCTTCTTTTATTTTAAGGAGTGTAAGAAATGCAGTTCAGCCTTCCTTCAGTTCTTCCAACTTTTCAGAAAACACTCAGATAACTTGTCATAACCAGTATGAAATATCACATGGGGAAAGACTCTGAATGTAGCTATCAATGCTTCAGTGCTTGCATTGGTGAGGAAACTTGCATTTTGAGTTGTTAGTGCCCTGAGAAGAATGTTCTCCACTGCTGCTAGCTTAATAACCTGAGGTTGTGAAATGTTTCATGGCAAGTGCAGCGAAAATTAAACTACAAAATGTCCAATTTGTTGCTATTCATCACAATCAATCTTATCATATCAAGTGCCCTATCTGGGTAGCTGTTTGGAATTGTTATTTGAAAGCCAACTTGTCTGCCATTCATTGAAAAATTAGTGTTGAAAAAGTAGATGTTTCACTGGTAAATTTTTGGCTAATCAGATGTTTCTTGTCAAATGAACTAGTGCAAGTTAGAGAAAGTTGATCTTACAAGTTTCAAAACAGATTCTAGCAGTGCTAATGTCATATCTGTGATTCTTTTTAGCTAGTGGCACTAACTTTAGGCATGCCAAACTGAACCGTCTAAAAAAGGTATACTTCTACCTGTACAAAGTCATGAAGTCCCTACAGGTCCTAACCCTGGATGTGGTTTAGTGACCTACGCTGTCCCCCAATCCAGCCAGATATTTCAGACTGGAATACAGACTAGTTTTAAATTAACCCAGGTATGGCAAGAGTACAGGCATCATAGGTCAAGGTTCAGCCTGAGCTATTTACCCTACTTAGAAACAGCTTAAAAAAATTAATAATAATGCACATGTAATCTTCTTCCCTAAAATGCCTTTCAGAGGCTTAGACTGGTCGGAAAGGAATAGGATCAAAGAAAATGTGCTTTTTCAGTTAATTTTCATTTCAGTTACAGTTGGCAGTGAGTGTTTCAAGTTAGTGTGCCTGTTTCTGTCCGTTAGTATAGATCTTCCTTCCTCTTCTAATACTTGATTCTTAACTTCTTTCCCAAAATGTCCTATACTGCCCATTGTGGGAACCAGGATGCCAAGACAGATAGACTTTGGTCTTGGTGTAAAACACTAGTTCTTACATTGCATTTTCACATCTTGCTACTAAACTGACATAGGTTCAACCAAGAAATTAGAGTAAAGCTCTAGTCATTAAATCTACAAGGTTTTGGAACAGCCTTTTCAGTGGGATTATGAAAAGGCAGAATACTGCCCTATCCTTAAAGACAGAGCTTGTTAAATTTATAAGTATTGCATGATGTGACTATGTGTAATGTGAGAGGCAAGGCTTGCTGATCCTATGAGCTTTCTTCATTCCAGTACTTCTTATGCAAAAACCCCACAATGGTCTGCTCCTCAGGAGTTTCTTTTGCACCTCTGGAAACCAGGAATAAGGCTGTTTAAAGATGATGAGATGAGTGCTGGCAGTGGACACAGCGACAATCTGCCTTTCTCTCGAGGATAAAACAAGAAGATATATTCATTTGATGGCAGATGTCAGGGGTCATGGAAATAACAGATTAAAAATCATTTATGTGGGAAACAGATTTTACATCTATCGACTTCTATTTTGAAAGAGTGTCACATTAATGCACCATCATCTAAATGCATCATGGGAGCAAAGGATATGAGAAAGGCTGTGTACTAACAGTGACCTACATCCCGGGGCATACCAAAGCCACAGCAACGTCAGACAGGATCTTCAGACTGGCCATTTAACTGTCAGCTACATGATTTGTAGCTGGCTAGAGTAAGGACTAAAAAGCCAGTATTTCCATTAATATGTAGTATGTTAGACACACATAGACAAGGAAAAAAAAGCAAAATAAATTGACAACACTGGCGTTTTTATTCAGATTGTAGCTTGAAAATAGGGAATTCCCACTCACACCACCTATTTCTCTAATTGTGAACTGTTTGTTAGGAATGGCTCTCTTTATTTTTTCTCTTTCTCTGGAGGACAAAAAAAAAGTGCAGATATGAAACACAGGTTCAAAATATGTGCCACATAAAGGGGAGCACACTATCTCCGTTGCCTGTAGACTGTCAACTCAAACAGGCAGACATTGACTGTGAGCTAAGGTGGGACTGGAAGCCTGCGAACCAGCCTTGGCCTTGAAAAACAGGTGTTGTTTTTTAATCTGGGTCTTTTCAGTCTTTAAACTATTTGAGGTCCTTCTTGCTGACTGTCCTCAACCACATCAGCATGAACCCTATGAACAGTGGCTTTCAGGCGTGCCTCCTCAATGCTGTCTCTTCAATTGCTTCCTTCTCATGGTTCTGTTCTCACCTTGTGGTGAGCTGGGCAGAGCTGCGCAGAGAGGGGGGATCAGCAGCACGGAAATGTGTTTCTCTGCTGAGGAGTGGGAAACTGAAATGCTGATGTGATGTAACATCACAACTGATGTGAAATCAGTACTGTTTTTCTTCTTTCAAAGAAAACCTGCTCTATGTCCAAGGATAGCGGGGAGTAGCCACATTTTTCGTTGCCTTGTTACTTGTTCAGTTACTGATGACTCCAATGAGCTTTCATTCTGTGTGTGTTCCAGTATGCTACCATGCTGCATAAAGAAACTACAGGTCTAATCTGCTAATCATCCGATCCACCTAAACATCACCCTGTGGGCATGTATTTATCAATTAAAAAACCCCAAAGACATTAATTTATATATTGTGTGGCAGTAAAAGTATGTGCGGAGGCAAACAAAGCAGGATCAGAGATACTGAGTTGTGTTAAGTGGAAACTTAATTTATATAACCTAGGATGAATATACTGTATTTCAAAGCAATAATTCATGACTGAAGGTTCACTGATCAGCTCTAAGTTAGAACCAAAGCAAGCAGCTTTCTTCAAAGGTGTCTTAGAAGTCCAAGCCTGAGACATTTCATCAGATCCTTCAGCACGGTGGTTCTGCTATCATTACAAAAATAAAATCACGAGTTTTCATATAAACAGCCATTCTCTAAATAATTTAAATGTAATGGTGGAGTCTCAGGAGTACTGAAAGATTTCAAAAGGGAGATGAATCCATGCGCACAAATTGACATAAAAAGTTTCAAATTGTATTTTGGAGATTTGGCTGTTTATCTCAAATGCACGATGGAGCAGCACTGGCTGTTCTGGTTTGGACATCTCCTTTCTTCAATTATCTTCAGTAGTTAACTTGATCTACCAAAGTAAGTTGTCTTTTCGGAAGAATTACAACACAGCCTCTTTTAAGAAAAAGAGGGGAAAAAAAGCAATGAGCAGGATCAGGGTTTTTTTTTAAAAGCTCATTTAAAAAAAAAAAAGAAAAAGGTAATTTAATAATTTGTAATGTCTGAAAGGCTTGACATAAGGCAAAATAACTAGCCAGTCTAGATTATTTTTTGCACTTATGTAATGAAATTTCCATTTTAATTTCTTATAACTAAGTCTGTAATGAGGAGATTCAAGTTGACTTGAAGAAGAGAATAGAAGTGCATTTAGTGAAATTAGAGAAAATAGAAATTATTTTAATGTATATTACATTAAACTGTATCAAACAGTTTTCAAAAGCTGTTCTTTCAGATAGGGAAAAACTGGTCCTCTTCCTTTACATCTACCTAATGCTTTTGGTGTCTAAATGTATTAAAAAAAAAAGCAAACAAAAAAACCCAGTAAGAAAGTAAGTCTGAGGAAAGTTTGCTGCACACCTTTTTCTTCCTTATTTAAAAAAAAAAAAAGAGAAAATAGAAAAAATGCAGTAAAACCCTCAAATAGTTAATGAGGAATTTAATTGTGACTAAACCAAATTTGTTTTTCTATAAGAAACATAGATTGAAAAATTCCCATCTGTTTTACCAAGAAGTGCTGAAACTTGTCTTTTCAGCTAGTTACTGATTCTGAAATAGTTGAGGAAAAAAAAAGTTTTTCTTCTTTATTTCAAAAGATTAATCATCTTTAATATGCGATTTCCCCCCCTTCATGGCATAGTAGGAAGACAGTAATAGTGATTAATATATTGACATAGGATCCAAATGCTCTTCCAGGCTACATTTTCTTTAAAAATATACTTTATCTGAATGTTGACAATCCAAAGATCGCACAAAATATTAAGATAATGTGCATTTACAATCTGCTAAGTATAAAACACAAGAACAAAAATACTGAATAAACATTTTTGTTTGCATAATAAAAATATTGTGCCAAATTGCAGCCAACTTAAAGTCATTTAGTCACAGTAGATAAAAGTATTAGTTTTCTTTCTCTCACCCAGCAGCAAAATGCTATACAATCTCTGTCTTGAAGATCTATCATCTTGCTTTCCAACTCTGTGCATTCCTTTTCATTACTTTATACTCCTGACAGTGTTTATATGAGCCTTTTTCACTATTACCAACATTACTGACATTGTTCAAGTGGTAGCAAGATCAGTAAGGTTAGTTGCGGGTTCCTTATTTTCACTGAATTTACGTGCTTCTCTTTGCTGTTCAGTGTTGTTAGCCGTAATCCGGCAAAGATCGCAGATCATTGCTGTAGAGCTTCCTCAGATAGGGCTTTTATTTTGCTGATTCCAAAATCACTTTGCTTCTCATTGACCTGTGTTTTCTTTTTGATGATGCAGAGTTAGGACTAAGGAATTCCGCGAAAGGAGAAGGGAGGAAGGAATGGATAAGAGTGGATATTGGGGGGTTGCTTTTTCTATTAAGAGGGATTAATGGCGTAAAACCTCTTGTAGAATCTCCCCAGACAAAAAGGATTTATCCACTTTGTGCCACAAGAATTTTTTCCTCCTAGGCTTATGAATGATCCTTCAATTTGCTCAAGAAAGGAATGAGTTTTGCCTTTCTTGTGGTAGATACATGGAAGCTTATGTATGGACAGCATTGTTTTATACTAAATTTCAAAAACCATCGGAATAGGAAGGGAGGGATTTTAGCCAGGCTTAATAGGCACCATTCAGCCAACAATGGAAGGAGGCTGTTTAGAATCTGAACAAGGCTGTGCCTGTCTAGCACATGGTCACAGAATAAATGAGGGGCACCAGGGGGTCCTGCTTCTTCACCTAGTCCTGGTTCTTCATTCCCTTTCATTTAGTCTTCCTTATTTTTTCTGTACTTCTAGAGCAAGAGGTGTAAGTTTCTAAGGAGTGTGTAGAGATAGGGTATTTTATGGGATTAGAAAGCAGGAGTTTTAACTGACTTTGTAGGTAGGCTGGACATACACAACTCAAAATAATCTTATACCCTAAAAACATAATTTAAAAAGTCTTCCATGTATGATAAGGAGAAAGTAATTTCCTGAAAATATTTAATTAGGATGACATATTTTAATAAAAGCAAACCAAAATATTTATGATATTTTCTTATTCCTCAAAACCTGCGGGCATTGTACAAGTAATATGCAACTGAATATTTAATTGCTAGCATATTAGAAAACATTGAAACAGTAGAATTTACCAGTGAATGCTCTATAAAAGTTAGTTTAATTGGTGCCAGAGCATGGATTTTCTTAACTGTTTAATAGGGTAGATTGGAGTTTAATAGAGAGACTCTACTATTATGACTCTCTCTTCCTCGTTATTAAACAGTGGTGTTCCTCTTCCTTCCCAGTAAATTCTTGGATCATAATTTGAGATGTACCGTATTTGGATGTTTAGTTGTGTTGGTCATACTAGTTCCTCTGAGAATTTAAAATGATGATGATGACAATGATAATAATATAAAAAGCCCCCAACCTCAACAAGTAGAGTAGGTAATACTGAAGACGGTTTGCTCTATTATTTCTCACTTTGTTCATTTGCTTGCTTTTTGTCTGTTTGGTTCTTACCTTCCTTTCTTTCTGGAAAAAGGAAAATCTTTGTGGCTGTAGAAATATTTGTTTGCTCTTGCTTAGTACAAACTGTAGGTGTAGGGAGGAGAAAAATGAATGCAGTACTCCTATCATGGAGTCAAAGACAGAAGGTCTTAAATGCTGAAATTCTCTTTTTCAGAGATGTCCCTAAAAATAAAAAAATGTAAGCTGTAGGTATGGTATATTTCTCAAGGAACTATTACACATCTCTTTTCTGCAGCTAGGCTGCTGTATGGGCGATGCAGATGCTAATTTTAGGTGAAGACCATCCTGAATGCAAAGTTTTGCTTGCTCTTTTCAGTCTCAAATTTTGGCACATTTCTTAAATAAGAGATAGACAGAACTTGAAATGGGAACTTGTAAGAGACTTGATGACATTTTGGTTGTTATAGACACTTTTGTATCCTGCACAAATAATCATTTGTCCCTTTAACTGGAGTTACCCAAGGTCTTCCGCAGAGGTTTGAGCAGCAGAACGATTACACCCTTACTGCATACAGACCCAAGCTCTTTGCATAGGTGTAGCTATCCAGGCAAAAGAACTCTGCATATATTTTTGCACCAAAACCAGGGAGTAACAGTGCTTGTGCTGCGGTACTTGGGCTGGTTAGGTAGTAGGTTATAAGAGACATTGCTTTCAAACTGCTTTGTTTCCTGTACAAGCCATTAGGACAGCGTATACCTAGCACATGCTGTGCCTTCTGGCCCTCTTAGTGGAGGACAGCTTGGGAGCAGGCTGCAGGAGGGATGGATTGACCTGAAGATGGCATCAGTAATATTTCCCTGCTTGGCTACCGTCTTTATGAGTCCCTCAAGTCTCTTTCCTTTCACCTCTGCTTCAGGACTCTAGATTTACTACACATTTGCTGAAGGACTGTATGACTTTATATTTGTTCTGCCCCTTAAAAAAAGCAAAAAGCCTGCTTTATTGGCCTGATACGTTTACCATGTACACCGGTAGGTAACTTCCCTGAAAGCAAAAGAAAGCAAGTTGTCTCTCTGAGCAGGGTGAGTAGATACAGGAGGTCTGGAACCTCAAGTGCAAGAACTGTGGACACCATTCTTTTCTGTGATTCCCAAGGTCTGATTTTTACATTCTCCATAAAAAACCCCTCAGTATATGTTCTTCTGTGTTACATTGTAGAAATTAGGAAAATACCTGATACTAAAACAACTCTTTTTTTTTTTTTTTTTCCTTCAGCTTGACTATGAGGCCAAATAACACTAAAAACCTGTGCAATAAGCAATATTCAAACCTGTTAACATCAATTCAAGGAGACTGTATATCCTGAAACTTCTAGGAGAAAAAATTATTAATAAACATTCATCTTGTCACTCTAAAAATGACACATTTTACTTGTTAATATACAATATCCAGTAGATGTAGCTATAGAAGTGTTACAATTCTTAATATTCTTTCTGGCTTTGAAATGTCATTAAATGATACAGTACCATATTAAAAATTAGACATCCAAAATAAAGTAAATGCATACCAACATGCACAAAAATCTGAGAAATAACGGATCATCATGGGGAATAAGTTAATTTGATAGAACATCTTTCCAGACTTTTAAATTGCATTTGTAATCTGTTTATACCAAGGGTATAACGTTTACTCAAGCGACTAAGACTGCCAGGCACCTCTAAGCCATAAATGGCAGCAAAATAGCAATGCTGATTTCATAAATGTGGGAAGTTTTAACTTTGTTTTTTTTCTTTGGCTACCACTTGGGCTAGTCTATTCCTCCTCTCAGTCCGGGGACCTAACAGCAATATGCTACAATAAGTCTTAAAAGGAACAGTAGTAGTGCAGGCTGGATCTGGTACCTCAAGAAGGGGAAATTAATTTTAAAATTTGCTGGCCTGTGAGATAAGGAGAGGAACACATATGCATCAGTCTGCCAGTACTGTGCTAGCGCTTCTTCTAGAGCATCACTAATTTTTATTTTTCCCTCTTAGAGATACCTCTGATGCATGATTTTTCAGTGTTATATCAAAATTAGTTCAGTGAAAGATTCCTGCTGGGTCTAGATTGCTTGCACTATGCTTTTGTGATTTGACATAAACAGACATTCAGGAGTGAATAGCTGCCTTGGCATCACTGCAGGCTTACGCTGTACATAGAACAATTTCAACAGAGGCTGAATTACTCTTCCCTTAAGCACACCTGCTTTCTGTTTCATGTATTACCAACAACCTACTAAGGAGGAAAATTGCAGTTAAAAATCATGGCAATTCAGGTTGCCACAGGATAGAGAGAGCAACCGTACAAAACTTTAATTATCACAGTACATGGAAGAAAAAATTACCCAAATTTTCCCTAAACTGAAGAGCAGTGTCTTGCACAGTGTTACTTCTGGGCTAATGCTGAAATGAGCTTTGGAAAGTAAATCAATGAATAAAGGCTTAATACAGTAGATTTATGTATGCTGTCAGTTTCTAGGCAATATAATTATTGTCAGTTTTCTGCCTCTAGCTACTTCTTTAGCTGCTGGGAATAATGAGAGAATGTGTTCAGCCATGTGACATTTTTCCCTTTGCAGAGCTAACTGCTGTTTCCCCTTTGGTGAATCTTGCATTTTAAAGAGCTCTCACACATTCTTCCGTGAGAATTTTGTAAAACACCATGTGATAAAGAATCATTTTACGATATTCTAGCTTTCCAGATCATATAGGCAGCTGAGAAATCAGTGTCAGGCTTGGATCCATGGAAGCACGCTGCCTTAAATAAACTGGAAGTCAAAAGATGCAATTCCTTAGCTTTATAAAAAGCTGCAGAGTGACTATATGATAGATGGGTTTGATTCATGCTGGCAATGCACTGCATAGTCAACCCCCTCAGAAAATTATTTATTAGAGACGTTCTTGCTTTTTCCTTTTTCTTGCTTATTGTCCTCTCTTTACACAGTTAGCCCAGAATGATCCCAGTTCCTACAGCTTGAGTGGCTGTCCTTACATCAGACTTACATCTGACTCTGAGAGCTGGTGAATTAGTGCACTGTAGAGTCTATGGATTTGCAGTTGTTTTGTGTTTAACCATTTCAGAGAAGCACGACTGCTTTTTCCAATTGGTAGTCTTGATCTTGATCAGGAGAACAGACATTTCCTGAACATCTTTTTCATGCTTATTTTAAATTAAACGTCAGTGAGGATTGGTCTTGTTTTGTAATTCTGTGATGCTGTGAGAAATGACTGATTAAATCCATGGTACTGTAATTCAAATGTGCAAAGTCATACGGGTTAAAGTAGTAGGTGGCTTTCATTACTGCTTCTATGTTCTGTCTTCTCTTCCTTATAGGGCCGTGAACTTTGGATCAAAATACTCAGAGAGGTGTCTTCGTAACTGATAATGCATGTTTGTATTAGGAAAAATGTTCTGGCCTGACTGCTTTCTTAATTTCTAGTAAGAAAGAAAAAGCGATATATGTCTTTTGTAGTCTGGGGTTTACTGAGCAGGAAGGGATGTGGTCAGTAACGTCTGAGGTCAGACTAACTGGTTTCAGCTCCTGACTGTGGAATTAATGATCTCCCTGTTTCATGGGAGGGAGGCAGCGGAAAAATACCTTGTGAACAACAACAACAAAATTACGTGCTGTCTGTAAGAACTGTAACTGAGAGAGTTTTATTTTGATCTGGATTTTTTTTTTCTTTGTATGTAAAAGAGATTGACATGACCTCTTTTATTCCTGCTAAGAAGTAACTATGTTTTCATTTCTAGGTAGATTATGTTACAAACTAGGAATGTGATGAAAACATTTTGAGAAATGGAAATGTGATCTTAAAACTTTTTTCAAATTTTGTGAAAAAGGTATATCATTAACGTTTTTTATATTTGTAAATTTATGGGAAATAAAAATAATCTATTGAAACATTGAAATAAAATACTAAAATATAGAAATTTGCCAATATTTTTCCTGTTGTTTTAATAAGATCTGACTGAAAATTAAGAAGTTAGGTCAAAATCAGACAAAGTATCCCAAGGATTTATTTAAACTTTATCATTATCATTCTGTAGAATAAATGTGCACAGAATTGTGCAGTTGGTAGCCATAAAGCTTTTATGCTTTACCGATTAAATAGCCAAAGAAATTGTTTCAACTATGGCATACCTGTAATGCACCGACACTTGGGGTGTAAACATGGCATTGACGCTCAAAAAGGCTATGAGAGCTTAAAACACCAAATATAAAATTAACGTTGTGGGGTAACGTTTCACGGAAGTGCTTGGTGTGTCAGTGGATGCATCAGAGATTTTCTCTGGTTCTTAATTCTGGTTTAGGTCTTAAGTGGAAAAGGAGAAGGATTTGACTGAAAGAGACACCTATTTCTGTATATCACGAAGTTACCAGAATCATTAATAGGATTTCTTTTCCTTGGTAAAAGGGTGTGTTAAACCAGGATTAAAATGTGCTATATGGAGTTATTTTAATATATTTGCGCAGTAGCTTCTAAAGCCATTATTAGAGATAATAAGATTAATAATAAAAGGATAAGCTTCATTTTGTCAGCCACACAGGGTGAAGCTTAGTCTTATGTGTTTTCATGAGAACTAGACAAATGTTTCGAGGGACTGTAAAACAACATTTAGATCTAGGCTACTGTAATGAGCAGTGAATATACAGCAGGAAAGCTCAAGAGGCATCTAACCTAGGCAAAAGTTAGCTCAGAAACTTTGTGAATTTACTCATCTCTGAGGGTTGTCTACACTGAAATAATGTTTTTTTTTAAAAAAAGAAGAAATATTTAAAGAGCAACAAACTTTCAAAATACCTTTCTCACATATAAAATACATAGAACATATATATATATTTTTAAAGAAACCTGGGAAAACTGAGAAAAGGATGCTTTTTTGAAGAGTTTTGAAAGCTAACTGATATTGTGAAACATTTCTTACAGGCATTTTCACATACTGTAGTTATTTACAGCTGTTTTGTCAGGCTTTCAAATAAAATACATATTCAAGCATCTGCTTAGACTACTGAATTAAGCCCTATCAAATTTGAATGAGTCCAAGCTTATATTTAGGCTGTGTTCTGATACTTTAACAAAGTCTGAAATTGTCTAGTTTGTACACATCATAGAGGCCATGATTTCATGTTACAAAAATTTGGCACCAGTTCCAACAGAAGGTATTTCCATTCCTTATGACTTGCTTCTATGCAACATGTGTGTTTGCTGTAGCTACGGCAAAAGGAGAATTTGCGGGCCTGATCTAGCTTTAACATCTCGTTTGTTTGTTTCTTCCACTTCATTCAAGCTGCATCAGTTTCCTGATCTGGTTCCAAACGTGGCCAACAGAAGGTGGTGCAGGTCACATTGAGATGGTCCATATGCCAGAGTGCAGGACAAGAGTATTTTAAATCATTGTTGCTGCTCTATTTTGTGAATAACACAATAGATCTAACAAAAACCATGATATACTACAGGAGGGTTACTCGCTGAATGCTCACTCAGCTCCAGAGTAATTTTATGTACTGGCTTCAGCTCTACATGCTTCTTTTGTAGCAATGGTGGAAGTATGATTCATGTGCTTCTCAGGAAGCAGGGAACATGATAATCAATACAGGATCTCTCACTGAAATGGAAAATTTCTTTGCAGTTCAGATTCAGACTGGAATAGCTTTGTGCTACATTGCTTCAAATACCTCCAATGGGTAGTGTTTTAAGTTGGCTGCTTGAGCCAGAAGATGACTGAAATGTTAGTGGCAAACACAAAGGTTGATCAAGGCACAGAGTAAACTGGACTTTGCTTAGAAACCAGCAATTGCCTCCACTCTTCTCCCACCTTCCCACAGCACCTGAATAACCTTATGATATGCCACCGACTTTCCTAATTCTTCCTTTCCTCTTTTAACATTTAAAATTGTTAGCTGCTGTAACTGCGGAGGAAAAATCTCCAAACTTGAACATGAATTGAGCTGAAGTAAAATAGAGATGTCAGAATAAAGCCTTGAATAGTAGGTCTGAGAAGTGTGAGGAGTGGGAATTGCCTTGTGTCCCCCTGGGCTCCGCCTGGAATAGCTTCACCGACCTACTGGGATTCTTTCAGGTGTGCACTGGAGTAAAACAGCACAGGCACCATGGCACTGAGGAAGTGACTTCTGCCTGCCTTGAGTGTGTTATCGGAAACACTGGAGAATTAAGTAGCTGACAAGGACCTTTGTTCAGATTGCATAACCCACCACAGCAATTCATAATTGGTTGCAAAAGCC
This sequence comes from Aramus guarauna, assembly GCA_013400195.1. Classification (NCBI taxonomy): domain Eukaryota; kingdom Metazoa; phylum Chordata; class Aves; order Gruiformes; family Aramidae; genus Aramus; species Aramus guarauna. The sequence goes on along the minus strand of VXBL01000336.1, from coordinate 309,529 downwards.
AGCCTACAGTTTGGGCTCTTGCCTGATGTCAGGGAAGTGGGAAATAGTGAGGTATATCCTATGGTGTTAGCTGAGAAGCTGCTGCAAATTGTCAAGCTAATTAAACTTCACAAAGTTCTTTAAATAGCTGATAATACTATTTTTGTGTGTCATATTAAGACAGTGACAAATTATTTGAAAGTCATAAAATTAATCAAAATTTACATTTTAGAGTAATTTTTTTCAGTTCCTTAAACTTTTTTTGTTAACATAAGAAGGCAATGAATAGAAATGCAACTATTTTAGCCTTCAAATTTAAATCACATCACCTGATGTCCTATATTATAGAATATTATTATATCATTACTGCATAAAGCTTTACTGTAGTAAATTTCCAGTAGTAAAGGGAATCTTCTGCATAAATCTCATGTGTAACCATCCAAGATGGTGTTATGTTTGTTTGATAATTACTTATACAAAGGGTTTGTAGATTACGATGCTCTTATTTTTATTCATTTGTTGTACAGCCATGTGATGTACTGTTTTGTATTTGAAAATCACTTATGCAAAGTGATAGGAGTGCACCCAGAACAATTCATTTCTCGATTAAAGCTACTTACATAGCTTTAACTATGCTAAAATATTAGCTTTTTTTAAAATATTATAGTTTTTTGTTTATATATTCTTGCCATAATTATAGTAGCTGCTACTTCCCAGAAGAATCCATGATGCCCTGAGCTCTGTCTTTGAGAAACTTGTCATCAGTCTTATCCAAACCTGATTTCTATCTATGCGTTTCTGGAGACAGTTCATGAAGTCACCTCTCTTCCTGTAGGACACGTAATTTTATATAGTTACAGAAAAGTATTTTTGGTAAATAAATAGCACCGTATGCCATTTGGAAGACAGGAAATCTAGAAAACTCATAAGGAAGCCAAATACAATAATGAGGAGTCAGAGAAATCCTAGTCATGCTATAGATGCATTACTAACTGGAGATAATTAAATCATTAATAATGACATAGGAGATGTAGAAATACTCAGCAAGAGTTTCTGTCCTGTACTTGGAAAGCCATGTGTTTGCATTCCATGAGGATAAGAAAGTACTTTTCACAGCATAGATAATCACTAAAAGGTAAACACTTTTAAAGTTGCAGATGATTTGTACCAAACAGTCTTTAAAGAACTAGAAAGACATCTGGCATGCTGGTAATTTTTAATAGGTCTTGAAGTACTAGATAAAATACAGAAGAGAGAAAATGTAAATATTAAAAAGAAAAAGGACAAATCAGATGAGGCAGCCAATGGTAGTGTGTTTAGGTGAATGGAAAAACAGATATAGAAATGTACAAGTTTTTAATTTTATTTTTTTCCATGTATCAAAAACTTCTACCATCTGGAAGTAGAAACTGGAAAATTAATATTAGAAATAATTTTTAACAGGAGAAGGGGTTAAGCCATTGCAAAACAAACACAAAGAGAAGGTGTGCTTCTTGCATGGCTTGCAGTCCTCAGATCAAAATCATGCACCTTTTTGGGAGGTATGTTTGAGTCAACCACAGGTTAGGAGTTCCAGATTAAAGTTGGTAGGTAAAATGTAGTGTACATCGCAGAGATCAAACCAGATGATCTAAGGGCCTCTCCTGGGTTTTGAATTTAACAGTACATCACGCGCTTCCACTGTGTTTCCAGCTGGGAAACAGATCTGAACATTACGTGAACATTATGTGTCTGTTTATTCTGAGGGTAATAAAGAGTGGAAAGGTATTTTATTTTAAAATAACTTTTTTCTTGTTCTTCAATTACAATTTTTCTAGTGTTTCTTGGCAGAGAAGAATGAAAGCTTTTTTCCTGAAAATACGTAAATACGTATTTGTGCATGTATGGATGTGTGCATATCTATTTATATATGCATTTCTTCACAGAAAAAATACAATATGGAAAACAATTTAAAAAAAAAAAGGCTTTCAGGGAAAGTATTTCTGACTTTCTACAGAGAACTATGGCATACAGGGCACTGCAATAATACCTTGAGTAGAGGTTTCCCTTTGAAGCGGGGCATTGATGCAATGTCTACTCACTGGAATAGTTTCAGGCAGGATGGTGGGGCTTTTGCAAAGTTCCAGAGCACATCTGACAATCACCAAATAAATGTTATATGATGGGTAAAAGAGATTATATTCTTTTGATATATGGGAAAGGATTTGAAGAAGGGCTTCTGTGCCTGAAACCTTGTCTGATTTTCCAACTGCACTGAATTTATGATATATGTATTATTATATCACCTCATAGTAATATATGCAGTCACATATAATATATTTAATGCCTTTAATTGCTGGCAAATCAATTGGTTCTAAAGAGTATTATCTCTTCTCACAATCCTTGACTTACTTAGATCCTTATAAGTTCTTGGCTACAGCAACTCTATTCCTAAGCATATGTCCTGTAAGCATTAGAGTTCAAGGAATGAGGAGAAAAGGCGTACGGTATCTTACAGTGACCACATTTTAGTGTGAGAATATTCATCTCAGTACACTGTTTGAAATACAGTCTAGATGGATATATCCTTGCCTGCATTTTTTGGTTTAGTTTTGGCTTTTCTTTCATAACACAACTGTTCTCCCTGGTTTATAAACTGTCAAGGTCAAAGAGAGGTGAAGCTGAATGGTGCTGGGAATCTGAGATGCAAATAAGTTTTAGATAATCCATGTGATGCTCAGAGGCCATCTCGTTTCACAGAGCCATTAGCATTCAGGGACGCTCATTAGCACTCAGGCATCCAGTCAGTATGCATTAGCAAAATGAGATGTGTTGATTAAAGTTACAAATTATGTGTTGAATGTTTAGACTTTAAACCATGATGGCTTCACATTTATGAGAGAATATTTCTATACTTTCACATTAAAAAATGTTGACTCTTTCTAACCTTCAGTGCTTTTTTTGTGTGTGTGAATGTGTTTGCATATGTTTGTGTGTATGGGAGGAGACAGAAGTGAAAGCATGCATGGAAGAGAAGGTGAGAAGTTAATGCGATTTAAATATTTGATGGTTTTGTTTTGAAAAGTCTTTGAAAAACTTACGGCTGGGACTGCTGCTGCTCTGATAGTAAAGTAAATTTGAAATAAGATTAAAAGTACTAAAGAGACTAGGAGGATTTTAACCTTTAATATGTGTTATCCTAGGTACAGACTTGGGAGAGGGAACTTACAATGTTTAGACACAAATATCCCATTGTTTTAATGGGACTTAGGAACTAACACTTAAAAAAAGTCTGGTTCATACTTCAAGGGATGATCAGCATGTAGTATCTGATATTTCAGAGCTTCAGGTGAGATGTGGCTAAAACCAGAGGATTATGTGGAAAACAATAATACACTAGCTTAAAGTCCATATTAATATTGAATTTTACCACAATGTGTCATGCTCATCTCACATGGAGCTATCTTGTGTAAACATAATAAACAAGGATACTGTACTTAACATTAAGCTATCAGCATTTTGGATAGCATTAGTAAAATTTATCATCCTTATTGTGCAATGTGCATCATTGCAGATACTCTAGAATAGTTATCTTGAGCAAACATAGCGTGCCACTCTAATCTCTAACATACCTGTCTTCAGCACTGCCAAGATAAGGTGCATCAAGCTGAGAATGTAATCATATACATAGTTCATACCCTGAAGTATAGAAATTTTCTCTGAGTATTTTCCGCTAAACCTTGTTTCTAATTGCTGTATAGAAAAGAGTAACGTGGGGGTCTTACTAGCTAAATCGCTGAAGTAACTATTTGCTAGTAGTTTTCACACAGCATGAACTATGAGTGGCAAGTAAGGATGCTGCTCCAGTAGCTAACACTTGTTCTTACGTTTTGTGGTTCTGTGGAAGGGTCTGGAAAGACCAATTATTGTGCAGATGACTATATTAAATGAAAACAATTTATGCAAGGCTGATATTGTGAAAATCACTTACTTGCAGGACTAATAAGAAAGTGTCTAATATCTGTGGCTGAAAAGGCTCATGGAAAAGGTAAGAATGATTCTGGGCATGACTCAGCACAGATTTTCTTACTTATTCTGGGTGTAAACCAGATATTTTAATTGATATACTAAATCCAGACATTGTTTTTAGGAGGAGAAAGGCCTTGCAATGTTACTTAAAAAAAAAGGCTTTTGTGGAGAAAGCCTTGGGTAAAGATCAACTTTGAAAACAATATACTGTATTGAAAAACAGCATAGCATAACTTCCGTTTTAATTTTCCTGATCATGTTTCCTGAAGAATTTTCTTAGTGGGTTAGATGGAAATGCCAGCTCAATATCAGATGTTGAGGCCAGCTCAGCGTCCTGTTTCTGATAGTGATGTCTCTGCCCCTGGGCAGTCCACCACTTGGCAGCATCCACCAGCTCCTCAGTGAGTGTCAGGGAGTGGTAGTTGCTGTCAGGAGTGCTCTCTTTAACATCCTTCTCAGTTGCTTGGCTTTTCCACTTTTGATGCTTTGACCTCTTCCTTTATTTCATTTGTTGTAGTCTGGAATCACCCGATTTCTCCATTTTGGTTTTTTGTAGCCCTCTTGCTCCCTGTAAGGAGTTTGAGTTTGGAAGAAATCTTCACTGGCAGCAGACAGATTGGGTAGGCTTTGAGATGTGGTGGTCCGAATCCAGGATGCTCAGTCCTGCAATCTACAATCATGTTTTGCATCTGTATGGTATTTCCTCATTGAAATAGACTAGTACCTTCTATGTTTACAATGATAACAGAATCTGTTTCCTACTTAGTATCTTTTTCTTGAATCCTTCATTTTTAAATAATCATTCCTGGTTTGGTTTGGTTTTTTTTTTCGTCAGTTGCATCTGCATTATTTGAACTCTAGATTCTGTGCTTCAGGGAGAAGGCTATTTGTTTCAAGCTAGCTTATTCCTGGGGTAATCCAACAAAGATTTCTCCCTTATTTAATGTAATTTTATTTCAGATCTATTTATACTTTTGGGCTCTATGACATCTGTGTCACTGAGTTTCATAATTTGATTGATGTAGTTCATAATACATAAAAAAAAAATTCCTTCCTATTGCTTTGAATCTTTTGTTCTGATTTTGCCTTAAAGAATTGCCAGCTTTTGCTTTATAGCTGTCTCTAAACACCAGGGAGAGTTATGATTCCTTCAGAAGAAATCACAGATTGTTCTGTCAGACAATGACTGTATTCAAAACCATTAGAACCAAGACATGTTTTAAATTAAATTGTTTATAATTATGAAGAGTGGTTTTCTCACAGCAGCAGGGTCCTTCAGACATTACTCTGAATTATGTTCCAGCTAGTTATTAATAGCATTGACAAGTCATGTTCTTATGAAGCTAAAACTCGTGTGTGAAATGGTATTCCTTTCTGTACTTTGGAGTCTAGAAGCAATCATTAAAAAAAAGCTGAAAATTTGGTCAAACTGACACTTCAGGCTCATCTCAGATCTTTGAACTTTGGTTTCTAGCTTGGTAGTCATTGGGATAAGCTTTATGATTATTCCCAAATGAATGAGAAATAAAGCTATTAGAAAGAAACACTCTGATGAACTTGTTAAGTGTTTTAAACATAATTTTATTTAAATTCATATTTTGTGCTGTTACCAGACAGAAAAAGACCTTATTTTCACAATAAATATGCATGTGAAATTAGTATTAGACCTTATTTCTAAGATTTTCAGCAGAAATAGTAAATTTCCTTGGTGCTGGGAATGCGTGCTTTTAACTGAAGAAGAAGTGGTGAATTTTCAGTGTATTTAAAAAAATGTTTTTCTCTACCCAGATGTGATTCAGGCATTTTCCAGGGTGTGCCAGTCTCGGTGAAGATTTCTGAGATGAGGAAATAGCATGTTTGGGGTGAATTCCAGTTGTTACCCATCTTTGCAGAAGGAGATTTGTCACTGATGCAGGCGAGTGCAGGTAGGCCCTGTTATGACAGACTGGGTGCTGTTGGAGCAGGATTGTTGGAATCTGAGAATAAATGAAACAATCTAAGTTTGCTTTCTGCAGCTTGCAAAATCAGTTGGGAAGTAAGACACATAATGAGTTTGTTTCTTTTCTGTTTAGTCACTTTTTATCACATTTCAAATATAAAGAAACATTTCACAGAAAAATAATTCATAAAGGTCACAAGTGCTTTCATACTTGGGAGTTCCGAGAGGTATATTTAAGCCCTGGCAGACTTTTAACCTTTTCTAGCTTACAATAAGTTTGCCATCCTTTTAAAACCCTTTGATTGTATGGCTTTTGTTCCCCTGAAAGGGGGACAGGGCTGCCTGGTTACTCAAGCAGATGCCAGGCTTCTGATTTGCATTTGATGAAAGCCACTTGTGAAAGCAGAATCAATGCTCAGATTTACAAACAGTAAACGTGGGTATTGGCTTGTCATTTCTTCCTAGGTTGTTGTCCTATAAAGCTGCTCAAGTTCCTCTCTTCGCAAGAACGTCTTCCTGCTATCCCTGCTGCCCATAAACGTTATGTTAGATCGAGATGAAGGGTGAGTAATTCTTTTTATCTCCATTATCTGATTTTTTTTAATTTAACAGCAAAACAAACAAACAAAAAAAAAAAGAAAAAAAAAAAGGAAAAAAAAAGAATGAAAATGCAGCCATTTAGAATAATGCATTATAAGTTGATGAACCATAATAACTAAACTGTGTGTCTGAAGGGGCCTAATTACAGAACACCAGAGGCACAAGAGGGAGCTTATTGTGGACAACAAAATAGTGCTCTAATAATGCTGTCACTGTACTGAGTACAGCATCAGCATTAATCCATGTGGTTATATCCAGGTAGAGAATGGAACAGAATGCATCCAGAAGAACAACAGAAATGAGCCTGAAAGGGTTATATATCAAATCAGAGCTCGCAGGGAAAGAGACATTATTTTGAATGAGGTTAACTGAAGGCAAAATGGCAGTGACTGAATGGCAGTGTTTCTAAAATAAGAGTGGTTTTGGCTAGTCTATGTGTAAACTCCCACTGATTAATGTATAAGGAGTATATATGTATGTTGAGGTGTAGATACAGGAGTAAGAGAATCAGCAAGAATGAGCATTTGAAGCACAATCTATTAGAGTCTATTTATGCCATGAGATCAGGTGTTACAGACTGTATCAAGACCAGTGCCCAGTAAGAAGAGATGTGGATGTATGTTTTCTCCTGTTAAAAGGTGTCTATGCTTTTTACTTTGGATATGTGTCATAACATTATTATTTCATGCCTAAGATGTCAGTAGGAAAAACACATTGTTGATAATGTGGCCTAATAAAAGGACTATAGGAGAGGTGTTGCCATTTCCCTTTATTACGAACTTGAATGAATCTAACTTGCTTTGGCTTGGGTGTCCTACCTCACCAGGCATGCTCCATCAAACCCTGTTCACTGGGATAAAACATAGTCACTCTGAAAGAAAAGCTGAAAGTTTCACATGCACCAGATGAACGTTTTTTATAGTGCAGGAGGTCAGATAGAAAAGTCATCCACAAGCAATAAAATTGAATATAAATCTCAATGTATTCAAAGCTCATTCTTTTGTCTTGGCTATTTCTGCTTTGCTGTACTGCACAATGCAGTACAGTGCATGGACTCATGAGCTAGGTCTAAATGAGCTGTTGCAAGTGTAACTGCTACTGCAGTGTAAGTGGTAAAGCACCTCTTGGGCTAACTTAGCTTCCTTCCTATGACACAGTTGCTGTGCTCAGTACAAGATAAATCAGCTTTAGCAGATTTATACTGTAGCAACATCACTGAACTGCTTCCAGTGCCTGATCGTGTTTGGCTAGTGCCAGTTTGGATATCTCTGAATGTAGTTCAATTTTTTGTAATTCTAGATGGTTGTATATGTGGGAAGTTTTAACAGATTTATAAATGATCACCCTACTTATGTCAACTTTTACTCTCACTCTTATTTTCCAAACTCATGTGTGCATCAAATATGCAAAAATATTTTTCAAATGTAACATCAAGGGGTTATTTCTGTAGGTGAATAAATACTTTACTATGTTATAAAATTACAAATATTACAAAATTTTAGTTTGCACTCTTGGTCTTATGCATTTTTCATGCATTTATGTTTCAGAATCACAATTTCCCATTTTTAAAAAAGATTATTGCTGTAATATGAGACAGCTTCCTTTTTAAAAAAAAAAACCTACAAATTTTCCTCATTTAGTGGCCACTTGCCTGTTAATACATAGGGAGATCAAGTAGGCTGTTGTACAGAGTAGATATCCATATTTGGAACCTGAAGGTAGGAATACCTCCACAGAAACTCCAGGTTTAAAGATTGTTGGTGGGTTTTTTTCATTTTTGTTTTTGTTTTTTAATATGTACAATAAGAAACAAGGTTGTGTTACTTGGTCTCTTCTAGGCCTGGCTTTTAGTCCCTGATTATGATTGTGATTTAAAGCCTGACTGCAGGAATCAGGACATCAATTTGATTGGCTCAGTCGTGTGAAACTTCATACTTTGGTTGTTTAATTTCAGAGAGTATAAAATGGAAAGTTTTTATCCTGAAGTCAAGTATTATGGTGTACCTTATCCATCACAATGCAGAAGCACATGATCTATTGTAATGATGGCCAAGTGAAACCTGTAGTGAGAACTGGCCTGCTGTGTGGAAATTTGACTGGTTATATGTCAATATAAATAGTTAATGTGAGTAGTTACAATGAACCCTCCTGACTCACGATGTCACTGTTGCCTTCCTCAGTGAGATTTGGATCTACTTATGTTCATTTATTTGGGGGTCAGGTCATCCTCTGGATGATCTATTTATACCTGCTCAGTTTTTAGGTTGTAGGCATCCCAAACCATGTAATATTCAGGACCAAAGTTTGGAACAGCTTTGGATAGCTGTAGGCACCAGAAACAAATAAAGGGACAGCTTTTCATGCAGATACATGATCAGGAGACAGGGATGGATAAGCACTATTTCCAGGCAGCCAAAATACTTTCATACTCATGAGAACCAGTTCTCTGACAGTACTACAGCAGCTGTACCCTTCTTTTCCCTTTCTCTACTGTCTTCCAGTTGCACCTAGTAGCTGAAATTGGTTTTGAGTTAACAGATTCCACTACAAACTTTACTCTCTTGCAGTTCTCTCTCTTTTCTGTCACTGACTGAAAGCCGAATACTTCTTAATGGCCTTCCCAAATTAGGTTTCCTTCTTGTTCTTGTTTTGCATACTATGTATGTATCTCTTCCCGCCTTTCGCATTCCCATTTCATGCCCCCTCTGCATGTGCCTCTTACCTGACAGCTCTTTTGTGATTCAATTCTTATGGGCTGACTCTTCCCTGCACTTGAAAATAGACTCTTTAATTTTGNCCCATGTTGGAGAAGTTCGTGGAGGACTATCTCCTGTGGGAGGGACCCCAGGCTGGAGCAGGGGAAGAATGTGAGGAGTCCTCCCCCTGAGGAGGAAGGAGTGGCAGAAACAACATGTGATGAACTGACCACAACTGCCATTCCCTGTCCCCCTGTGCTGCTGAGGGGGGGGTGGTAGGTTGAAACAGAGAGTGAAGTTAAGCCCAGGAAGATGGGAGGGGTGGGGGGAGGTGTTTTGAGATTTGCTTTTATTTCTTATTGCTCTATTCTGTTTTGCTTGGTAATAAATTAGATGAATTTTTCATTAAGTTCAATCTGTTCTGCCCATGACAATAACTGGCGAGTGATCTCTCCCTGTTCTTATCTTGACCCACAAGCTTTTCGTTACAGCTTTTCTCCCCTGTCTAGTGAAGGAGGGGGAGTGATAGAGCGGCTCTCGTGGGCGCCTGGCCTCCAGCCAGGGTCAACCCACCACAGGCACTACCCACCTCACTCCCTCTTCAAGTCTCTCATTAAATCCATTTCTCTCAGTTTACCACTCTTCACTGCATCTGCTCTGGTGCAATCCAGTCCTTAGTTGTGTGTGTGCCTGAAAACAAAAGAATGAACCACCTATAATCATAAAGGAAAGAAAAAAAAAAAAGACTTAGAACACAATCCGGCTAATAAAAATCCTTCTAGAGTGATCTCTATGCTCCCTTACCCCTTCATTTCTTCATGATTATCTTACCAATATTCCACGCTTCTCGGAACGGGGACCTGACTTTCTGAGTTGTCTGCAAAGTTTAATCTTTTCCAATACACTGTGAAAACTAACAGACTTGTTTTGTTGGGAACCCAGTTGTTTGTCTATGTACTCCGAAAGAGAGTTAGAGTTCATTTTCTGTGATCTCTTTTGTGTTTCAGATGGAACAGATGGCTGAGCAAAACAAACATCTGTATGTGAACTGTAAAGTGTTCATGTGGTAATCTGTGCCAATGTAAAGGGAGACCTGGACATCAATACATACCCACAAACTATTTCTGAGGGAAGATTAGGAAAATTTTGATTTAACACATAAATCAATAGAAATTTGCTGACAACTAACAAAAAAAAAAAAAAAAAAAAAAGACATCACCGACTATTTCTGTGGCATCAGCAATGTGCTTGGCCCCATACTATACAAAATGGCTATAAGTATCTCTGTTCTCACAGGATTTCTTTTATAATCATTTTACTGTAAGCATTCCTAAGGCAAAGAGGAAGTCAAGGGTGCTGTCTGTTACCTGCTGATCATCCGTTGTCCTTGCCTCTACTTTCTTTGGTGCATGAAAGTTACCATACAGCTATCTGCAACATGCTCACAATTGCATTAGCTGATATTTGTGTGGTCGTGCCCCAGAATTTCTGTTGCATTCAGTATTTGAGCTATAACTTCTTTGCTGAAATTGGACTCTCCAACTTTTCTTTGATTCTCTCCTCTCTGGTTTAGGGAACAGTTCATGTAGCACTCAGATATTTCAGTCAGTTTCCTGTAGCCCTTCTACTGTCACTCCATTTTAAAAAGAGATACTTTCTGATTAATACTGAATAATATAGGCAAGGTTTGTAAATGAAGATAATATATTCTGTTAGACCTACTGATGCCATGTCAGGGGTGTGGGTGAGATATAGGCAAGGTTTTGGATGCAGAAGCTCTACTATAACGTATTCAGTAGTTACTCCCCATTCTCCTATCCATCTCTCTGTGCTATGCCTGAGGTATTGCTGTGTCTGTTTTGTTTGACTAACGCATAGCTGTATTGTGGAAGTTGTTACAAGCTGAGAAGAAGGATTTGACATCTGAGTGTGGAATAATTAATGCTTTTGACTCCTGAAAAATTGTTGGAGGCTATTTGCTCTTATTCGGTGGTTGCTACTTCAATGATAGGGAGGAAGTTATTTTCTTGTTCCAAGCACACTGGCAGGAACAGAGGTTGTTTGTTTGGGGTTGGGGTTTTTTTTCTTTCTCTCTCTCTTTTTCTAGTGAATGTAATGTGAACTCCTAGTCTCTTATCCAACAAAGATGACAGTCTGCAAGCCTGGAGTCTCTACTTTTGTAATTGTTGTTTGATTGAAAGTTATAGATAAACACAATAATCAAAATTATTAGCAGTGAAAATAATGTAACTTTTATAACATCACTTTTTATATTTTCAAGATAAAACTGTTGTGATAAATAGGGCAGCTGAAACTTCTCAGAACTTGTTTTAGATTGCAGCATCTTGGTTGAAATCCTGATTCTATAAAAGTCAATGTTGTGCCGGTTGACATTGATGGAGTTAGGAATTCAGTGGAGCTTCAATTTCTAACACACTTATTGACCAGTTTTAGGCACAGATATATTTAAATGAGGACCCCAACAATGGAAAGTTTTATGTATTTGTTTAATGCATGTGTTCTGAGCTGAACTTAAACAGAAGCATAATGTGCTTATTTTTTTGCAAGACTAAGCTTTTTACTGAGGTGGACTGAATTCAGAAGTTATTTTCATTGCAGACCTAGTCCTACTTTAAATGTCAGTTGAGTCTGGTTGAGGAGTTTTATTTCAATGGTAAGACCAAGATCCCAAGATTCTAGAAAGCAGGAGACCCCAATATCAAATCTAAAGATCTCAAGGGTTTTATCTGCATATAGAGTTCTATTTTTTTTTAAACAACTTACCTTTGTTCTATTGCAATAAATTTAAATTCTAAAGTGATGTTAACACCGTTGTAATAAATCAGTCTTGCCTTGTGGTAGTGAAGAATAAAGAACAAGTTAAGGCATTTCTAGCTCTTTTGCAACAGACAACAAACTCCATTTGATGCTCTCTTCTAATTTAAGATTTCTGGACAAAGTTGTTAGGTAACTTTAGTATCTTTGGTGCTTTTATTGTTTCTCTTTTCTTCAGGTCTTTGAGAAAGCAGAATGCTAAACTATCCTGTTGCAGGTAACAGGAAAAAAGGAGTAAATGAATGGAAGTTGATTTTGGTGCACTAGGCATAGCTAGTTTTCATTTTCAAAACTTCTATTCTGTTTCTGATTAAAGCCACCAAGCCAAACCTGTTTGTTTTAATTCTGTATTCAAAGGAGAAATTAAAAACATACAACTCGTTCTAAATGGATGCTGAACAAAATTGAAGTCAGCTTTGGAAAGAACAAGAGGCATGAAATTCAGGACTTGGAAAGGAGTACACCATGCTAAGGCAGTCATTCGGGCACACAAAGTACTTTTCTTTAAACCTTAATGAGCAAAGCTGGAATCTGTCTCAAATTTTTCCTAAGTCAGGTTTTTCCTTCTTTAGCTGTTCTTGACTAAATTGCATTAAACAATTGCATTGCTTGTCTACCACACAGCCGCAATGTTAGGAAGCACTTATGTTCTATAGTGTATAAATAGCACAAGGAAGACTTCTTGTTTCATTTGAGGTTGTAAGTGTCTCCCCCTTTCCCAGCTGTCAAAAATAAGAAAAGACTAAAAAATACAAAGAGTTTTAGGAAAGCAAGAAAGAGAAAATGAAATGTAATGTTCTTGTGGGTGTACTTCTCTGGGACAAATCAATATTCATCATACTTTTACTTGAAATGGGAAATGAAAAATAGAAAAGAACCCAAAACAATAATTTAAATGGAAAATATTGTGTTATTTTGAAAAATATGATGTTAATTTCAGTTTTTCAGCTGGCTTTGCTTTTTAATACTACTTTCTATTTCAGTCATCTGTGTTTATTTTTCTATCACATACTTTTCTCAATGTACTTGATTGCATTTAGGGTAGATATAAATTATAAAAATGACAGGAGATAGAATTTATGTAATATAAACTGGAAATCACCTGGGACCAAAACAGTACTAGAAGCAGATATGCAAAAGCCTACATTTTAAAGTTCATCAGGTTTTCTCCCTATCAGAAAAATATAACAAAGAGTAGGACGAGGAGCCAAATTTATCCTCAGTCTCAAAGTAAGTACATCTGAGGGTTGCAAGCCAGAGGACTTCCTCTTTCCTCAGGTACTTGAATGGATCACAGTGATATAACTAGCTGTTAACCACAGGATCAGAATTTTTCTTAATCCAAACAAATATAAGGCCATGGCAGATGTGAGAAGCACAAGTACCTTTTGTTGCATGTGAAAGTAATACATGGAGAGCAGCTGCAGAAGCTGCAGTTTCAAGTGGACAAGAGTAGCGTGTTGTAATCTGTTTTAGAAGCGAGGAGGGAATGGATTACTCCAGTCTGAACTACAGCTGAAAGGAGAGGTCTTGACCTTGCAAAGCAAGCATCAGAGGAAAAAAGTTCACTCATCTTTACATATCTGTAGACAGCCATATGTCTGACTACACCTCAGTCATGTGAATCTATTTAAACTAAATGCAGAAGTATCTTCTAATTTGAAATTGGAGGCAACTTTGTGGTTTTTTCATAATGTTTTCTGCAAGCAAAAATACTACTTACAAATTATATTAGCTGGGAAGCAGAAACTGAGCCCTCATCAAAGTTTGATTGTGACTGTGTAACTAGGCAGAGGTGCTTTATTTTGAATTTGTGGAAAGCACATCTACCAGTAAGGTGGTAGCAATTAATTTGAAAACCTTTCTAGTGAATTTGCAGGCATAGTTCAGTCAAAAGTGGTGGTGTCTTTGAGGTTCACAGGATTCAACCAGGAGTCCCTGAGGCAGATGGTAAGGTATTCTGAAGGTCTGAAAATTTCTGACAATTCTTCTCTTTCCCATCCAAAATTAAAGACTGTGTCAAAGTGAAGAGAAGGTGGGAGAGTATGTGAGCAGAGCCCTAATTATCTGAGAGATCTTGGTACCCTGCTTTTCTGTAAGTAGACGTTGAACATGTAGATTTTGCCAGATGAGGCATAAGCATCCATCTTGAAAGTCCCTGTTTGAAGCTGGGCAGAATCAACCCTAGAGGTCTGGTTGGAGTGAGGTGGAAAGGGGCTGCTAAAGAAAGGTTTGGGCTACAAAAGGACTTTTCCCTGAAGCTTTTCATGTGTCCTATTGCTGATGAGCTTGAGTGAAGAAGCAATTTTTCAGTGTTACTAGGGCAAGTATAAGGATTGGGGGGGAAAGTGTGCTGATTGTGGTGAGACTGGAAATGGGCTGACAAGGGTCAGGTGTAAAGAAGAGTACGTGAACAGGGATTTAATGTCTTTGTTATAATTTAAATATACAAAGAGGCTTTTCTAATTTTGAGGTTCCTGGTTTTGTGATTGGTAAAATGCTCTTTTGACTTGTGTAATAAATGGCAGATCCTTGGATAATTTACCCTCAGAGCCTAAATTAATGCATAGATATTGATGCATTAGTTATATTGTATTTTTGTGTGCAGTATATTACATTCAAACATTTTATTGGATAATTAATATTTAATATTTTTTTAATGATGAAGTGATTTTCAATTGGTTCTTAGAGTTGGCTTCAGCACAGACTGTGGTGGATATAACTTGATATGGCCCTGGAAACATAGACAGCATCAGGGAAGGTAAAATAATTTTGGCGGTTCTGTTAGTTGTTAAATTGGTTTCAGCACTTCCTTCCCTTGATCTATTCACTAATTTCTGCCCAAATTTAATTCCATCAGTTGTGCTTATATGACTACCTATAGGCCCATTTGTTGAAGCAGATCACCAAGTATCTCTTTGGCTTTATGTGGGCTTCAGACTAGTCCCATAAAATGTTGAGGTAGTCATGGGAATTAAAGTTAGGGCAGACTTGCTTAGTAGAATTTTGCTGCTTAGAAATATATGGTTTTGGAATTTTGGATTTAGGCAGCATATCATCCTTTTTCTTAGCTTTTTGTTCACAGTTCTGCATGCCTACCCTGTGCTGCATCACTGGTTTTTGCAGCCTGTTTGGGGTCATGTTGTGAACCACATCTTCTAGTGGTTTATTAGCAAAAAAATCTCGATAACAATCCTTGCATTTAGCACTAGATCTAGCAATGTTTACACCACTAAAACCAAAGCATAGTTTTTTTAGTGATGCCTCTGCTGCTCCTGTGTATCCAAGAAAACGTTTTTAAGAAAAATTCCCTGATACAGAGTTCTGGCCTTAGCTGGCCAGTGATATTCTCTAGAATTCCATGAAATGTTTTTATTTTTACCTTTGTACCTAGGTACCATTAATAAATTGGAATTACAACAAAAAGGTAAACTGGTAAAAGCGCTGAATCATGACTAATGAAATGTATTCCTGAGCATGACCTTTCTTTTCAACCCGCAAGCAATAAAGGCTTTATACTTGCAAAGCCACATGTTGAACCAAAAGAAAAACAAAATAAGAGGCAATAGAGAAATTGCCAGTTTTGTCAATATTAACAGCCCTACACTGCTCATCAACAAGTGCAATATCAGTTGAGTGTATTTTCAGTACATTACACTCAATTTTGTTGAACTTACCAGTAAGATCATTAGGCAAAACCACCTAGGAAAGTATCTAAGAGTTGATGCAATGAAATAATTGATCTATTTACAAGGTTATGTTGTTGAATTTTAAGATTCCATTTCATTTTGGGAAAAAGTTGACTTTTTACATGAAGATGAGGGCTTTCTTATTAAACTATGTACATTTCATTTTATAAAACATCAAGAGAGTGTCTCTCATTCCCCACCCTAGTGCAAGAACACCTGGTTTCTTTGGCAACTCAGCATTTCAGATCAAAACTCTGCAAAATAGCAGAGGCATTCCAGATTTTTTTATAACCTTTGCATATATAGGGTATTCACACTGATACTATAGGAGTTGTACAGCAATAAGCTAAACATCTATTTAATGCCTACAATACCTATGCTGTATTATACAGCTATGATTAATGATTTTCTGTTGTAATTAGAGCTAACAAGTGTGTGATCACCTCACTTCAAATATAATCTACAGTAATTAGCAAATAAATAAATTATGCTGTGAATAGATACTGACCTTTCTTTCACTATTTATGAAGGATACCACATGAAGAAGGCTGCAAATCTTAATACAAGTTAAAATCAAGTTCCCTTCAATTTAAGATATAAATAAGAGATGTTACAATATACAGCTGATTATTTTAATGTCAAACATGTCCTACTGAACTTTCTGCAAGGTCACAGGCAGCCCACATTGGAGATGGGAACAAAAATGAAGACCTACCACAAAACTGAAGACCTACCAATTTGAAGGAACAAACCAGAAGGCCTGCCAATTTAAGGCAATGGTTTTCATTGTTTTTCCTTTTTGTGGACCCTTAAAGGTTTTCCAGTAGTGATTCTGACTCTTAGAAATTCCATGAAGGTCAAATAATGGCTATGTTTCACTTCCCATAGATCACTTAGCAATACTACACATACTCAGGGCCTGGGTGAAAAATGCTTATCAAAGACCAGTCACACAGAGAGTGGTTTTCTTGAGTTCAGGAATCTATGCTGTTTCTCCATTTAAAAGTAACCACTGTCTTGCTGGTAGATTGAATCAACAAAACCTTTTGTTCCTGTTCAAACTTATCTACATTTTGTACAAACCAGGTTGAGGTAACTGGCTAGTCTCATCAGTTATCTTGCTGGCAGTGAGGAGAAGTCTTAACAGGTGAAACATGAGACCTTTTCCTTTCTCTGATCTTGGTGCAGTGTGGCTTGTTTTGAGGACTTTTCCAGGGCTGTTTGATTGAGGTAATCAATTGGTCTCTTTTGGTATTTTTTCCTCTTTGTTTGAGGGGACCTCAAACCTCTGCTAGGTTGTCGTACAAATAGGAGCACAAGTGAAGTCTAATGGGATGGTTATGGGGCAAATTGCTTGTAACAAGCAGAAGTAACACAGCTGGATTTATTTTTGGATGTAACAAGCCACATGTTTCTGACACTGCCAGTCACTCTGCTGGATTTTTTTTTTATCAATCAAAGCTACAGCTGTCATCTTTTGGTAAGACAAAATTCTTAAACCTACTCTGTCATCGGTCCCCAGTATTTCTTATCTCAGAAATTCAAAGAACAAGTACTTTTCTTTTGTATTTCTGAACACTTTTTCTAGTGCACCTGTCTTGAAAAGTCCCAGGAACATGGATAGCTTTTCTTGCTCTACAGTTAATGGTCTCTTTGCTGCTGGTCATGGATGTCTCTCCTTTTACTCAAATTCTTTTTCAGCTGCTTTAGCCATCTGCAATTTTAACTGTTTTGTGCAAGTATCCTTGCACAAATTGGCATGATTTCTGCAGTTTGGACATTACAAGCCTGATTCTCTCCTGTGTTGAGACTTGGAGTCACTTTCTCTGACGAGAAGTGAACACAAAGTGAAGATAAGGGAGACTGATGCAGACTTCACTGTCCACTTGTTCCTACGATACCAAGAAAATAATTTTCTTCCACCATAAGTATAATCTGAGGTATATTGCAGAAGGAATTGGTGCATCTGCTTTTGAACTGTACATTTGTCTTTTGATCTAGAGTATACCTCTTCTGCTAATTTCTACTACGGAGTTTTCCCAGATTTTTCTTCCTTAAACTTTTTCCTACTTTGACTAATCTCTTCCTCAGGGAACTCTTCTAACTTTACTTCCGGGCATCCTTTTAACTCTTTATATTTCAAGTGCAGAGCATTTTACAAATCTTAAACCCAGTGAAAAGCTGGAAAGGAGAAATGATTCTCTGGAAGAAAGTGGCATCCTTTCCCCCTGAAGCAAAGCCTGTTTGCATAACATTGGTCACCATTACTGCAGCTTGCTGAGCTTCTGTGTTACTGCCACTTGGGAAAAGATTACTATGTGGACAGTATGTTACAAACTAAAGGTGATTTATGGATTGGAGCTAGCCACCTATTTGGGGAACATATGCACCTACCTAGCTCTTCCCTAGTCATATAATATAGAATGTATGACCAGTACTGGACAGGGCCTATGAGAAGACTGTAGTCTTTTCAGCATTCCCCTGCATCTACAAGTCATTGATCTAAGTAATTATCAGAAACCAAATAATTTTTATTCTAGAGTAGTATGTCCAGATAGAGGTCTGCTCTGGCGGTGTTAAGTGAAATAACTCACTCTAAAATAGCTATGTCACTGAGCTATATTAGTGAGTTTCTATATCAGCAAGAACTTGGATTGGAATGAGTGTAACACTGGAGCAGTTGCACTCTGTTCTGGTAGTTATTCTCGTTGCGTGAGATGTAAAACTGGGGTTCTTACAGCGAGGGAGTGTTTCCTGTCCTTTGGAGATAGTTCATGTGCAGGAACGCTTTGCACCAGAGTCTTTCCAGGTTTCACTAGGTAATTACATTCTACTTGTCCAAATGGTTTCTTGCCTGATTGTGAAAAGCATCCCTTCTTTCTTTTTGAATTGCAGCATACTGTTCTTTAAAGCGGATGTAGCATTTCTATGTAAATTTAAATCACCCCATAGCTAATGTCCGTATTTATTTGCTTTATGTCTTCCTGCCACACCCTAGAGTTTTTGTAGTGGTGGCTTTGTCCAGAGCCAACATTAATTTTTGTAATGTAATCCGGCACAGTTTTGTGAAAATCAGTCCTGGTCAAGCGCTGTTCCTTTAGTACTTGGTCACTAGGTGTCACTACCGATCTAGGAGAAAAGCAAAGCTTTGTTTCCATTGCTGTTTTAAATTTGTATAAAGCAGAAAATAATTTCTATATAAGAACTTTTGTATTGTCTATAAAACCTCATACCTGCGGACTCCATAGCATGGTCGGTAAGGAGTCATTGTGTTCCCCAACTTCAGCAAAAAGTCTGCCATGCAATCCACTTTTAACTGCAAAAGGAAGAGTTAGTAATTATTTTTTTTCTCAGTACGTTAGCTGTCTGGAACACAAAATTATTTTAGCTGCTGTTCAAATCCAGGACCATAACTGTAAAAGGGACAGTATTTTACCTTTTTTGAAGGCAGTAACAGATTAAGAAGTCAGACTATATATGCAAAAATCAATTGTCAAAGTACACTTCCTCCTTGGAATTTCATTTGGGTTTTCTGGATTCCTGTCTGTGTGTTAGAATCAGTAGTTAGAAGGATTAATCAGCCTACACACGATATATGGTGATCTCAGTCAGGTTTTTAGCCTGATTTTCCCAGCCTTGCTTAAGTATTGAATAGTCTGGCCTTTTACTATTGTATGTAGGAGAACTAAATTTGAATTTGGGTATAAATCTTGTTCACTCGTTCACTGATAGCTCTTGGTAAATGTGAGGCACCATTTTGGAATGTATGCTGCTATTCTAAGAAAATGAACTTTGGCCTTTTAGTGAAGGAAAACCTGCTTCCTTTGCTGCAGTGCTGTATAAACATCTCCTACTCATGTCTATTCTCTGCTCTTGGGATTCAGCAGAGCTTAAGAAAAATATTTTAATGGAGACTGATTTCTAACCCCTGCTGAACACCTCAAGAAATAAATGTCTAATGATTACATGCACATTTCTTCTCTTCTAATCATTTAATGATCAGCAATTGATAGCAAAATGCCCCACTTGAAGGGGAAGGCTGGGGGGATGTTAAGTGATCCCTTCATGGAGGAAACTATGTGGTTCGTCAGTCTCTCTTTTTTTTGTTTTGTTTTGTTTTGTTTTTGTTTTTGTTTTTGTTGAGAAAAGCTAAATTTTATGTGCCTGAGACTCCTTGTGCTGATCATAGGTGAAGGTGGCTGTGTAATCTATCAGTGGTTTCATTTTCTTTACTTGGGAGTGGCAAGTTTTTAAACAGAGGCAAGTGGTGGTTCAGTGCTGCCTGCTGCAGATGCTTTTGAATACAAAGATATTTTCATGGCACAGAGGAAAGAGCTTAGTTTTCAGCTCATGGGGTTGTACCTGAAATGTATGGTGATAATGCTTTGGGGTTTGCGGTGTTTTTTTTGTTTGTTTGGTTTTTGGTTTTGTTTGTTTGTTTTTTGGCTATCCAGGAAAATAATCCCTAAGCACTCCTGAAGCAGTATTCAAAAGAATTTTTTGTGTAAAGCCTTACCGGAAGAAGATCACTTTATTTGCCTTGCTACTTCATCAGCTATCTGAGAGCTGATGACCGCTAACAGACTTGCGATTACAGTGTTAATAAAACAGTTTTTGGGTAAAGGTTTTCCTGGCTTGTCACTGAGTAAATCTGTGGGTGCCTGATAGGTACCTTTGCTTGTGCATGGAGTCCTTGCTGATCTATTTCCCTATTGTGACATGGAAAGTGGAAAGAACGATTTAGCACTACACCTTCCCAAATATTAAAATGCAGAGTTTCTTGCTAGAATCATGGGTTCATATCCCCAGAGGCTGACTCAGCTCTTTTGCTGGCTGAGGCACATAAGCTTAGAATTGAGGAAATATTTGTGTCAGTCTTCTGAAAATAAGCATAATAACAGAACTCCCGTGTCCATACAGAGCAAGCTAATAATTCTCCGCACTTCTCTGACAAAGTAACTCCCCTTTTTTCCTTTTTGTTGTCTTCTTCTAATGATGACCATTGTTTACAAATTTAGTTTCCTCAGTGTGCATGTTGTTCCCACAAGAAGTCTCAGGCGATGTCACAACCTCCAAGGTAAAGTCTGGCCCCGTGTACTAAAACAAGCAAATACTGAGAAAGGGAGAAATCAGACTACTCTGCCAGAAAAGGGAGGGAGACAGAAATATGTAAGAACAGTCACAAAACGATTTTGCGAACTACAGTCTGTGGAGCTTTTGTCAGATCACATGTCAATAGCTCCAAATTTATGTTCTTTTAAAGGTATTTGCTCCACTTCTTCCTCCCCTAGCTTTCATATGTCCTATGTACATAAAACGCTCTCAGTTCCCTCCCCAAGGAGCCAAGAAAATGTTTCCTTTAAATCTGTGACAGCAACAGTACTGTTGTCCATGTGTTTAATAAGAGCAAAATTACAGTAATGTTCCTGTAACATGTGAGCAAATATACTAAGTATTTCCACAATGGCTACAGCTGGGATTTTGTAATGCTCACTGTTTCAACCAGTTTAAATAAAGCAAGGCAAGCCTGAACCTAAAAACCCCAATCTGATTTGCTAAACAAGTTCTGTCCTGACTCTTTTTGTATATCCTAAATCTTCTTCCAGCTGTTAGTCAAAACAAATGCATAATTAAGGAGAACTACCCCTTATTACTGTTTAATTTCCTGTTAAAGACATTAAATTAAATTAAAAGGAATTTCCCGAAAAGCCCCCATTCCAAACTGAATCTCTGCACTGACAAGCTATTAGATTTTTTGCAAAACAGAATAGCAAACAACAAAAAAATCTACTTTCGGGCTTTTAGATTTGTGCAGTTTAATTGTTGGTCTATTTCTCTGATAAGGTGAGACTAGTCCCATGTCACTGGGGGAATGGTATCCTGCTGTGTTTTTCCATCCTCATTTACAATGATTATGTTATCAGGCTAGCCAGGCAAAAGGGTGGAGCAACTATAATTTCAAAGCAGGATTAGGTTGAAATAACGAGGTCACCAAGTTGTGGTTGTCATGGCAACGTCACATCTAAGAATATGGGATGCTTCTAGGAGATGAGGCAAGCCTGGAGTCTCTCTCCCTTTGCACAAAATCCCAGACTATTTCTGCAAAATTGCTTAATTGCTTTTAAACATTTTTTTTTTTCCAAAGTGGCTTTTGCCTCAACAAGGAATCCAAATTTTACTTCTTTTTATTGGCAATGTCTTAAGGATGTGTTTATCTCTGATCTACTATTGATCCAGTTTTTCTGTCATCTTCTGAGTATGTATTTTGGCTGTCTTTAAAAGATATTTTGTTTTAAATATATTACAAAAGCTTTAGGTAATTCAACCACTGTTCAGGTATTTTGATTCTTCTTGAGACTTCACAGTCTTTTGAAACACATGGTTCTCTCACAGGTCATACACTGCCCTGGGACCTCTCCCACACCCACAAATAAGAGACAGTGTTTTGCTGTTAACTCTTGAATTTCCATTCTAGTGATAGTTTCTATCCATTTCTTAGTACTGTTTTATGGGTTTTGAATTACGTGTTAAAATATTTTTTTTTTTCTGATAGTGCCTAAAAATTATTCTTTTTAAACACTTTGATTGTCATTTTTAAGTTGTATTGGATAGGATAAATTGAGTGGCTGTAGAGCCTTACTTCTCCATGTCACTCCTCGTCACAGGATTTCATGGGAACTTTGAGGTACAAACTCCTGACAAGCACTGTAGGAAGCAGCTGCATCGTGTGTGTTTTTATTTTATTATGTAAAATCTCACCATAAAGACTTCCTTTTCCTTTCTCAACTTCTACCTATGCTTTAATATTGGTGTAACAGTATGATACAAATCTCCCAACATACATTTCTTTTGAAATCAGTTTGATTTTTGTGCTTTTTCATTGCCAAGTATCTACTGCTACCAGTGTAATGCAGTGTTTAAGGGTGTCAGGCTAAGGGATTTGTGGAATAAGGGAGTAAGTTACAATATAAAGGAGGTGGGATAGACTGTAATGGTAGGCTATGGGGTTTAGTATGTAGTTTGGAAGCACTGAAGCCTGAATTGTCTCGCAAGATCTTGTCTAAGTTTTTCTTCAGTGACTGGGGGACCTTGTCTCTGGGCATCTGAGCTCCACATGCTCTGCAGTCTCTGTGCTGCAGAAGTCTCCCTGGTGGTGTAAGTTCCATCCTGTTCTTGACATATCAGCCTAGTTACATGGATCTTGCAGCAACATAATGGATCTAGAGACCACTTCCTTTTCTCAGATTTTGGTTGAAAGAAGCAGGCGGGCATTCAGACAAAGACATAAACACAGAGAATGATCACATAAGGCCCATTGCTGCAGGGCTTATATGAAACTGTGGGATGAGGGTTCCTTCAAACAGGAAACAGACTGAAAAAGCTGGGGTTTTTTATAATGTTAGGAGAAAATTATCAAGCCTGCCATATATGTGGTTTCTTTGATAGAGCTTTTGGTTTAAAAAAATTAAAGAAAGCAGACGGAACATACCATCTTCAACATCTTGTTTCAAGGACATGAGATGCAAGGTCTAAGGGCAGATGGCATTTTTAAATAACTTGATTTTTGATTGACTGTCTTCACAGGACAGGATGGATGTTTTGTGTTTCCTTTCCTCCCCTTTTCCTCAACTATCAGATTAAAGCTTGTGCAGAGTGTGGCATCTTGCACTTTGCTGACATGCTGAGGAGTAGGGACTATGCAAAGTGGATGATTTCCATCAATAGTGAGACTAATTGCTCAGTTCTGAGAGTAAAAGGAAAAAGAAATCTCAGCTTTTGGGTGGAATGCACTGTTTAACCAACTGGTAGCAGAGTACTATTTGTTCTCTGAGTTTGTTTGGAGGGGGTGTCTGTTATTTTCCACAAAGGATGGGATCTTTCCACGGCAGCCTGGAAGAGCTGTTGATTTATTTAACAGGTCTGCCACCTATGATGGTATATGAAAATAGGAATTTCACCCCCTCTTTTGGCAGGTTTGTATCTGGTTCCACAGAGATTACTATTGAGTGGACTGAGTGAAGAACTATCTGGGAAGAAAAAATTAAAGCCAAACTGTCAGTGGGTGTATCCACCAGATGGTGATGTTCTACCAAATTATTTGCAGGTTGATCTTGCAGTAAAAATCTTGTTTGAGGGAATTCTGATTACTTCTTAAATTTCAGATGAGTGAGTCTTCCTGTTGCTCACTGATAATTAGGTTTGGAAAGAGAACACGTTTCTGCCCTTGCTGAAGAGTCTACACTCTTTGTATCCAGTATAATGGACACAGTGAGGAATGGGGAAGAAAAAGCTGTAGGTTGTACCATATTGAAACTTGGCGAATGCTGGCATGCTAGAAGCAAGATTTACATGGCTACTTTAAATTATGGAGGACCATGAATCTGACAGCCTTGTTTAGCATTTAGGGTAGTTTATTTCTGTGAGAAAGAAAGCACCAGAATGAGAAGGGGTGAGGAGGGCTTGTATTACTATATTGTTCCATGGCTTCCCTTTCCTTAGCCTGGAGGATCATGTGGATGAATGCCAGAAGTTTGGTTTGCTGGGTGGGGCCTCATCTGCATCTCAAGCTGGAAAGGAATAGATCTGCTGCATTCACCCTCCCTTTTCCTTGGCTGCTTGTTGAGTTGAACAGCCCTCAGGAAAACTGTGTTATGGAAAGTTACACAATTTAAAGTCTAGCTTTTCCATCTTGATATACAATAAACATCACTGCAGCTTATGCACATGCACTGCAGCCACTCAGATGGAAAGAGCTTTGCTATTAAAAATTGTTAGAGTTATTGATTTAGTTTGAGGAGTAATTGCCAGTAAAATTGGATCCTTCAAAAGTCTTCACCAATTTTATCTAACAGAGCAAAAGATTCTCAGAAAACACAAGGAATGCATTTTCTGTTTAATCCTAAACTACAGTTAGAAAAATCAAAATGATAATTTGTTGGTCTGTTTTATATTTGTCTTTTTCATGTCAGTGGTGCTGTTCCACACACAGAACTCCAGTGAAGCTATTTTGTAGGATATCAACCACCTGTAAATAGAAACTGTGTCATATTTGATCCAACAAGGTCAAGGGAGCAAATTAATATACCTGAAAAATTCACCAATTCTAATGGGAATGCTCTTCCCAGGATAGAATATCAGTGATAATAGTGCTAATGTTAAGTTAGTTTTGCCAAAGAAAATACTTGTCATTACTTAAAAAAAAGAAAAAAATGAATTAAATGCTATTGCACAAAATTACTGAAACCCATATTTAAAATTGCAAAGATTATTTCTGTTAATTTCTGAATTGTGAGTATGGTCTGCCTTTTCTGATAGTAGCATCCCAGTTTGCAAGGGTTCCATTTTAGGGCAGGTCTCATGGTGGGAACACTGATACTATTGATACTGGTATGGCTCACACATCCACATTAAATTCTGCTCTTCACCACAGACTTCTTGGTAGAGGTGGATCATCTGGGGCCACAGTGTATTTGAAAGGAAACAGGATGATGTTCCTTCTTCCTGCCAGGATGACATTAATTACATGGTGCGGGTGCTGGCCATCTCCCTCAATACTGTTAATCCAGTTCTCTTCATGTTCTTAGCCAGGACAGCTGGGACTGATTTTTGTGTGGTTACATCAACACTATGAGCACAAATGTGGTAGTTCTCCCCGTCCATCACTACAGCTAGCTGCTTTTGTAGAGCTCGTGAGTATGCTGGTAGTTTTGTGGATTTTGTTTTCTTTTGAAGATAAAAAGATAAACAATTGCCTTCTCTCATGACCAATACGCATTGGTCACTTTTTGTTATCCCTCTGTTTGGAAACTAGCTTGTATTTCCTCATTCCATTCTGTGTTGGCATTTGTTGAGGCACAAAAAACAGCTCAGGTTGCTGCTGTTGATCTTTAGACTACAACATAATCTTTGACTGAGAGTTTTTAGTGGTGTAAGTAGCCTTATGACGAAATGGCTTGAGGTACTTGGACTGGACTGGACCAGCCAGGGGAAGCTGTCACATAGGCTTTTATTTTGTACTGTACAAGTCCATAGATGACTTGCTCATTGAATTGGTTTTCTCCTGCGGCCAAGTATTTGATGGACAACACTGAACATTCAGGAAAATGTGAGAGCGCTAATGTGAGTTTTCCAAGTTCTGTAACATTCATTAGGAAATTGCTGAGGAACTTGCAAAATCTGAAAAACCCAACAGATATTCCGATGCACTCTTGCTACATGGAGGTGGATGGCACTGTATTTGCCCTGTGCAAGCTGAGAGCGCGCTGCCAATATATTCTGCTACACACATGGAGTGTTTCTGCTGTGGCCAGAAATGTTTGTAAACTCTTTGGGATTCTTCAGCATTTGTCTTCAGGTATTTGGTTTGGTCACATACTTTGAGAAGTGTGATCAAAACCAAGTTGTTCTGTGAGCAGCTGTCCTCTTTATTATGGATTTGTGCCTAATGGTTGGATTCCCTTCTGTCTAATATCAGTGAAGTTCTGACAGTAGCTTTTTCCCATGGGTAAAGACAACATTCACCTGTGTAGATTTTCTGTTTTCTACTAAGGATTTAGTTCACACAGTTGAACTTCCCTGAAATCAGTAAATTCACTGATAAGGTCTCCTCTCACCAGCCATTCATTTTAATGAAAAGTGTAGGAAAGTAACAACTTTGAAACCATTGCCCTTCTGTCAAATCTGGTTGAGATTTGCCAAACTTCTGTAGGAAAGAAGAGGGCAGGCTGACAGATGAGGAGTCACACTGTCGTTGCATAATCTTATTTCCTATGAAACCAGGCTATCGGGGAAGATTAGCCATCTAATCATCAAACCTATCCCAGAGAAGGGAATCTTGTAAAAGAAGCGGTGCTTGTAGTGTCATACAGACTATCTTTGTGAAACGTATGCTGGTTTGGCACCTCGACTTTAGTGAAACTGCCCAACTAAATTGTTAGTGGGAGCTGTGCCATCTGAACAGATGGGCATGTGTAGGCAGTCAGTAGTCATGTTTGTTCTTCATTTATGGGAATTTAGACCAGGATTTGAAATACCATGAAGCATAAAAAGCAAAATGCCCGAGTAGGCTATCCTCAGGTTTACATCTGAACTAGGTATCTTGAGCATTTGCCCTGTTGCAGAGGGAACATCCTCTCAGTAAGCTAGCCTAAAACAGGACATCTGTCGTGGTTTAACCCCAGCCAGCAACTAAGCACCCCACAGCCGCTCACTTACTCTCCCCCCCAGTGGGATGGGGGAGAGAATTGGAAGAGTAAAATGGAGAAAACTTGTGGGTTGAGATAAAGACAGTGTAATAGGTAAAGCAAAAGCCGCACACACACAAGCAAAGCAAACCAAGGAATTCATTCCCCACTTTCCATGGGCAGGCAGGTGTTCAGCCATGTCCAGGAAAGCAGGGCTCCACCATGTGTAACTGTTACTTGGGAAGACAAATGCCATCACTCTGAACATCCCCCTCTTCCTCCTTCTTCCCCTAGCTTTATATACTGAGCATGATGTCATATGGTATGGAATATCCCTTTGGTCAGTTGAGGTTAGCTGTCCCGGCTGAGTCCCCTCCCAACTTCTTGTGCACCCCCAGCTACTCACTGGTGGGGTGGGGTGAGAAGCAGCAAAGGCCTTGGCTCTGTGCAAGCACTGCTCAGCAGGAACTAAAACATCCCTGTGTTATCAATGCTGTTTTTCAGCACAAATTCAGAACATAGCCCTGTACTAGCTACGACGAAGAAAATTAACTCTCAGTACAATATCTAACAGAAATAGGTTTTGGCTCAAATACTTAACCCATCTCAATATTCAGATTTCTCCATTCATTCTGTCCTACCAATCCAATCCACTTTCCCTGGGACTTGTTAGACCATGTTATTTTTGCTTTTAAATCTTTTTAGTGACTTTCCATATCTATTGTGTTCAGTTCCAACTTGTGTGTAGTTATAACTGTGAATGATTCCAGCTGTTCCTGGAATTCTGCTCACTTCTTTCCACATCATCTTTTTGCCCGTTATCTGGGGTAAAGTGACTTCTCAAAGCATGTGGGTATATACACAAATTGCCATGGGGCAGGTTAGGTTGGAAACCTACAGCATGTCAGCTGCACCCCCATAACTACCCAGCTACATTCTCTTTCTGGCTGTAAATGTAAGTAATTTTCCTCCAAATTCTTACCCTTTTAAGCATGTGCATTATTGAGTATGATCAGGCATAGAAGTAGTCACTGAGTGGTAGATATCTAATTATATGTAACCTTACACTAACTTCTATGTGTATTCAGCCCAAGCTTTCTTGAAAACATTTAGTCACCACCTCCAGTATTGTACCTGGCATTCAGAGCAGTTTTAGACCTTTGTACTTTAGGAGCATTTTACAATGTTGCTGTGGCAGCAAAACTTTCTAGAGATGGGTTATACCAACAAAACAGTTCTTCAGCTGTGATGGCCTTTACTTGTTCATCAAACGAAATAAGCTAAATCACAGAGACTTTTTTGCTTGTGACTTTGTTTCATCTATGCCAAGGTTTTGGACAGAACAATTACATCAAATGAGTCTGATTTTTATCACTTTCCCTCTTGAGGTAGGTAATGTAAGAAAATCTTTACATGCGTACCTGGCCTTACTGAGAGCACACATGTTCTGCAATAATGTTAGATAATAACAGAGTTGAGTGATGAAATTTTGAGCCTGGATCTTCATCTACTCATACTGTGTGGTATTACTTTGAATGTCTACACTAAGCATTCTGTCTCATTTAGATTCTCATGAGACGAGGATCACGTCTTTCCCTCTGTGTCGCGCAGCCTCAGATACCTTGATGGCACTCCAGAAATAATAAATTATTTAAGGCCAATACTGTTGAGAGATCAGCCACATATGGAGTGTTTCTGGCCCATTTGATGCAGAGGAAATTCTGTACAGGAAGTCAAAGAGGTGGCTAAGGTCAGAGTCAGGGTTTACAGAGTCTCTGGCAACTTTCTTAGGCACATGTTAAAACAAGTGTTTTTCAGATTCCAGGGGAAAGCAGTGGGCAATATGTATCACCTGCCACAGACCTACACGTGTGCAGAGACCTTTTCTCAGATGCAGCCTTTCATGCATATTTCTGTGTCTACTTGTTTGGAAACTTTCTCTTTAATTTACACAAAATCATACTAACGTTGGGGATAACCAAGTGTTTTGTGATATAAAAGGGACCTATCTAAACATGCTTTCCTTGATTCCTTGTTAATAAATGAATGGATGCACACTTGCACAAATGCAGTACATGCGCAGAACAGCTGTTCTGCTACAAGTAAGGGGAGGGGATCAAGCCCAGATGTCCAGAGCAGGGTAGTCTGAGTAGTCAGTCAACAGCCTTAATCGTCTGCTAGGCAGTGACAACTTGAAAGCTGCCAGAATAACTGCCTGTGGATCTTGCCAAGGAGCCAAATACTCTGGCTGAGACTATAATATACAGACTGGCATCTGGGCTTTCTGATTGTCGTCAGTCCCTGAGCATGAAAGAGCAGGAAGTGGATAATAGTAATTGAAATGCTCACTGCAGCATTTTAAAATCAATTATTTCAAATATTTTCCTAAAAATATCCAACTATTGGGAAAATAATTAAAGGTGTTTTTTGAGAGGGGAAGGGCAGTGCTATCAAAGCAATGCAAGGTATTGTTGTTGTTTAAATGGCTATGTATTGTTTCCCTTGCTTAGATGTTTGACTCTGCACTGCATTTCTACTATTCAGTTAGGCACCAAGATCATTTTCATTCATTCCTGTAGGTTAAGTAGTTGCTATTTGTATGGAGAGAGGTGTAATACGGTCAAGACAAACTGTGGATGTGTGTGACTGCACCTCAGTTTCCTCTTATGTGCTCTCGGATACTCTCATGCTACAAAGCTGATGTATCCACTAGGTCATATCTTCAAGAATGTTTGTTCTCCCACAATCGTTGTTATTTCTCTTTTGCGGGCAGTCTTGTATGATGTGAATGCCAGCAGCCTTAATGTGACGTGAGAGAAATCAGCTTTATCCTGCATCTTTACCTTCTGATGCCTTATAAAGTGGAACATACATTAAATTAGGGACTAGGGTGCCTAGACCTAGATGTCCCATGAAGTTGTGTTAAAATATCTGTACCTTACCATCCCTGTATGCTTCTAGGCTTCATACCTGCATGCATGTGGCACTGCTTAGTAGTTTCTACTGAGAATCTGAGAAAGGTTGGCCAAGTGAAGGGCAGAGCCCAGCTTTCCAAGAAGCTGACCTATGGTTGTCTGCTTTGCCATTTTATGCTCCTGTCGCTTGACAGCATCTAAACCTACACTGAGGTTTCTGATTCTGCTGCTGGAAAGGTGGGGACAGCTTGGCCATTCTTGATCATAGCTGTAGGGACTTACACATCCTGCTTTTACCAAGTGAGGAATGATAATGCTTTTTGTATCTAGGGGTCTGGAGTTCTGTCTTCTTTTGTGACCCAAATACTTTTTTATTTTTATTTCCTTCTAACATCTGTAAACACTATACCACAATTTCTTCCTAAAACCAGGAAGAGAAGTTGAATAGCTGCAATCTGGTAGCACTGCTGTACTACTGTGTAGTCCACCAGCAAAGAGGACTTGTAGATGTAGGGACAGATCTCCTGTATATGGGCTAGTCCACAGAGATGTCATAACTCCTTCTTCTCTCTGCTGCCTCTCTTTTTCTGGAATGGAAGAGGTTGTAGTTGTGATTATGAAGTTTTTGAGCTAAATACCTTGCTTTTGTTACGGCCACAGGGGATGAAGTATAAAAACACCAACAGCATGCTACAGAAGAGTCATTGAAAGGATCACTGGAATAATTTTTGGAATGGCTTTCTATTGTTGGATGTTGTACTCAAAAAATAATTTAGCCCTTGCAGTAATATTTGGTTTGCAATGTGTTTTTTCAAAACCGTTTGTATGTTGTTTAATGTTTATAATTTCAAAAGTACACAGTCTGGGTGCTGCAGGCGTAGTAGCTTCAACAAGCAGAGCAGTACAGAAGATAAAGGTTTGTCAGTGCAAGCAGAGAATGGACACTCTTGCCTCTTTGAGTTTTGTAAAGGCCAAAAATGCTTAATATTTAATATTAAAATGCTTTCTCTTTCCAGAAGGTAAGGTGTCTTTCAGCTTAAAGTTAGTGCTTATTTTACAAGACACTACTAATGAGCTGTAGACACTACAATAACACAATACAAGAATATAAGAAAAAATTTTCTGAGACCACAGATCCATGTGCTTGTCTGACATCCCTCACGATAACTAGTAAGAGATGACCAAGAAATGAACACAAAAACAGGGCAGTATACTATAATATTTCTTCTCCATACCTTTTACATGCCTATTGTACTACATCTTAGTAGTACCTTAAGTTATATTAAATTGTTTAATATCCTTAATACATTTTTCTTTTGTTAATTTGTCTGGTCACTATTTGAATTCATCCGTATTTCTGGCATCTACAGCATCCTCTTGCATTGAGTTCCTCAGCTATTTAGGCAGCAGGTAGAAATCTGTTTCTTTTCAATTCTGCCTAGTTTAGTAGGGATTAGTATTTGTTCCTGTTAAATGGAAAATTCTGGCAATGTCAATCTGATCAGTTTATCAGACTGTCCAGGGTACTTCAGATTGTACACTCTTCCTGAATGAGAGCACTTCTTGTATCTTCAGTACCTGATTCACCTGGGTGAATTAGTAAAAGCTTTTGTAGTAGACTGATGAATCAGTCTCATATTTGGGGTTAACAAGTAATTCTCCCCCGTATTAGACTAACTGGGACTGTGCAGGGTATTTTGCCTTCCCTCTCTATGGAGAGGAGAGTTTCTAGAATACTAGGATACATTTTCACTGAGGAAATTCCCTGCTATTGTAAGGGCCTATGAGACTGAATCTCTTACTCTTTTCCTTTTTTGTTTTTTCCTATAATATTGTTATACGTGGCTTTTGTTATTTTTGTGAAGTTTTAGACAAGAAGATGGGAGGGCATGCTGAGCTCAGTTAGTGACAAGATGCGTGTGTTCATGGATTCTTCTGAACTAAGTATCTATTACATGATTACCTGTCACTGTGAAGACCTGGATTCAGTTATGTAGGTATCCTAGATTTCTAATAAGACACACACACACACATATATATTTATATATAAAATTCCAGATTTGTCAAAGCCTTTTTTTTTTTTTTTTTTCTTTCTTCAGATTGGCAGCACCAGGAAGTATTCACCTTTACAATTTGGGCTGTTAAATGTATCTTCAGGTCCTTAGCTCTGACTGCAGCTTTACAGGAGCAAAGACTCCAGTTCATGTTCTGTGCGGGCTTCTTTTGCCAAACTACTCCAAAACTTTGGCCACTGTATTTCCCTAGGCAGCTGTTCATCTTTTAACCTCTAAAAGGCTTATCAAGTCTGTCTCCACAGAATAGGAAAACAATTTGTTCCATAGTAAGCACCATTGCTAGCCTGCTGTCCTTTTCTACCTGAGAGGTTAGGAAGCTTTTACCCTCTGATTATGGGCTTCAGCTTGGGGAAACTCCAGATTCTTTGATTCAGGTAAAATCTGACCAAAGAAGACTTGAGCCTAAACTCCTTTTTCATTGGAGGTTCACGAAGTGATCATATTTCATGCTCAGAGATATGTCAAAACTCTTTGTTGTGTAATAAATACAATCTAAATCTACCACATCAAAGTGGCATGAAGGTAAGGTAACTGACGATTTCCCTATTCCTACTGCATCATCTTCTGATTCCTAGAGTAGAATGTGGTATCTGTAAGGAGAGCTTGATTTTCAGAATATACACTTTCTTATGACTGTCTCAAAGCTCAGTGTTTCGGCTTGGAGAAGGATGCCACAGATTGTTTAGGGTTCAACTGAGAACAGCGATGAGGTGGTGAAAAGCTTGAAGAGGCAATATTCCTATGTTTCCTGGCTAGAAAAATCACTGGCCTTTCCCCCCAAAACCTGTTAGGTTAGACTAAATTAACAGTGGTGAGATCTTTGTAGTAACCTTTTAGGTTTTGAGCCTGTAAGATATACTCAGAACATGTTTCAAGCTTTTCTCTGCCAAAAAGACAACTGTCTCCATTTTTATTTTTAATGAAAAATTCAATTTCTCTCAAAATAACAGCTCTTAAGGAACTGGAACATAAATAAGCAGATAACATCTCAATATCATAATTGGTGCAAAATCACAAGAATTTTCAGTGTCAGGTAGGAACAACATCCTCCAGATGCCAAATCTGTATTTCCCAGAATGGGAACAGGAGCATCCATGGATGGATGTGTTAAGTTTAGAAATGATGGGCTGGGATGTATAACAAGGACAGTAATTCAAAGACAAGGCCATCATGAAGTTGAGAATATTTCAGTTTCATCAACTATGCCAATATAAGCCCTTTTCAGATGGGGAAGAACCTCCAAGAAGTTAATTTCTGGGCCTGGGTTAGGTTGGAAATGCCATAACTAGCCATAACTGCCATAACTAGCGATGGCATGTGAAAAACAAACTCCCTCCACTGGCTCTGAGACTCCTTAAAACATTGGGTGAGGTTCTGCTTGGGGCTCTGCCAGCTTCCTTTGACATAAATCCTGGCACAAATGCTCGGCACTGGGAAGTCTGCTGGGAGGAAAGGTTATAGCAGTAGAAAACTGCTGCAACACCCCTTGTGCCAAGAGGCCACTGCAAACCAAAGGGCAGACAGTTTTAAAGATGGGCAAGCATGGCCTGCAGGTGTGCAGAATCAAAAAATGTTTGAGGTTGGAAGGGACCTCTCAATATCATCTTATCCAACCTCTCTGCTCAAGCAGGGTCAGCTACAGCAGGCTGCCCAGGACTACATCCAGATGGCTTTTGAATATCTCCAATGGAGACTCCACAACCTACCTGGGCAACCTGTTCCAGTGCTTAGTCACCCTCATAGTAAAAAAATGTTTCCTGATGTTCAGAGGGAACCTACTCTGTGGCCTTTTGCAATGTACCACAAAATGGTGCTTTGCAAAAATGATGTAATCTGAGAGAAGTGGAAGAACGGTGTTGTCCAGCCTGCTTGGAGATTTGGAGAGAAATCCTCACGCTAAATCAGAGAGAGAGAATTTGAATCTGTGCCATCATTCAGCAGAGGCCTAAACTTGAAATTGTCAGAACTAACAGAAGTCCAATCAACTTTTTATATAAAAATTTATTGCAAAAGCCAAAACAACAGAAAGAGACTGTGGCTAGGGTGGCGTGATCATTAATACCAGCTCTATGTTCTGGAGAATCACCTAGCAAGACAAATTAGATCTGGATCAGGCGCAAGCACGCAATTGCATTTCTGTCTGTTTAGTCAGAACATGGTGTGAAGTTTGTACCAGCTTTCTTACTTTTACACTGATTTTATGTTGATTGTAGAAAGACAGGCAATGTCTGATCCAGAATAAAGCCTGGCAATACAAATTTTTTTGAACAAACATGAACTGCCAGAGTGAGTTTAAGCTTATGTAAGTTCTGTAGACACAGCATTTTTGATTTAGATATTTAGGGATCCTTAAGTTACATTTATTGTCTCATATAACCACAGCATGAGTTTTTTTCCAAACCAAAAGTCTTACTGATAGAACCTACAAGCTGTATTACATGAATTTCAGGTAAACAGAACCATGTCTTCACTTGGTACTTCTCTGCCTGCCAGGTGCTTTTGTTCACATGACCAGATGCAGGCAAGCTGATGATAAGCTCCCTGCAATGTCCCAACTAGTGCCAGGTCTACTACAACAGCCAGACTGAACTAAGGAGGCTCAGTCATCATAGTACTTGGTACTAAGAATATTAAGATGCCTTACTCCAAAAAAACATTATTGTGGTCATACAAAATGTCTTAACCAGAGGAAGCACTTTGGCTGTGGTATTTAGTTCTCCTACTATCTCTGTCTGGTTTGACCTTTCCCTCTGCCTTAACCCCCCCCACTGCACTT
The DNA here is from genome assembly GCA_013400195.1 of Aramus guarauna. Lineage (NCBI taxonomy): Eukaryota > Metazoa > Chordata > Aves > Gruiformes > Aramidae > Aramus > Aramus guarauna. The sequence goes on along the minus strand of VXBL01000336.1, from coordinate 274,834 downwards.
TTCTTCTTTGCCTTCTATTTTGACATTTCTGGCTAAGAAGGCCTCTTTTGTGATACTGCCATGAAGTCATAATTTAGAAGGCAACTAAAAGTAATGTCTTAAGCAGGTTGATGTTGGTGTAGGTCACTCAAGTCCCATAATAGCAAATAAAACCTTATGCGGTGTCTGCCTTTGTCACCAGGGAGGCTGTCAACAAAAGCTGCATTTCCTGCCTCTGTTGTTTGCTGTTCTTTTGCCTCACTTTTAGGTGTATGTTTGTCTCGTTTTGTTTTCAAGGAAGCAAGACTGAACTTTAACAGCAATTCCCACCCATATCAACTGTTGCTAAAAGGACAATTCTTACCATCTTTAATATCACCGGAAGGATTACCAGGACTGTTTCCCTTTAAAAATGTCTTGACAAGTAAAGGGCAGAGGAATAAGGGGTAGTTAATATGGAAGCGTGAGTTAATACTTTACAATTTCAGTGCTTTGACTGTTTTTCCGTTTTATCTTTAAGAAAAGGTTAAAGTCATTCTTAATAGTTCCTGTTGCCAGGGACTAAGAAGTTGAAGATCAGAATCTTCTTTGCCTAGTGTTAAGACAGTGACAAGATAGAAATAGGCCTGGGCACTGCCTTCCAGGAAAATTAAGCCAAAATAATTTGTCTAAATGCTGGACTTTGGGGGCATAAGCAGGATTTCCTTATTTCCATGTTCTCACCATGTACGAAAAAAGCCCTCCAAATTGTCATAGATCAAACAAAACATTTCCTTTAACCTGAAATGAATGTCTTAAGTAAAGAAAAAATAAATCCCTAGAGTTCTGCTTTCAGGTTGGCCTCTAACTCTTCTTTTTTTCAGTTCGGTCTATGTAACAAACCCCCAGTTGATGCTTTCCAAAGGCATAAACCAAGATTTAACATCTTAATAGTCTTTTTCTCAGTGCTGCAGCTGACAAAATGTCTCTCAGGAATTGTATTTTCTTTCCTTGCAACTAGGGAAAAGCAGAGAGTAAAAAGGAAGAATAAAAGTCACCAGTCTCAACATTAGTTGTGTATTTGTAACTAGCTTGCTTTAGTTCATCGTTATTAGGTAGCCCTGTTCTGATTCTTGTCATGTTGACAGGGTAATTGAAGACAAAATCCACCCAAATGAAACACTAGGGAAGTGGTTAATGCTTACTGTTACCACTTTGCATTAGCCTAAACATATTAGAATTGCAATGAAATAAAAACTGCCTTGCTATCAATATTGTATTTTGTTAGAAGAAAATATAAACAGAGATGTAATCCTGCCTCTGTATAGCAGTCTACAGAATGAAAAACAAAGAAGGCACAGAAAACAAAGAAGGCAATAGAAAGGAGTTGATAAACTGTACAGAATACCTTGTTAGTGAGAGTTATTTGTCTGATAACTTTGTGCCAGTCTCATCTTTTTCACGCCTATTTATCTCCTGATGGCATAGGTATGGGTCAGTAAAGGAGATCCCCAAACTTCTCATGGTTTTTGTTTTTTTCTCTTTCTCTTTTCTATCGCTGTTTCTTATTTCTAATGTAAAATAGGCCTTTGGCCCCACCCTTTGATCATTTAAGGGAGAAAAAGGTCTTTTTCATGTTAGAAGTGTTCGGCCTTCCTCAGTTTTATAGAAAATATCTGTAATAAGGCCAGATAGATTGTGAATCTTGAAATAGCCCCTGGGGTAAATCGATCAATTTATGTAAACTTCTGTAGCTAGCAGCACATGAGAACAGACTTATCAATATCATCAGCCATCGGACAGCAACTTCTAATTCCTAGCCCGAATTATGAGATACCCATCACAGTTGGGTAGACTGAGCTGGGGAGAGCCTTACCTGTCTTAACTGCCTGGCCTCTGTTTATCATGAGGTATGAAGCCAGAAGTGAAGTATTGAATATTTAACAAAGACTTCATTTATCCAAAACATTCACTTGTCATTGTAGACAAGTAGGTGCTAATAAGTACCAGAAAAACACCAATAGTTTAAATAGTATTAGCAAGTATCCCTTCCTTTCTTAATTGGTGTATGCTACACAGGAACTGAATTTTGAATGTACAACCAAATGTTAAAAGTTGTTTCCAAGCCTTACTCTCTCCTCAATGAGACATCAAACTGTTGTCACCCAATCCTTTTTACTTTATTTTTTAGTTCAATACTTTGATCATTCCCCTCTGACATGGTTCCTGCTGTACCAGATTAGCTAGCAGCAAGTTGCTAGCTAGATGAAAAAAACCTTTAATGGGGTCTGTTTAGTACTTCATCTGTAAATCATTTATGTAAAGAAAGTGTAACCAAGTCACAAATGGGCAGATAATTTCTTAGATGTTTGTGTTGCTTATGAAATTATTACCCAACTTTCTCTTCTGCTAAATACTCTTAAAATGTTGATATAAACATTTTTTTAAAGGAAAACATGAAGAAGATTAGAGCAAGCTAACCAAATATTTTCTTTGAGAAAATAATATACCTTTTAAAGGAAATGCACTTCCTCTAATCCACTGGAAGTCAGTAAAGCAACTGATATGGTGCAGTAAAGAAAAAGACTATTGGAGTTGGAAAGATGGGAGTTGGTACAAGTAGTGGTAGAACTGTTTAGAAGAGAAAGTAACAGAGATGAAAGGAGGGGGCCAGGAGGATGATGAGGGTTGTAGCAAGAGTCCTTTAAAGCTAAGAGAAACCCTGAAAAGCATCTTCCAGTACACAAAGGATTTGAGGAAGGAAACCATGAGTATTATTGCTTGGTTGAGACTATTTCTACATTACATTTTGTTCGTACAAGCTAGAGCCCTGGAGGAAAAGAGAATTGGGGTTATTGAAGAAACAGGAGGAAAGGTCCTTTTGAGGACTCAAATCTGATTAAAGGTTAGGAAGCAGGCAGCTGGGTTTTAAGGTCACTTCATGAAGGAAAACAGTCAGTGGTGGAGACTCCCAGAGATCAGTGCTAGTACCATTCTTATTCAACACCTTCATTAGTGACCTGGAGGAGGGAATGTGCAGCAAAATCTCCAAGTTTATGGATAATACTGTGCTCTTTCAGGTTTTCAAATGCTACACTGATGATGATGAGCTCTGAAAGGACCTTGAAAAATTGAGTGAGGGGACAAAAATGTGTCAGATAAACTTCATTGTGGATAAACATACAGTAATGCATCTGCAGAAAACTGACTTAAAATATACATACTGCAGATCTTGTAGTTGCAACTCAGAAAAGAGATCTTGAGAGTTATCATTGATTTCAATTCTCTGAAGCAATTGGCTCAACGCACAGTGTCAGCCAGAAAAGCAAACAAAACATCAGGCATCACCAGGAGGGGTTTTGAGACAGAGGGTATAATTTTGCTGCTATATAAAACCTTAAAGAACTCACATCTGAAGTAGTGTGCCGTTCTGGTCTCTGTAGAGGACACAGCAGAGCTATGGAAGCTGCAGAAGAGGACAACTGAAATGATTGAGGAGGTGACAGATGTTGCATTGCAAGGACAGACTAAAAAGGCTGGGACCTTTCACCTAGGAGAGATAAAAACTGAACATGATACACCTGATGTTTGCCAAAAATGCATTTGTTATTCAACAAATGCGGCAACAATAGATCTAGGGATGCTCACTGAAAATCACAAGAGATAAAACCAGTGAAAAAAGGGAATTTTTTACATGGTGGATAGTGAACTTGTGAAACTGTTGCTGTAGGAGGTTGTGGAGAGGAGACAGATGGTTACCGTCAGGTGGAAAAGAGGCCTGGAGAAATTCCTGGCCAACAGGGCCAAGGCATATACTAAAGACAGAGGCAGGGATGAACCTCTGAGATTCCTAATCCAATGATAGGAGCTGCTGGGAGAGCAAGAGAGGAATGAGCTGCAGGTAATGGTCAGGCTGAGGTGCTCTCCTGTGCTAGGAGCACTCTGTGATGTGGCTGGAGACAGAGGCTGGCCTGATAGTCTTACCCAGTAGGACATTTCCTGTGCTTTTATGTTAGACTGGGTGTAAGGGAGGTTCCCCCTGACAGTTCTTTGAGGCTTTGCTCCGGTTACAGTCTGAATAACACATATGAGGGTCTTGTCATAGTCGTAAAATGGCAGGTAAGTAGTTCCTGTAAGTGCTTTAAACTTGGTAGGTTTTAAAGTTCAAAGCAAAAAAACTTTATGTGGCTTACATACATATTTCTGTTTCTCCTGTATCCATTGACACTGTCATGTTTCTATTCAGAAAGTATTTAGTATCTTTTGTGGTTTTGGCTGCTTAGATGTACTTCTTTCCCTGAATTTTTTCAGGTCTGGATTTTGTTGTTGTGAATGTCTATTTTGTTACTGTGGCTTTCAGTAAGTTAATGACACCATATAAAGCAGCTCAAAATGAGGGTGTTTTGTAAAAGTCCAAATTAAATTTTATATTTTAGATTTATTTATCCCAGTCTTCAAAGTAACCGTGCCTTGCTATAGCCCTGAATGTTCCTTTCTGTTCTTCATATTTTTGCCTTTCAAATAGTTAGCTTTGCTGTCTGAAACATTCTCTTGAGTGCTACACCTGATGTGTTACTGCTGGGGCAAAAAAAGATATTTTCACATCTTCCACATTTGCAGATGATGTGGTGCCAAAAGAGTTTCACTATTTTACAAATGTGCAGATCCCAATGGTTGCCACAGGGTTGCATAAAAGTGTGTATCTTAGTTTATTAACATTCACATTTGATTTAAGATGTTGATGATTTTGTTAGTCACTAAGGGATGTCTACCTTGAAAGCTAAAGATAGATCATGCTTCTGTTTTTTTTAACTCTGTTTATGTGCAACTTGCAGCATATCAGTTCCAGTGTTAATTGAGTTGTAACTATCTAAGAAATGTTCTACATTTGTCGAGTGCATGTTTATATGGTGGACTTCTGCTGGCATAGCTCAGTTAGGCAGATAAATTGTGCTTTGCTAGCCAATCCCACTCTGACTCAAGTGTCTGGATCTTTCTGAAATGAGACAAGATACTACTGGTCTTAATTTTTTTTACATTACCCCATTGCTACAGGTGAGCAGAGGGAGCAGAAAGGAACATGTATCTTTGTTACGGGTGTTCCAGTTCACATTCTACTATATTTGCTTAAACTGCTGATGAAGATGGGCTCATGCTAAACTGTGAACTGGAGTTTGCTTTTGTTGTCTCTGCTCTGGGGGCAGTTGCCTCTGCTGGGTGGGTGAGGTAAAGAACTGCAGGCAATAATGTCTTCGATCATTGCAACAGTTTTCTTTGCCTGAGAGGCAGCCTGTTATATCTAAAAAGTGTATTTTTATTAGTGCTGCTTGTTTAACTCTTGTGAGGATGAGGCTGTGCTAGATTTAGTCTGTCAATATAACATCATCTGTTTTAGAAGCATTACAGTGGTATAGAGTGTGTTATACTTTAGAGTATGCAAGCAAATATAACTAATGAGATACTAATTTAGACATGGTCCAATTGACGTGTAGATAGGCTGTGACTGAAATAGCTGCAGTGTGGCCCACCCAGGATAGGAGAACAGGGATTATACTTTATTGATTGGATTATTTCTCACTTTAATTATTCTTACTCTTATGAGTTGCAAGCTGCTAAGTCTACCTTAAAATCTCAGGATTGTATTTCACACAATTCCCCTTCCTCCAGCAGCCAGAAAAGGTGGAACTCCCTTTAAAAGGTGTTTATAAAGTGCTCTTATACACCAAAAAGTCTTGGAGAAAATGTCAAAATATTGGGCAGAAGCAAAACCTTGCTGCATTCTTTTCTGATCCTTGTGAAACTCTTTTTGTGTCATGTAATGTGAACAGAAGAACCAGACCGCTATTGTGATGTTACGTCTACTACTTCAAAGGGTTACATGCCTGTGTTAGTTTTCTGTAGAAGGGCATGATCATGGCAGCTCACACCAAGGCTCACCCTTGAGATGCTGACTAAATAAGAAGGTAGGTGGTGCCACATTCTGTGTTGCTGTGGCTGTTATTACCAGCGACACCTGAACTAGCTAGTTTTAATCTAGCTTGTGGCTGCTTTTAAGAGCTACAGTCACAACAAAGCAGTCAAGCCTTGAGTCAGATTCAGTTGCAGGTCTAAGAGTCTGGTGAACTGTTTCTGCAGCATTCCTTTGCAAAGGAAACCAGAAAAGTGTTTGTATAAACTTTACCTGTGAATGTTCTTTAATTCCTAGATATTTAGATGTTTTGGCACTGTTCCTGGATACACACCCTTCCACCCTCAGGATATAGTAGTCAAGGTCTGATTGTGTTGATTGGTGGTGCATCACGAGAGAGATGCTTCTTTGGCACAGACATCCTCTTCCCCATGCTGGTGTGTTTTCTGTTTTAATGCAAAAGTCAACCCCTTGCTGTTAGCCTTGAAAATGGGCACTGGATGCAAGGACCTGAAACAATAGCTCTGACAGATATGATGGGCCCATTCATTTCAACACTATTAATGTTGATACCTAGTTATACTGTAAATGTCAGTGCTGTTAACTATTTCACTGCTCATCAGAAGCATGTTAGAGCAGAATTATAAACAGCTGTAAAACCTATTAAGAGCCAGAGCTTATATGATACCACTAGCAGCAGTGTGGGAGATAAGCCACCTCTTTACCTTAATCAAGAAGGAGCTAACTGTCCCATCAGGGCAATAAGTTTTCCCACTCTTGCTTTCTTCTCTTTCCCTGTACTTGCCATTATTTTCTTCTGATGAACAAGGGTTAAGAAGCACATTGAGACATACAAAGTTTATTGAGATGTTGAAAATAAGAAGCCCATAAAGCTGATTGAAACAGTCAAATCCAAGTGACAGGAACCTGTCACCATGGAGCCCAGATCATACTGAGAATGTCTGCACTCAAAGCAGCATATGACTTCTACAATAATAGAAGAATAGATAGGTTATTCTACCTATCTATCTAGCCAAAACCTGTAAAGGGTAATGTTTTGCTCTGATGCTGTTGAGGGGTTGTACCACAATAATACAGTCTCGCCCTTGGGGAAATGCCTAACAGAAAAGACAAGGTGACAAGTAATGACAACAGAGCATCTGTATAGTTGGAATTTTCATAGGAAAATGGTATAGCTGCTAAAGCTAAACACACATAACTAGATTTTGCTGACATGTAGTATACTGCACAGGGTTAAACTTCTGAACAGTATTAGACTAGGCTATCTGCTCTCCCTCTATACTTTCTATAGAGCTGTACAGTGTAATGATAAACCAGAGAAAGCTGTTGTTTCCTTTTGATCGCCCTTTTTTGTAATGTGAAAAGACAAGCCTTATTTCTATTCTTCATGGTGCTGTTCAGTAATGCTTGTTTTGAAAGGGCTACCAATAATGTGACACAGAGTCACTGCAGATTTCCATCTCTGTGCCCTACCTCTGCACTGATCAATTCTTCTCATACCCGTGGAAGAGGAGTTGCTGTTTGTCCTTTATTGCTGCTTTAGTATGTAGGTATCAGGGAGGAAATTCATTACTAACCATGAATCAGAGTCCTTGTCTTATTTCAGGTTTGTTTCTTATCTGGTTATTTATGATCAGTGTTTAATTTTCTTTCTTAATTGATGCACTTGTAATACCAGGAAAATTCACATGAACCCCTTCACCTTTTGATAAACCAGGAACAAAGAAGTAAAGTTACTAAATATGTACAGTGTCACAGTTGTAAGGCATGTGGTTTTAATTAAGTTTTAACTAATTCCCTTTATCTTGTCATAGTAATTATGACTGTACAAGTCATGTCACATTAATATGTGAAAGCAGCACTTTGGCATGGCTGGTCAAGGAACAAGGCCTTTATGACCTGCCTTGTTAAATTAAACCAGAGAGACTGATCAACTTGTATTTTGCTACCTTCTGTGATAAATTACGTTAAAGATGAAGAAAAGTGCTAAAGGGCCAACGCACATTGGTGCTAAATATTGCTGAACTACGGCAGCAAACAAATTGAGAGGAGAGATCTTGCAGACCTTTTAAATTTATGCCCCAGACTTTGATAATGAAAAATGAAATGACATGTAGCAATGAAGTAGCTTAAGTGAATTGACAGTGCTTGAACATATCTAAACTTTATCCTTTTTTGTATGATGGAGTTGGATACTCTAGAGTTCCAACTAATTTTTCCATCTTCTGTTTATGCAGAGGATGTCTTATACAGAATATAACTCTGAAGTTAATATAACTCTGAAGTTTGCCAGGGTGTGGTTTCACAGTGCATTAGCTAGTTTCACTACCAAATCATCCAGATACTTATTGAGAAGAGCAAGTGCAATGTCATCTTCTCAGCCTGTAGTAGGGCATGAGGTCTGCTCCATTTGAAGAAAGCTACGTTTCCCCATCACAGAAAAGTTGTTTGAAATGAATAACAGACTATAAATTTGTGTTCTAGGTCCCTTTGCAGTAAATTTCCTATATTGGCAAGCTCTATCAGCAACCTTGTAGCTTAACTAAGTCATCTCGAGTTTTGGCTTCTGTACTGACTTAAGTACGTTTGAACTATATCACAATAGCAGTTCATCTCTTCATTACAATGTGAAGTCATGCTCATAAAAACTAGAAAAAGAATGAATACATAACCTTGTGTCAAATTCTTCACGGGGATAGTCTGCTTCATCTCCTCCCCCCACCACCCATACACACTTTGAAGGACCAAAAAAGAAATGCCATCTTTTTCACGCTATGCCAATAACTACTGGAGGGGTCCCTCACAACCCTTCTGACTGCTATGTCAACCCTTATCTTCTTAAGTCATTTTTCATTATAAATAACCGTAGTATCTGCTTCTGTTGTTTTTGCATGAAGCTGCTGTAGCGACAATTTTTGAAGACTCCTGGCTGGATTCGTAGCTGGGGTCTGTGGCCTTTTCATAGCAGAGACTTTAATCAGTTTTGAAATTCAGTCCTCTGTTCCATGAGGAATATGCTGAGTAATAGCAGCATATCATTGTCACAACAGCTTGCAGGCAGATTCAAGAAGACAGCCCTTGTTTTCTTTTCACATATCTGCATATATTTCTTTCCAATATCTTGGGACCAAAAGGGACCCCAAAAAAATATTCTTTTTCTTTTCCAAAGACGTCTAGGAAAAGGGTATGCTTTAGGTCCTTCTATCTGTATGAAGAGTCACTGGTGGATGGCATTCTTCAAAAAGCGAAGATAGATTGTGGAGGAAATTACAATGTGACTCTATTTTGCTACATACAATTTTAACATTGTGTACTTAAGTTTTATATACTTCTTATAGTAAAAGTATTGCAGGCAAAGATGGGTGGTCTGACTTTGGAAAGTAAATAACCAGGAAAATGACAACTATTCACAAGTCTGGAAAAGAAGTTCGAGGTAGCCACTTGTTTGTCCACACCAACAGTGGGAAGTTGCCTCTAACTGACGTGCCACTAAAATGAAACACTGCAGCGAGATGCTTTGAGGGCCATCAGAGTGTTCAAGACTTGCAAGATTATTTCATTAAAAAGACCATAGAATTCAAATGAAGGAAAACATAGTAATTTGGAGACAGGGTTAAACTTTTCAGAAACTGAGAAAGCAAGTGGCTGATGGGAACTTCCAAAAAGTTCCATTTTCCAACCATTTCAGTCAGCATTTCCTAAAGCATAAGACACCAAGTGTCTTTCAGCTGCAAAATAGACACCAATGTCTGATCTAGATAATTTGTTTTACTAAATTATACAGGAAAGTAATCATACAGTTACTTTGACAAGAGACCTGTTTTACAGGCATGTGTATGTTGGGCATGGACCTATTTTAAAAACTGTCTGCTCAGAAAACATTTAATCAGACTCTCCTATATTTCCTCTGTAGCTCATTTAGAAGTTAAATGGCCCAAGGGCAACTTTTGCAGTCATCAACAGAATTACTGAATGGTTTTTGTGAATTAGCTCAGGACAATTTACAGAGCTCTGGGTTCTGACACCTTCTACTGAAACCAAGTATAATCATAGCTCTTTACTAACTTTTCAGAACAATGTACTTAAATATCCTCCTTCTTCTCTCAGATCTGTTTTCTACCTCTAGATTCCCAACTAGCAAGACATAACAAACTTGCATACTTGCTGATGTTGCTGTTTATTGCTCCACAATCTGCAAACAGGAAGCACCTGGGAGATTAAATCTCAGAGTGGGTTGTTAAAAGGGCAAGAAATCTGAGAACCTGACAGCTTAGGAGACTGTTGATATACTGAGACCATATGAAGCATCAGAGTTACGAACCAAGCTAGTGATTGGCAGGTTCTGTGCTTGAATAGAGGATTGTGATGAAAATTAGTGGAAAGTAGTGATTCAGAAAATGTGGAAGTTCTGACTCTGCTGGTGAAGAGGGAAGGCCTGACTACATCCTGGATATGTCCTAGAATGTATCTGCTGGACTTTCATAAATCAAACTTGTAGTGCTTTTAGACTTGCTTATTGTTAATTGGGATGAAAAATTATTGAAGCTGCTTTTTGATCTCCTTATAATTATCCCCTGCTAATTATTGAAATCTGGAGGTTTGTGGTTAGAATATGGACACTCTTTTGCTGTTGGGGGAAAAAGTACATTTTGGAGAATTTTCAAAAGCATCCATGTAATTGTTAGGATTTCTTTTTCAAGACTGGAATATTTATTTTTGTGCTTGAGTTTTAAGTGAATGAGCTTTTTAGTTTTGTTTCAGCTTGGTTTCTATTAAAGAAAGATTTTTTTCACCAGCTGACCCTGCATTAATCTGAGCAATGAAAGACTTTAATCAGATGCTGCAATGTGCCCATTTCCTGCAGGCTTCTAACATGAATTGGAACCTGCTGGAAACAGAAGCTGACTTTCTCGGTAAGTTGTTGTTCAAAGTGAGCAGGAGATTTCAGGAGTGGCACCTTTTATTCCCCAGCAGGAGCTGAACCCCTACTTCACTAGAGAAAAAAAAAAAATAAAATGCAGAAACACTAAGAATGAAATCAAAGGTTAAGGAAATAAAGCCTGAAAGTGAGAAGGGGGTGGGGGGGAGGAGAGGAGTGTTAATGCAGGTCTGATGGAGTCTGCTCTGCAGAATTGTGCCTTTTACTTCAGACACTCCTACCTGCTTGCAGAGCTTGTCAATGTAGTGTGTGCAGTGAAAGGTGCTCCAGCATTCCCCTGCTTCCACCTTGACAGCCAAAATAGGTTGTTTGCCATAATATTAATCTTGTTTCCATCACAGAGCAACTAATAGTTGCTCAGCTTTACCTGCTTCCCAAGTAAATTATTTAATTCATCATCTAAGTCAACAAAAGAACCCAAACTCATTTCTGGAAGTTAAAGAGTCTGAATCTTGAATAATCTACATTCCAATCAGTATTATTCCCTGATATTTAACATTCTCTGCCCACCCTCCATAAAATCAGTGAACATTTTTCTTTGTAATGTATTCAAAGAAAAAAAAATCTGCACTTTAGTAGATTTCCTGTGCTAGTGGCATTATAAGATTTTTTTTTTTCTTTGGGAGAAGAAGAAAAACAGTATGTAGTTTCCTGAGGTTACTCCTGCCTCGGTGCATTTCACTGGTCCTCAAAAGAGAAAAGATTTGTATTTCCAGTACCCCACTTGAAGCAATATTTATCCAGTAACACCACCCCTCCAAAACAAAAACAAACACAAAACAGACCCAACAACCCCCTCTCTGGATTTACAGCTTGGAGAATAGAACATGTAAAATACACATTGCGGAGCCTAACCAGTGTGAGACAGAAACAGTGGAAGCAAGAATAAGAGGTGTAAAAAAAAACCAACCAAACAAACAAAACCCAAACCAAAACAACAACAAAAAAACAACCCAAAAAACCAACCAACCAAACCCCCCAAAAAAACACTTATGTCTGTATGTTTAGTCAAAGGAAAATAGCAATAAAAATACTCTGATTGTAAGATATTCCTTTTAATTTTTAAGTGTTAGCACTGAAGCTGGTCAAAGACTAGCCTAGAAAAAGCCCCTCCTTGCATGTCCTGCTTACTCAGCTCAGAGCAGCAGCTGTTCCAATAAGCAATTTGATGTTTAGCACCTGAGAATTTGCTCTCTCCTTCAGCCAGGATTGCAAGCTCAACAAAATGTATAAAAGCATGAAGTTTCATAACTCTTTCTCCCTAATGCAATAGCCATAGAAAATCTGGGTTATGGTACAGTCATTAGCTTTCTAGTAAAATTAGGTTTTATATTTTGAGGCTTTCCTTTTTTCTCAACACAATGAAAATCTCTTCTGTGTGTCCAAAAGGAAGCATTTAAAAGAAAAAGAAGGGATAAGAGAAAAGTATGAAAGAAAGACGGTGCTGATTCTTACCTCCAAATAGCTTGCTAAAGATATACATTCCTTTCTTTTAGCCTACAACCAGGATTATTTATGGATAAAAATGATGAAATAGAAAATTTGTCTTCATTATCCTTTTCTGATTTATTTAAAAAAACAAAAGTATTTATTTCTCACATTCTCAGAACTTTAAATTCACAGAAATTACATGCACTCTCAAGTGGACTTCTCTCTGAGCCACTGGGTTTACACTTCCACTTTTGTCACCTCCAGCAGCTTTCATATGAATTTCACTGTATTTATCTCAAATTCCTGAAGTCATGGGACTAATTGTTATTGCTTTCTCATTATTGCATCAGAAAGGGTAGCTCAAACATACCCAAAGATTTTGGGAACAAGAAGAAAAAAAAAATAAAAATCCTAAACTTATTTTTGGTAGAATCAAAACTGTAAAACTTTAAAGCCACTTAGGAAAAGACATACTTCTGATCTAAAGAAATATTTATATATTTTGTCTATATTCTATTGATTCTCCCCAAAGAGTGGCATTGCTTCCTTAGGTCTGCCACACTGTCCACCTATTCCATCTTTTCCTGGTTTTGGTTCTAGGTTAGTTCTCGCCTGCTTCTACCCAGACTCAGCATGGCTCTTGGAAGCTGGGATCTGTGGGAGTTGGGCTACATGAAGGATGTAGCCCAAGAAACCAGAAAGGTTTTGTGAAAGCATGAGATGTCGGAGCAGTTCCACCAAAGAGCCCCTTGAAGTGTGGTTAGATCCTTCTTTTCAAGTGGATGTCCTATTAAGTCTGAGGACAAAAGAGAACTCTGTGTTTGTCGCCAAGCATTAAATGTCTGTGGGATGGGCAGGGTCTGAAGGGGGAAAAAGGAGATGGAGAGGGGAAGGACTGTATTAAAGTAATCTCTCACTGGATGCAGCAGTTATTTCTCAAATGTCGCATTGCTTTTTATCTTAACTGTTTAGTAGTCACGAGAAGTACAAAGTTACACCACGAACAAATTCTGATGGGGATGAGAGCATAAAAAAGCAGTACTGTATCATCAGTTACTTTTATGATTTACTGCTAAAAAGGAATATTTCGGGAGCTCTATGAGCAAGAAGCCATTGCTGTCAGCTCTGTAGCTGTTGCTCTTAGAAGAATCTTTGTGTGCACCAGAACAGATCAAAGCAAACATATCCTTGTATTGGAATAAAAAGATGGGTTTGGAGCTTGCTAGCTGATCTCAGGATTACTAAGAGTGTCTAGGCCTGTTTTCTGTGAGGCTCTAAGGCACCAAGGAGTTGAAAGCTGAAGACAAGGTTGTCACAGTGATTGCTGGGTGGGTGTAGCTGGAGAATGGAAACCAAGGAGAAGGTGAAAAATGACATGGTGTTGCTACCAATGTGGGTATGTGAGTGAAGCTAAACAGAGATTAGGGACCTAACTATGCAGGACCTCCTCTCTGAAGAAAGATTAAGAACTCTATTATCCTATTGCGATTAGGCACAGCATGGTATGAAGATTATGGACTTTCCTGATAATGTGAGGAAACTTACATTCAGTTCTTCCAGACAAAGACTTCTTGGCTAGTTTTTAATCAGAAATAAATTGCAAAATACATATAAAGCTTTTCCTCCCTCATTCCTATTGGAAAATATCACAGATCTGTAATTTGCTCAAAATTATTCTGTCTTCTGTTTCCTCTGCAGACTTCAGTGAGAGTTTACTTTTTTTAATTGTTTTGGTGACAGCAGACACTTTCTGTTATGCCTCATATAGCAAAGGACTACTGTCTGAAAGGGGGTCATTCCAAGAGAGTTCTGGAATTCTTTTAGAACAAAAGGGCTGAACTTACAGTGAAAATGGTTGTCTTCTGTATTCGTGCACTTTTAAGCTATTATTATTATTATTATTATTATTATTATTATTATTATTATTATTTTAAGCTCTTATTAATTATTAGATAATTTTAGACATTCCTAAATGTTGTTGCTTGGTTGGGGGAAGATGGTCCTTAAACAAGAATCAGTAATAATGTGTGTTAGCACGCTGCTTATATGTGTAGTGTTACCTGAGTACTGATGACTGTGGTATTGGAATAGAATTTGACAGACCCTGTCCTAGCCAATTCTGGACATTTCACTTTTCTTTTGTGACTCGTTCTATTCTTCCCCTTTTATCTTGTCTATTCAGACTATAACTTTCTTGGAGTAAGGGGATTATCTTTTATTATGATGATTGCACAGTGATGAAACTATCAGAAATCCAGTTCTCCAGAGGGTTTTCTACACAATGCTGTTATATTTGAAGTCATCTAGCATTCAGGTACAGTCTGGTTTTACTTCTTCAGTGCCTTTGGAGACAAGAGCATTTTGTATCTATATGCAGGTAATAATCTTGAGATCTTTTTGGATCTCGTTATTATTACCATGGACATGTGTATGCTATCTGTATGTTCAGTGTTTTGTGATCATGCTACAATAATAAAAATACAGACTGTAGAAGAGAAAGTTGTTAGTTGAGGCAGGCAATACAAACGACATAAGCAGTGCATTTACTAAGCTTGGTAAATTCATTACGGGGGCGGGAGGGGGGGCAGGATTTTAGTTAAATTAATTGAAATTACGACCTGTTTGGAATGAAATGAGATTCAATGGCAATTTAAGATTAATCAAATGAGTATGATATGCCCTTAACTGATAATGAGGTTTATGCAGACACGCATTGTTTTCTCTGTTCCAGTGATCCCAAGTACACATAAACAGCTGAAACAACTAAAATTTAGTATTAAAATTAGCTTGCACTTTACTGGTTTGTTGTAACAAGGGGGTTACTTTGTCTGAAACCCAACAACTACTCAAAGTTCTAGGGAAGAATTGCTGTTTAGCTTAGGAGTCTCCTTTCCCTCTCTGTTTCTTCCAATACTAAACTTGAAGTTCTCTGTGTGTGCACATGGTGCCGCCTGACACAGGTTAAATGTCAGCATTGTGGCAGCTAGCTTCCTTTAAGGGACCTTTACTAATGATAGCTATTGATCCAGTGGTCAGCGTGGCTCAAAGGCAAGATCAGCTTCAGTGCTTTTTCCTTCTCCTGCCCTCTCATTTATAGTCAAGTTGTCCTCAGACATCGCTTTCATGCTTGGGGATGAAACCTACTTGTTGGAGAAGCACCTTGTGCATTCATTTATCAGATTTTACTGCTATGTTATTGGAACAGGTTTGTACCTAGACTGTTCGCAAGAAGAAGTCTTTAATATGACATGAAACGATTCACAGGCATTATTCCTAATATTTCAGATGCAAACATTGCATCCATTGGTACAATGTTGTGTAGAGCTAAGGTGCTTATATGCTCAATGTGGGGTAACTTCTATTAGCTAAAAGACCTTTTAGACTGTTACTACAAAATAATGACTGGTAGTTACACTGTATTCATATTTGTGTGTCGTGTGTGTATATATATGTATGTGTATATTTTGTATTATGCATATATAAAGCAATATGTTCTGAATGGGTTTAAATAGTGACTGGACAAATTAATGCAAAACCCACTCAAATTCACCATTAGTTCAGGTACCCTGGTGTCTCAGCAGCAAATACATGGAGACTCAAGAGTATCTTGGGAAAGTAACGCTACGTGTTTTCATGCTGTTGGCTATGGTCGGATCATTGACAGGACTAGATGGACTTCTGCTGTAAATCCACCATTATTCTAGAAAGCCAAATATAATCCCCTCACCCACTGGATGGAAATTAAGTCAAAACCAATATAGCTTCAGTGAACACCTACTCTTTTCTTATGAATGGAGAAACAGAACAATCTACAACATATTAGAGTTTCAAGACATTTGCTTGTTTGGAGTAGGGAGGAAAATCTGAGAAAAAGATTAAGAACTCTTTTTTTTTTTCTTTTCTTTTTTTTCTTTTCTTTTTTTTTCCTTTTCCCTTCCCCCTTCTAACACTGAAAGAAAACTTAGGAAATATGAAATTCTGAATCTAAGTCTATGTTCATTTTTTCCACCACTAAAATAATCTTCATCATGGAGAGAAGTCTGCATGTGGTACTATGGAGACAGAACTCATTACTTATATACTTAACTTGAGTAAGTAATTCAGAAACCAGTCACTGCTGAATGATTTTCATCTTGAATGCCTATTATGCAGTTTGAAATTTAAAGATTTGAACCATATTTTTTGCTGCTATGTCCTGCTGAATAACAAATGTTGTATATAAAATCATTGTGCTAAATAATTTGTTGCAAAAAGACAAGAATATCCATCAAGCAGCAATAAAATATAACCCCTTAATTTCAAAAGTTCCTACACAGAACTGCCTGGAATGCAGTGTAACATCTGTAAATGCTTCTGATGCCTGGGACCCTGTTCTTCTTGGCACAGACATGGATTTTGTCCTGAAAGAGCCTTTATTATTTAAAATATGACATAAAGAGATAAACCAAGGGAGAGAGAAGGGAGACGATTGGTAATTTTGAACCATGGTCAAAGGCATGCCAAAGTGCCCCATGGAGCCACACAGTGCATTAACCAAGGATTAATTTATACTGAACCATAAACTAAAGATAAAACAAAATTGCTGTGAAACACTAATAAAAAAATTTCTTCCAAAGCTACTCTATCGAGCAAATCTTAAAAGAAGAAAATGTTCCATGGCTGAAGACTGATTGAAGGCTAAAATGGAATGGAAGAAAAAAATAATGACAATCCAAAATAATGCAGGAAACAGAACTGTCAGTTCTAAAGACACTAATAACCTTACTACTAAGTCACCAGCTTGCAGATCCCTTATACTTTGTAAGTTTTGCCTTTCTGTGAAGATAGTGCCATTGAAATAAATTGCATTGAGTCAAGATGAGGGTGGGGCTAATAATCTGATCAAGAACAAGAAGAGATAAACCTCAGTTTAACTTAGATTCAAATGAATAAATCTAGGGATTGACATTATGGTGGTTAACACCAGAAAAGGGATTGTCTGTCTCATTTTGGGAAACAAGTAGACTCACCTCTGGCTGGAAATGATGGCCTAGCATTTAACCAGGTTGAAAAAAAATATGTCCAAGTAATTGATCTGGAGGGGTAAAGCTTCATTTATTAAGGGAGCCCCAGTGTCCCCAGTAAAAAAAAAAAACCCTCAGTGCTCAGTCAAGAGCTCAGCTGCTGGCTGTAAAATGCAAGGAACAGATTCAGTGAATGATTGTTGTGATTGCAGTATGTTTAAAGTAGAGCAAGGAAAGGCACTGTAAAAAAACCCCAAAGTAGCAGAGTTCATAGTTTACTTTTGTCTAAAAAAGAGGAAAAGCTAAAGAGAAACTATACTGAAAAGGAAGAAGAAAGAATGAAGTTGGTATGTCTGTGGTATTTAGTAATGCTGGGTATATTTGTTCTGTAAGAACAGGAGCTAAAATCTCTCAAAACAGAAAAATATGTTTAAATAGTAATTCTTTATGAAGTTCCAGTATCGAGATACATTTTTAGCTTTTACCTTACAGTCAAAGCTACTGTCGTTTACACGATGTTATGAGCTGCACATTCCCAACTGTAGCTTGAGCATCCATTTACATTCATGGGGTCAACACTGTCTCTGCCAGTTTGCCTTAGCAAACCAAATGAGAAATGCTAATATATGGTCTTAGCAAATGTTAACACTACAAACTACCTTGGCATATACAAAAATGTTTTTGTGCTTGACCCTGAAGTATTGACATGAAGTATTGTACTAAAATAATAATAAAAAAAAAAGCTACAGTTTGCTGCAGCAAAGTGAACTGCATTTCAAAACCACTAAAACTGACCCCAGACTTGAATCACTACACTGTGGTCTCAAAGGGAGTACATGTTGCCTGGTGAGCTGAAGCCAAAGCACTCATCCTTTAACTGTTGACCTTCTGAAATGCAGCATGATTATTCTCCAGAAGGTTAATTACTTTCAAAGAATGAAGTGGGTTTTCATTTTTTTTCCCCCTAATAGTTCTAAAAATGAGAACCTTAATAAAGAAGACTGCTATGAGACTGGTTTAGCTGAATGGATGCGGGCATTCTGGCCCTGAAGCATCAGAGGGCTGTACCTGGAGGCTGTGCGGGACAGTTTTTTGCTGGCAGAACAGAGATTGGCAAGTTCTGAGAGGCAAATGAGAAGGAAAACCACCAGCAGAATACTCTGTGTCAGGAAATTATTCACTTCCCTACAGTAATCCGCTTCCTTGTCTTTGTCTCACATAATATGGTACTTGATTTTTTCAGGAACCTGTGTGGGACTGAAGGCATTTCCTTGTGACCTTTTTTGGAGGGACGGCTGACTTGGTTCATTCATTCTTCTTCATGAAAACCAACAGGAAACTATACTGACTTCTTAATTCACTTCATAAAAAGCAGACATTACTGGTGACATCAGGAGATGAGTGATCTCTTGATCCTTTTGGTTCCTGTGCATGCTGCTGAAGAAGGGAAGTATCAGGCCTAGCAGCCTCTTTCAATTTCTTTCTCCTTCCCTGTTTAAATCAGACATCAGGTGGTTTCACTGACCTCCCTAAAATAGAATGAGCAGAAGAAAACAGGCTCTGCTGCAGCCAGCCTGTGGAAAATCAATGAGCTTCCTCAGCGATGCAGAAAAAAGCCCCAGCAAAACAACAAACAACAAAACAAAACCCAAAAGGCACCCTGTGACTTACTTTGAGTTTCACAGACTTTGCCCAGCTGGGGAGCCATATGGTAGACTTTGTAGTACCACTTTTGGGAGAGGCCCAAGCATCATGACTACTACTGAAGGAAAAACTTCCTCGTTGGGGGCATCCTCCACAGCTGCATATTTGGGACAGCAGCATTAATGATCTTTTTTAAACATGAATGTAATTTGGTTGCTTGCCGTATATATCTTATACATTTGAAAGAAGGATCTAATGTGCCTAACTTTTGAATTAATTGAAAAGAAAGATCTAATGTGCCTAACTTTTCAGGATGCATTTATTATGAAACCTATTTAGGCCAAAACTTAGGTTATATAAAACTTAGATTATATAAACCCTTTATTTAAAAAGTAAAATGAAATAGTTCAGTAAATTAAATAAATTCTACTGGTTAACAAAAACTGTTGCCTGAACTATAAAACTTGCAATGTTTTGTTCTTAGCCAAACCATTTTTACTTTATAGAGAGTCAGAATTACATGCTGCTTTTTTTTTAATGCATCACAAACTGATGCAGCAGCACATGGAAAGGCTGGGGAAAAAAGGTCCTGGCTGTGGATGAACTTCAAGAGGAGATTAGGTGAACTGAAACTCTGACCACCTTTAAGAAAGGCTTTACAACCTCTCCATCTGATAAAGTCTTTCCATCAAAACTAGAATGTCACTCACAACACCAAGCACTCACACTTCTTAAATAATCATAATTTTCTAAAATCTCAACAAGAGCAGAGCTTTTCCACAGCCTCAACAGACAGAAGGGCCAGAAATTCCACATGGTTTACCAGAGACTTCATTAGCACTAATCTGTTTTATGTAGAAACATTCACATTCTCCAATGGCTGGTGACAGTACAAACACTCAGATCAGAGGAAGAGGATTTTTAATGCATTAAGAAGTTTTATTTTTTTTATTGGCTTGCCTTTCAGTATAAATTCTGCAGGCTTTCACAAGTACTGATCACTTACAGCATAAGGGAGGTTGAAGCCTTGTGCTGGGTAAAATAATTTTGAAATGTCTGACTCTGATACGTATAAAAAGGACAAGAATGTGATGACTTTTTTATAGAATTATTTTAAGCAGAATTATGTTTTCTTAAATGTTTTATACCAGGAAAGTGAAACTGAATATGAAAAACACTTGGCTTAGAGCCAAGTCCTTTCTCCAGGGTCATGGCTTTATAGCTAAACTTAATGTAGAATGATTTCATGGATGCTGGGAAAAAGAATCCTTCAACTTGCTGAACAGCAGCAAAATTATTCTTTACTTGTGACCTCAGGCCTCTGCTGCAGCTCTGTAGAAGGTAACATGCATTAGACCTGCTCTTACCTCCTGTTGTTCTCTCCTCCCCACCCCACCTCAACACAAGATTTGATGCAAAGAAAGTTCAAAGGAGGATAATGAGGCAATTTTGCAGATGCTTAAGGGCACTGCTCCAAATGTGGGCTTTAGCAAGGGGAAAAAAAACCCCACAGGTCTTTATTTGAAAATATACCAAATGGACAGGATAGGCTGATCTAATGGATCAAGTCCAGTTGTCCCCTCAGCTGTGAACAGAAGAATTTGGAAGTGGTGATGGGTGGTATGTATCAGATGGCATATCAGATGAAGATAGAAAAAATATTATATAATGAACTAATACCACTGTATTGTACTAAAAGCCAAGCTCCTAACTGAGTTGTGTTTAGGAGGAGGAGAAGGTCCTATCTATTTCCATTGAACTCTACAGCCAGTCCTTTAGCAGGGTAACAAGTAACTTCATACTCATTTAACAAATAACCCCATTAGACATGCAGGATACCCAAATCAAAAAATTGTAAGTCTTGAAGCAGACCTCCAAAGTGCTGAGAGATCATCTGGTATGTGTGTACGTAAGTGCATTTATATATGAGAATATGAATTTACATACATGTGCTTCAAATGTTTAGGTGTTTTGGCTTATTTTGGTGCGCCTTTTGATTTTTAATATCTATCTCCAAAGTGTTGGTCTGACAGGGTTATCAGCTGTTTTGGTCTGCCTGATGCTGTGAGGCTTCCAAAATTATAATTAACTCTATTCCTCTCCCAACCCGTGATCATTGCAACAGAAATGACATCTGCCTGTCCTCAATCCTGGTGCCCATTCTGAAAGGATTGAAGCTTCTCTTATTATGGGTGAATGATGTAGTTCCGGTATCAATTCCATCTGTAGATCCAGCAATTCTTACATTCCCTTCTTCAGTATATTAATATTTTTCTGTTTCAGCATTGATACTTTCAGTTTCATCATTGCTTTTCCTAGAGGCCCTGGAAAGGTCCAATTCCTTGAAAAGGTTTAAAGAAGTGATTAGGATCCCCAGCTTCTCCATGAAGCCTAGTATTAGAGAGGGCTGGAGAAAGGACTTTATTTCTCAGCAAGAACTAGATAACGCTGTGAAGACAACCTTAAAATGCTGAGCTGCTTTTGCTGTCTTGTACAGTCTCCCCTCCAGTGAGCCTCTGGGAGCTTGGTTTGAAGACAGCAACTACGCTAACCTTGTGCATCAGACCTGCTTCTCTGCTTGACTTGTCATAAATTCCCTTCCACCCCTCCAGTCAGCATGGAAATTTTGCTAGGTTTGGAGCTTTTCTTCTCATTGCTGGATTAGCTCGTTTCTACCTGACCTTGCTCCAGAATCATTGTGGAGATTTGGAGCCTTTATATGGTATGACATCTGCTTGCTCAGTCCAGGTCCAGTAAAACTTCTCAGTTTTATAGGGAATGGTAGAGCTTTCAAAAAGGAGATGCAGCTCAGGATCTGTCTCTGAGGCATTTTGTTATGATGACACTTTTGGGTGTACTAACTAGAGTGACCAAACACAAATGTTAGAGAGAATAGCCAAAAAATGGCAGTCAGTCTTGATCACTGCATTTTTCCTCTAAGAACAACAGAGTTACCACTGCAAGAACAGAATCATTTCCTTTTCTGATCAACAAAGCAGGCATAAGCAAAAAGAAAATCATTAGGTGGCCCAACATGTATAATGTTAGACTTGTACACATAGTGTACTTCAGATGTACACCGCAGGGGTATAATGTGGTGTATTTAAGCAGCAAACATTGTCACAAGACTGCCCACAATAAAGAGCTTCAAGGATTCAAGAGGTGCAGTAATATGAAATTGGATGAATAGCTCAGTGGTTACACATATGGAATAAAAAGTGATTGTAAATGGAGCTATTGCAATTCAGGTAAAGTATTAAATGGGGTCCCTGGGGATCAATACTTGAATTTGTACTGTTTCTAATCTATAAAAATGCCCTAGGTGAAAAACCTAACTGCAAACCCATACAGTTTTCTGGTGAAATAAACATGGGAGAAGGTGGAGTACAGAACAGTCAATGAGCAAATGTAACTTTGAACTAGGTCAGCATATAGCAAACAGAATCTGTTAAAGAATATATAGCCAAGCAGATGGGATCTCAGAACTGGGTAAATCTGACAGGAATAGAACTGTACTTGGTTAAGAAAAATTTAGAACGGAACACAAATGAATTGTGGTAGAAGGCAAGAAGGATCTGGTCATGTAGGTAGGCTGTAATGCTGGAGACTCTGACTCTGAAAAGTATAGTGGCAGAAAGTAATATTTCATCTCCAGCAAAGGAAAGCAGAAAAACTTGCAAACTCCAGTCACTTTTGGAAAAAGTAATTCCAAATTAATTTAAACATGAAACCTGATCCAGCTTACTCGGCACCCTGGAGAAAGCTAGGGAAGTTTGAGATGAGTGCTGGCAAAATCTACTGCAGACCAATTTAGAAAACCTCCAGTGATCTATCCCAAAAACCTGAGCCAGGATCAGCCATATTCCACAATGCTTTCCACTAAACCATAGTGAGGGGACTTGAAAGAAACAAAAGGAAGTGTCAGAATTTTTATCCCAGCATTTAAAAGTATTACAGAGAACAGTTTTCCCCATGGATTATTCACCTTACCCCAATTTGCTTATGTCATTTGCTAAGTTAATGCTTTTCCTATTTGTTATTTTTGTTATATGAGATGTATATTTCTGTCATTTTGCTTTGTCTTAGTTGTAGCTCTGCCAAAAATTGCCTAGAGTTTCCAGTCATACTCTTCTGTTGTTTTTCCTCAGTTTAAAAGATAATCTAAATAAACCTAAGTATCTTTTATATGATCAAACTTCTGTGTTTTTATATATAACTGGGTATTGACTGGCATTCACGTATGAGTATGAAAAAATGGTTGGGTTTTTCTGTTGTTATACATGGATATGAGCTTTTTTTTCATACATTACTTATTATGACAGCCACTCACATCATACGTGAAAAATATTTGAAATACATTATATTCCTTCCCTTCTACCAGTATTTCTTGTTCAGCAGGTGGTAAAAATGCACCCTTTTTACATACTTGCTCCTTGCTATGTTACTGAGCTGTAAACAAAGTATGATCTCGATCTCTCTCTTTTATTTCTTCTATTTTTAAAACAATGCACAATGTGTGTACTTACTCTATTATCTGTGTCTCTCCTGTACGCCTACAACAATGTGTCTCTTGGGCTCCTCTTTTGGCTTCTGTCATAAGGTAAGAGCAACATTTCTACAGGTGATGGAATTAGCTATATTTTGTTTTCTGGGGTGAACTTTATCCCCAGAAGATTGAGTCAGACTCTTCTTTAATAATTTTGGCCTATCTGCTTGATAAAACTGAATGTAGGATGAGTTTTTAACATGATAACAATTATTTCTTTTTCAACTGGTGTTACTGCAGTTTCTTTCTCACCCATGTGCTTAGTTCCTTCCCTGGAGGGAACATTCATTCCTGTAAGTTGCATTTTTCACTCATTTACACTCTATTACCTGTTCCTAACTACTCCCTGGCGCATGAGCTGGGCTGATGTAAAAGAAAGGAATGTCCTGCTTGATTAAAATTGGGTTATAGACCATTCACCTGTACTGGAGCAGTGAGCTGGCAGACGTGATGTTGTTTTCTTGTCAGCAGCCCATGTTGCTGGAGCTTGCAAACTACTGCAAAGTGATAAAATCCATTTCATCTATTTAATTTCATTTCTTATCTCTTTCTGTTGTTGCAGCTTACATTAATTGCCATAATGGTATAAACTTTGAAACTCCCCCCTAACCTTTTTCACGACAGTTGTCTTCTGTTGTGTATCCTTAATCGTGACTTCAGTGTCAGCAAATTGCTTACCTTTCATAATCCCACAATCTTCATTATGTATAGGACAACTATGGTTGTGTTGTAAATTCTAATTGCATAGTTCAGGGTTAATTCTACATTTTCCAGTGAACACTCAGTTTTCCTTCCGGATCTCAATTACAATCTTATCTCATATCTGGTCCTAGTTAGACTTGCAAAATTGGCTTGGACTGATCACAACCCCCTCTGTAATTTCACATTCTTCTGTTCCCTGATTAAAAGCACATACTTCATGTGTTTCATTTTTACAAGAAATGCAGTGCTCCTCGAATTCTGGTACGGTTTCATGTCTATGTCTAAGATAGCTGTTTCACTTCTATGTCTAAGATAGCTGAAAAGTATTAAACATTTGTGCTCTGAATCAGTGAGGGCTATGTGAAAACTCAGACCACCTCCCGTCTACCTTCTTATTTTTTGGCTCCTGTTCTTTGCAATTACATCTGAAATACTGTGTGAACTTCCTTACACTTTTCCTTTCTGTAGGTATTTCCAGCTCTCATCGTGCTTTTAGTTACTTCATTCTTCTACTGTGTGCGTAATTTAAAAACTAAAACTGTCATTATTGCGTCAGTGGCTAGCCTGAAATCGGAGTCAAGTCTCTGGGAATAGTGCAGGATATCACAGCAGCTTGAGTAGATCTAACTGCAAGAAGTTGCCACCTTCCGAGAAGTCTTTGTCCTTATCCCTGATGCTGGGCTGTACAGTCCTGCAGCCATCCTGCTGTATTACCAGCATACAGCTACCCCGTCACACAGACCTGACTGAAAGATAACTAAGAAGTTGACATTTTCCTGTTAGATATCAGAGTGAGATTGTCTGTGTGAATAGGCAGGAGGAGGAGATGGCAACATGCATCTGGAGAGGAACAAGTGGGCCACAACTGCACCTTTCTGCACTGGTTTGCAGTTAGATCAGTTTAGACTGACCTTGAAATCACACGTACAGACCTGCGTCATCCGGTGCTTTGCTTACAGCTGCTTCCGTGTGAGACAGCATGGGCTGTAGGTACAACATGCTTCCTCACCGACTGCCGTTTGTCTGGCTGTGCCTCCCTTTGCAGCATCACCGCTTCACTGACTAACTCTGGACTGTTACAAGCGTAAGCAGGGTTAACACTGGTAGAATTCATGAGAAGCTTTAGTTTTCTTGGGGTTTAGCTTTTTGGGTTTTTTTTCTGGTGTTTTTTTTTTCTTTTTTTAAACTCTGGACAATATTTTTGTCCTGGTACTTAATCAAGTAGAAAAACGGCCTCCACACTGAGAGTTGGGCAAATTATTATTACCTGTATTACCTCTTAGGTTGGAGATATTTATCTGATAGGGCATATTTAGAAGTAAAAGACTCATAGAAAAACAAGATCTTCCCCTTTCTTGTTCCTGATCCTTACAGCACAGCTGAATATCTACATGATCCAATACTGAGGTGATGTTTTCCAGAATAAAGAAAAATAAATTAAAACCCAACCTCTTTTCTTCTAGCATTCACATTTCTACTGAAAAATGGCTGAATTTATCCATGAAATGCACAGGTCAAAGAGTTCCACTGCTTCTGAATACACTTCTAAATTTTAAAAAGCAGCTTTTTACTATTGACTTCATGAAATTAAATGCAAGTCATAGAAAAAAAAAAACAAGAGCAAACGTGGTGTGTTTAGACACGCATTTGAAGTGAACCAGGGAAAAGCAAAACAAATAATGAAAAATGTTTTTGTTCTGAACCACTTTTAAAATCTACTATGTAATATACTCCTTTGAGGCTTCTGCATCCTTTTCTTCTTAATCTTAAATAGGAGATCTCTCAACTTTGTTGATACGCAGAGCACGGTGGGAGGAGTTGTGATCTGCAGTCACAGTTGCAGCTGGGAAAAGCAGCATTTCTCATGAGACTTCTTTGAACACAGCACCCCATCTGCTCCATAGTGCTGCAGCCTATTTCTAGGGCCACATGTGAGCCACAGCTGGTTGGAGGTCTAAGCAGTATCATGTGGCAGAGGGGGCTCCTGGAGCCGGGGAGAGAAGCCTCTGTGTTGAACTGTGAATGCAGAAGTTGCCAGTGTCACAGCAGGGGACAACGAGACGGGGTCTGGAGGAGAAATCCTACTGCACGGAAACTTGACAGGAGACGTTCAAGGGGATTTCTAACCAGTAAATCAGTGGGATTGTAGAACAGCCTCCCAGAAGGACTAGTGGGACAAGACACCTCACATCAGGTTTTATAAATTTATGAAAGTGATTATATAGTGTTATTATATAGAAGCAGGGAGTAGTACTCAGTGATTGAAGATGTTCCTGCTAGATTTAAATTCTAAGGCAAATAGGAAAGACGTTTTCTCAATTGAAATATACAGGTGGAATGGGGAGAAGGAAAGAAACTCAACCTCGGAAACCTTCACCACATCTGAATAGGCTTCCTCATAGAAACCTTAACTGAAGTTTAACTCTGGAACGTAAAAATGCTTATTCTTTATTGTTGATTTCAGTACTGATGGATACATTAATAACTGCTCATATCCTGTCATCTTGAATCTATCACATCTGCCTAGGGCCTAGAAAGGTAATCTGCAAACTGCTGGATTACCAGGCCACTTTTTTTTTTTTTATTTTTTTTTTTTTTATTTTTTTATTTTTACCAGCAACCTGTGTTGCTGTAATGCAAATGATACATCAGTATGGCCATTGCAAATTTGAGGGGAGCATAAAATAAACTAAACTGTATATAGAAGAAGAAACTCCATGGTGAATAGTCAGTTTTCATGTTTAATTAAAAAGCTTCTGGTTCATGTGAGGCTGCTACAGAATTTTTAGTTCACTGCACTAGAATTGCATAAAAAAATCAGGCAATTCAGATAGAATTGGTATTTTATTGGTGTGAGTTGTAGGTCTTGACTATTAAATCTGGCTTCTCTCCTGTGAGCAAACAGAATTTCCTGTATTGGTTTTTTCCCTCTGGTGAGAAAATCTACAAGTAAGCCTTAAATATTTACAAAAAGGAGTGAAAGGGAGGAAGGGAAACTCAACAGATAGTTTGGACAATGCTGAAGTTAGAATTTGATTAGAAGTAGGCCAAATGCTCATCCTTAATTAAATGTATAGTAAAACTATTCTGAAATATGCATATTAAAACTTCTAGTTATTTTGAACCAACTTTAAACATTATTTCAATTTGCCCAAATATAGTTTAAGCTTTCTTTTAAAATATACTGCTTTACCATAAGCATCTCTCAGAACAATCCTTTATATTAAATGCAGAAAGCTTCTAAAAATGCTCTGATAGCAAGACTGTGAAGTGCAAGTTTACATGCAGTGTTGAAGATATTCATTAAAATTGTAATTAGACTCACGATTAAATTCAGCCGCAGTAGAAACTTTGTGTATAAGTGTTGCTACAGGAAGAAACCTCCAGTCTGAAAATTAGTTCAGCAGTCTGAGCTATTTTAATTATGCAGAGTTGATTATCATTGGAGAAAGAAACCTTTATTACCACACCAGAATGCTGATTCCTTCCACCCCCCACACTGCCTGTTTTTCTGGGCTACAGTGTGGTATGTTTTGATAGCCTAACGATGTTCTGTGTAAATAATAGGGAAGTTAATCTGAGTAAGTACAGGATCCTACTATTAACATTTTATTAAATGACCATTCATACGGTCATTTAATGTAGCACCTCTCTTGCTTATCATATTACAGCGGTAGCTTCTAGTTGCATACAGAAACTTGGACTTGTAGTGAGATGTTTTTTAATCTGCAGAATTTTGCAAAGCTGCATTCCAAGGCAACATCTTGTTTCCATTTTTGCAAACCCAAAGCTAGTGACAGAGATGCTGATGGATGGCTCTAACTGTCTAAAATGTCACAAATATACCTAAATTTGGCAAATCTGAGTATAGCAGAAGGAAATGTCCCTCCCCCTATTCATGTCTAATTTGATTATCGACAGAGTCCCCTATCTTAGCAGCAGATTTTATACATCAGTTGAGAAGAGCTTGATTCTCCGAAATGGAACTTGACTTTATTTCAAGTGAAAAAGCAGAGGGTACAGCACACATTCTCCTTGCCAACCCCTTCATGCACATGCCCTAGTATGGTGTGGAGGTGATGAGTAGCTGTGCAAAAATTTTTGGGCATGGTAATCCGACTGCAGCACTCTGCCTTGCTCCCTGGGAGACTTGCTTAGACCACAATGGCCAGAGAGGCAACGTCGTTGTTGCTCTGGTTTGAAAGGGTTCTTCTGTCCATCCCCTTATTTTCGTCTGTTGTCCTGGAATTTAATTTCCAAGCTTCACACACAGATTAGTCATTTCCATTTTGTTTTCAGGCATGTAAGTTTTAACAGTACGTTTATTTCTGGGGGTTTTTGTGCTTCATGTCTGCTGCTTTTCAGAAGCGTGTACCTTCCCCAAATGTACTGTCTTTCTCTGAGCTGGTCCTTCTTTGTATGTGTATCTGTGAGTCTTGGAGATGTCTAAATATTGAAACACAAGCCATGTAAGGTATAAACTATTCCTTTTATTTGTCATAAAGAAATGCATATGTCAAAATAAATTGATGTATTTAGCCAGATTTAAAAACGTACAGTCCAACTACCTATTTTAGGTACTCTGAATGTGATTAATTATACTTTTCCCCTATTCTCTATAAGTGCTTAGCAATATGTATTTTTTATTTGATAATAAATCCTTTAAGGTAGAATTTGGTTAATACATGCAGGTGGGCTAATTCATGTGGAAGGACATGGCCAGAGGAAAGGAAGCCTAGGTAATGTATAGAAAGGTGTGGCAAGCTTGTTCTGTGGTATAATGCAATCCTGCAGTTGTTCATCCACTTGCCATTGTTACTGTTGCTAAAAATAGAGAAAATCCTCAGCTAAGACTTCAGACCAAATAGATCTCACACTGTTGTCACTTCTCACCCAGCTATCGTAAAAGCAGAATATACTATGCTTCTTTGTTTTAAAGAATGAACTGCTTTTTGTGTCTGCCCTAAAATGCATGGGGTTTTTGATGCACAAATTTAAGATTAATCCCTGATTTCTGTAGGTGTTGCTACACAGCTATTTTTTTTTTAATTATAATTATTTTCAATAGTGCACTGTAATAGGTGCTATCCATGTATCGCTGATGGCCCTGGCCTATTATTAATGATGTTCCATATTATTCTTCGGAGGGAGGAGAACAGACCTACAACTCTGTGATCTGACTGAATTCTGTGCTGCTGGCCAATGTATTGGGTAAGGGTAAGGAAGTTCCTGGTACAGAGCCAGCCTGGGTGAACCTTCACTAAGGTTGATTCATTTATTTGTAAAACAGTAACAACCCTATCATAGGTAACCCAGGAGTACAAGAGTAGTTTGTCCTCTCTGTCACAGGGAAGTCTCTGTTTACGTCCACTTGTGCTCCACAGGCAAACAGAGCTTATGTGTCCTCTTGTTAGTTTGGTCAAGCGTAAGCATCTAGTGTAGGCAAACATACTCCTTTATCTTTGCTCGCAATTTTTTGCAGAGTGTATTGTACCTGCTAGGTAGTTCCCAATTAAGTAAGACAGGCATGGGACCGTGCAATGGATATTCCATAAAATCCTCGAATGTCCCTTTACTGGGAGGGGATTTTAAAGGATGGGGGAAGTCTGAAGGAGAAAGACAGAAGGCAGTAGCAGTGCACATCTCATTCTGGGCGCCTTGAAGTGTTTTCTGAAAGGTTTTCAGGCTCTTGATCTCACTGGAAATTATTTCTACAGGCATCTTAGTAGCTCCTTTTTGTGTTTTTTACCTGAGTAGGCTTTACTTTCATACAGTACAAAGTACATGGTACTGGTGGGGTTTTTAATTGATTTACAGAATAGATTTTTTTCTTTCATGTTATTTTCTATCTTGCTGTCTGTATTAGAGAAGTTGGGGGTAATCATATATTTGTTGTGCTTCTGCTGGTTGCCAGTTGTTGCTGTTACATCTTTTTATTACAATGGAGGCTTTTAGTCATATGTCATCTCCTCTGTTTTTTTTCAAATACATAAGGTTTTTTTCTTCTATTCTGGCAAATAAACAATCCTCTGTGTTTGTAATAATGTATATATCTTTCTCCATTGAAATACTTAATACAGAAAAAAATATGAGTTTTAAGAAATATTAGTATAACATGATAAATATGAACCATACTAGGTTTGACAGTAACACAAGTGAGGATATTCTTTAGTTGGTCTCTTTGTCTTCTTAAATAGCTCTCTGCAGATCATGGTGGATGGATTGGCATGAAAGTAATTTAAATAGCCATTTTTATTACTGATTTAAAGCCTGAAGCACGAAAAACTTGTTTTAAGTAATAGGCTTTTAAGAGGCTTTTTTCCCCACCACCTCTCTGCTGCTTTCTGAAAGAAGAGTTCGTTTGTATCAACTGATAGCCAATGAATTTGTATTTCGAAAGTTGAAGTTGCCATTAAGTGTTGATTTGCTGCAAAACATTGCCTTTACAATAAAAGAAACACTTGTTGGTTGCCCCTATATGCATTACTTAAGGTATTCATCAAGAAAGAAGCATATATTCAGATTATTATCTGAAGTAGATTGAAGCATTGAATGTGTTGCTATTGTAGTGATTTGTATTTTGAACACCTTTTGGAGGTGATTGAAGTTCAGTTAATAGATATGAAATGATACTGTGAATTAAAAAAATAGTTAATTTAAACATGTTGGATGTGTAAGTAAATAAGGTTATCAAAATATGTTTCATGTAAAAAATGCAATTATTTAACAAAATGAGTTTTTTCTCCAGTGAACTGATGTGATACCTTCTAGGGACTGAGTCCGCCAGGATTTAGAAATAGTAGATCTCATTCACTAATCCCTAGTTCTAGCCCTAATCTTGGGGGAGGGTGGTGGTGGAAACAAGTTTCTGTTTCTTCAGGTTATAGGTGGTTACTCTGTTTTTTGTTATTTAATGACTGAGTTTGCCAGTTGAATAAGCAGAAGTGAAGATAATATGCCCTCTCCCTGGTCTTCAGAGGCTACTGCAATAAATTCTGGTTGAAAAACAAATGTTAATGAGGCACTTCAACCCTGCTCTTGCACCTTTCACAAAAAATGTCATAATTTGAAATTTAATTTTTAAAAGGTTTAATTTTTAAATGAAAACATTTATTTTAAAAATATGATTTTCACATAAACTAGTTGAACTTAGCTTAATTACTCCTATTAGATATTCATTTGATTTTATTTTTTTAACTGTCCTATATAGACAAGGACTGTACTGGTATTTACTGGAGTTAATGATAAATTAACACAAAGAGCTAATAGAAATATCATGTGAGAAACATTCCTACCTGCCTCTTAACTCCAACAGGGAAAAGCGAACCAAAATCAGTGCCGTGGACATCTTTTGTTTTCTGTCTTTTTACCTGGATTGTGCTTCTTTCTGTCAAGATGCTGAGGGACATGCACTTGTACTGAAAAGAGCAGGAAATATAAAATGGGCACACATGGTCTTCATCCTCTAAACTGTGTTCTGCAAACTGGGAAGCGTTTTCTGTCCCCACCTCTGTCAGGAGGATGTTAACGCCTTTAATGCACTAAAAAACTGAGTCCTTGGCTTTCAGCTTGTACATGTAGTGGAATAAGTACATATATAGCTTTTACAAATATAAATGATGTGTTTCTCACTCAAAGATCCTTCCAGCTTGGGTCCGTGATGATTAAATGAAAATGTGGTTTGAACCATGTGTTCATGTATTGGCAATGGTTCTGAATTGGCACACTGGGCAAAATGTCCTGCAGCGAGGAAATGGTGGTGGCTGATCGGGTTAAGTAGTAACGGGACAAAAGTCACTTCCTCATCAAATTTGTGAAGTATGATTTCAGGGCAGGTTGTCAGTGAGAGAACTTTCGCTCAAATCACCATGTTTTAAAAAATGCACATTGTACAAATTCATTTTTCAGGTTGAGCATCTTTTTGTTGCTGAACAGAGAAATCTTGAGTAGGTGTTATGGAAGGAGGAAAAAAGGCATCTAGGATTAAGGCCTCACAGCTGTTTGACAGTATATATTAAAAGATCCCTTTGCCTTTTTAATTTTTGATTTTCCTTTCAAGTTTCTCTTGGTATCTCGGTGGAATTGGGGGAAAAATTATTAACACAATACTATGGCTTGCAGTTGTAAGGGAACTGTATTTGCGCACTAGGCAGGTAGGCTAAAAATGGCTTAAGGGAGTAGCAAATATTTTTGGTATGTGTTTTAAGTGCTTGAGAGTGAAGACTTCTGAAAAGCATCGGGGGAAATAATGAAGCAGCCGAACCTGTCTGAATATTTATTTTTCCTCAGTCATGTTTATATACTAGCTGGTCCATTTATTTATTTATTTTAAAACTACCTCATAACTGCATACCCAAAATAATCTCCTGGGTTGCTTCCCTTGCAGTTTTTCCCTTGTGGGCAGAATTTTACTTCTTTTCCTCATGTTATAAAGTGTGCTGTCTGCCACGAAACCTATGTAATTTTGTTTTCCTAGACCAAGAGCTGGCTTTGAGGTGCCAGCACAGAAATTTAACTCTCTATGTACAGCATGATGGTGCATTGCTGTGAAGGAAATGATTTAGGAATGGGGATCTCCTGTATGGAGAACAGCGGAGACTGTTCCAGCACATAGTTGCTGGCTGTGATAGCAGATCAGCTTGGCAGAGGTACTGCAGGCTGGCACCAAGGGGTGCTGAGAAGAAGAGGGCTCTTCCCCACTTTCCTCGCTGAACACCTCCCTGCCAGGCTCACTGCGGGGGAAGACTGGAGGGTTATCTGTGCACAGGAATAGAGATTACCTATTAAATGTATTTCTGGTAAATGCTAAGCTGCTAGTGTAAACAAGGTAGTGTTGTAAATTTTATGCGTTAGCTGAGAAGAAGAAATACCAGAAGCAAACAATAACTTGCTGTCAGAACTTTAGTTCAGACTAGGCAGTAGGGTTAAAAAAACCTCTACCCACCCAACCCCTGCTCTAATCTCAGTGGCTATGAGCACCTGCAGATTACCAAGATTAAATTTAAGTGATGTTAGACATGGTATTGCCTGTCTGGTTCTTTTCAGTTGAAGAGGAGAAGAAAGAGACTCTGTAAGTGATGGCACAAGAGAGTCTGCTTCTCCAAACCAACATCTCTCAATATCTCATGAGAGGCTCACGTGCCAATTCAGCTGTCTCATCTGACACTCCTTTTCCTTGCTTCAATTACTTACTACTATTATTTCATGTGCCAGTGTTGCTATCTTCACTGACAACTCTGCACTTACTACCTATTTGCATTAGACACCTGTTGTCTGTCAAGAGTCCCACAATACTTCATACTCTATCTCAGGTCCTGATGGAAGCTAGTCATCTAAAGGAAAAAAAGGCACACAAGCTTTGTGCCTTCCCAGTTCCTGCTGCAATTGTTCTCACTGAAGAAAAAAAATTTAGAAACAGGTGTCTGGAGCAAATACACTCCCACTAACACTTATGGGAATGCTTAACTTGCTGCAGATATTATTTGATATTTCTTCACTTATGTTGAAGGAGCAGTGGTGACTGATAGATGGAAGGGCCTCATGGCTCCCTGGCTGTCATTAGTTCTTCTCTATGTACAGCCCAAGCGCTGCTTTGCTACCCTCTGAGATGAACTCACAGAGAAATCAGATAAAGAAATTACTGTAGATCTGTGATCATATGTACATTGTTAGTAAATATTCTTTGTGTGTGTGTGTGTGTGTATGTAAGATGGAAGCATGTTGCTGCAGAAAAAAGGTGGTGTTAGAATGGGAAATATTTACTGCTCAGGAATCTTGCACGTAGGGCAAAATGTACCTTGTTCTACTGGAGCTGTTTGCAAACAAAATTTTTTCCCTTCTAAATTCAAATGCATAAAACAAAGTCTTCTTGCTGTCAAGAACTTCTTCTGCACTTGCTTCTTTGCCAGCTCTCCAAACGTACAGGTATCTTTTCTGACTAAGATTTTAATGATTCATGTGCTTGCTGGATGGATGACCAAAAGGATTGCTTCAGTGCTGAAACAATGATTTTGCAGTGGGCGGATTACTGTTGCAAGGCTGCCTCTGCACACTGTAAAGCCAAATTAATAGAAGCAAGTAAAATAGCACTTGTAGACAATCAGTATAATGTAATGAACCTTTTGAAGTTTTACCATCCTCCTGCCCTATAATTCAGGTAGTTTCAGAAGACTGGAAAGAATAGACAGGTTTTATTTGGCTGCTTTCATACTCAAGGTGTCACAAAGCAGTTTTGGAAGGAGAAAAGAAAACTAAGCAAGAAAGGACGGAGTTCTGGCATTGTAATAGGAGATACAGTCAAACCCCTGTGTTTGTTGATTGATGTGATTTTGTTAGGCAACTCAATTTTCCACCTTTTCCAAAAAACAATTTTCAGAAGAAATAAATATGACAATGTAAGACTTTTTAAAAGCTAGAATTTCTCTACTTCCCATTCAGGTGATTGCTTAAAAAGAATTCACCAGTTTGATTAGAAGCATTGTTACCACATAGTCTATGACCTTTGTCAACTTGTGAAAAGAGGGTTTAATAGAATATTGCCATTTTAACCCCTTAAATGCACTGTTCCTTTCAAAACAATCTACACTTGCACCGGTTCTCTGAATTTATGCAACTGCAGAGAAAAAGATAAAATGGCAACATAATTATGAGCTCTTTAAGGGAAAACAGTTCACTGAACTGTGCTACCACCACTGGAACTAATACTTGAACCTTTCTGTCACTGTCAATCTCCAAGATTTTATTAGCTCTGAAAATCTTCAGTTATACCTTCTCCTGCAAGCACGGAAATCATACAGAGGAACGAGACTGCCTCAGAAGGAGGAGCTAGTTTATGTAGTCAAATTCTGGAAAGTAGCCTGACAGCCTCTGACATGATGGACATCACAAATGTCCTCAGTAAGTGGATTCATAGTGATGTTGGGCCATTGTAAAGTGTTGCAGTTGTGCTGAGGAGAAAGGTGCATTCAAATTCCCCCCTCTTTTTTTTTAAAAATATATTTCATTTGGGGATGTCAGTGAAGTATAATGCCTTGTAAAGGAGGAAGGAGTGAATTACAAGATTGTATATGGCTAAAATATTTGTTTTCATTGCCTGAGCTTGCAACCTAAGTTCTTTCCAAAGTGCTTTTGAAGATGCTTTTCAGCATGCCCAACAAAAACCATACCTCATTAGTAGTCACTAGATGAAGCTGCACTTTCTAGTAAATGGGCAAGCTGGGCAAAAGCATTTCATGCCAGAGCCCATTTCAATAAACTTCAGTAGAACAACATAGTGAAGGAGCATGACTAGGCCAAGAAATTCCTGTATTGCTGAAACATGAGGGAAGCATTACAGACAATTACTCTGTACTCCACTGAACAGGATACAGTTTCACTTCAGCCAAATTCCTGAGTGAAAGTTTCTGGTCTTTCTACTGGATAGGCCAAGGCTGTGTTTAGCCATTCAGGATTTACGTATTTTATTAATTCTTTATGCATCAGTAGGAGTAAAGCTGAGTTATGGTGAAGTCCTCAAAATTTGAGGAAGTGGGGGGGGGATGATGTAGAATTCATATATTTTATCAGCTTTATGACACAGCTGATAAGGAGTTTGTCTTGGTGATTCCTTAATACAAGGGGAAAATTAATAATAATAATAAAGAGTGCAAATGCACAGATGCGGAGGACTTAGATCTAATGATATTTGTTAGCTATTGCAGAGAATGAAAGCTAAGGTAGCCTTCTGCTGGAGTCTCTTGCGCTTTACTTCTGAATTCTCCTCTGATACCCACAGATTTTGGTCAACAAGGGTAAATCAGGAGCAATTAGACATGTTCCTGGACTTCAGCAGCCTTGGGTCATCACTTATAGCAGTGAACAAATGCTAAAAGGAGTGCATATGGTCCTTTCCATTTTGCATATTATGGACAGTTCTCACAGAGAAGACATATTAGTCACATTAGGCCAAACTGCTGCCAACAGAATAAAACTAATTTCCATACAGTTTACCAGTAAATAGCTACAAAATGTGATGGAATGAGAGCCAGACCTGAACAGTTACCTACATATTACTGCACCAGTTTTAGAACTTACGCAAAATGTCAAGGTCTGATCGTTATTCATGAGAAAACACTGAGGAAAGTCCATCAGCAAAAGAGCCTTTTTGCACCAACAATGCCAGTAATGTCGCTACCCTCATTTCTGAACAGACATGAGGACCTGTGATTCAGCAACATTCTTGTTTTGCAGTAAAAATTCAAGTAGCACCAAATGAGTTAGTGATGTTTCTAGTAATATATGTATTATTGTCCTTTGATTGATTCGTTGATGCCACACATCATCTTCTTCAGCTATTCTCCACCCTGGATGGATTGTGAACCTCTGGCTGATGTAGGCTGGTGTTTGGCCAGCTGTTTTGGGGCTGTTCTTTCCCTTAGGCTCCTGCTCACCCAGTGGTTACTCTCCCGAAGCAATCATTGCTTTTAAGCTGTGCAAAGTGTTTGGTGCACTGTCCTGACTGAAAATGTGGGCGAAGACTTTTTAAGACTTTTAGGAGGAAATGGTATTATGGTATTTGATTTCCTTCCTTTTTGTCCGCCTAACACTGGGCTGCTCTGGAAGTGGTTCCTGCAAAGCTTGGAATCACCACTCAGGGTTACAGCAACTCCCTTGCATTGTCTTGCAAATGCAGTGCTGCCTGCAGTCACTGCCTGGTGCAATGCTGTTCCTAACAGATCGCTTTGGCTGTCTTCACACAACTGCTCCTTCATCACAGCTTGCAAAGAGACCCTAAGGAAGTAATTCCTTCTCTGGGGAAATCTCTCCTAGGGCTTTTATGTCACTCTGTTCCCCTTATGTGTATTTGGACCTCACCAGTAGAAAGAAATTTTTCCCTTGAAGATTTGTTGCTGTCTGAGATAAGATTAAAATTTCCACTCTTATAATCCCAGTGGAAAATAGGCAGGAACAATGCTAGTTTAGGTTGTTGCCAGATGTCCTGTTTTTCAGCTTCATTGCACAAAACCAAAAGTGCAAGACTAGAGTAAACTGTAGCTCTCAACTATCAATATGTTAGTTAACTATTTAGGGAAGTTTCAGGGACTGGCAGATAGGAAGTGGTTTGTTATAACTTATGAACTAGCCATGAAGGGGGATGATATGAAGAACCCTCAGTGTTATTTTTTGACAATAACTGCATTTTAAAAATCAGACTAGAAACTCTTTCGGAGCTGATTTTAAATTATTCTGTGAAAAACTCACCTTCGTACAGTTGCTTAATTCATGACTTAAAAGATCTCCAAATATATAAATCTACCCAAGAAACAATTGAGAAGTGCTTTTAACCCCTTACTTTAAATGCATTATGATGTAAGGAAATATTTTGACCAGCAAGAACAAATCTCATAATGCCATTTAGATAAATGAAGTTATTTTTTTATTTAAGTTATTCCAGTTATATGAACGAAATATCCTGGGATCAGATAATAGTACAGAATACTTTTCTAACTAAGTACCTTTGATATTGGTATGAATAATCCTGATTTGCTTTATCAAAAATATGGAGGAATGTCACACATTGCTGTCAGCGTATATCTTTTTCTGTAAAATAACTATAGGGTTTGCACTTACAGAGTTGCCAGAATAGAACCTCTATTGTTGGCCCAATGTTCAAAGTATTTTTCTAATTCCATGGCACCAATGTCTTGTTTCCATAATGCTTGCATTGTTTCTAAAAGATTAGTAAACACACTGAAGTAGTAACTTAATTAATATTCATAGGAAATAATTGTCAAGGGAGTTTGTTGATCTTGCAATCTGAATGAAAGATAAAGTAGGTTTCTGATGGAATTTTTTAAACACAAACTACACGCTTCTTTTTTCTCTTCTTATATTAAAAAAACCCCAAACTAAACAAACAAAAAAAAAGCTGAGAAAGATTCTGTCATACCGATAGTACTACCAGCTGTCTAGACGCATAAGTAATGTCAGGTGATGCTGTGATGGAGCACTTTCCATTCTATTCCTCGTTGCAGTTAGACTCTTTCTTAGTAAGGAAAATGTACATTCCCTGTTTAAGAATTTACAGCTTGAAATAAAAAGGAGAATACATTTCAGAGAAGGTGGAGGATACTGTCATTATCATTGTAACTACATTTTTTTGCATAATTTGTGTGATAAATGAACGTAAAGCAGCAGAAGCTACGGAAGGTTTGTGCAGCATTGTGTTACTGTGTCTGTAAAACCTTTTTCTCTCTCTTTTCTTTCTCTCTAGAATGCTAAATAGAAGCCGTAGCTTGGGAATCGATAGTTCAATTAGATTATATGGTGGGTTTTGGGATGACTGTTAGCATAGCCAGGAGATTACTTTCCTTGGATATTGGTAGGAAGCTGCTCTGGAGTGGAGGCGTGTAACTGCACCTTTAGCTCGCCTGCGCTGGGACAAAACTGCAGTAAGAAACAGCCATAAGCTTGTGGTTTTATATTATGCTTCCTGGATGCCCAGGGACTAAAATATAATTAGCTATCCCGCATCCAGAAGGAAACAGAAACCATTTGCAATACATACAAACAATGAAAGGAAGTATTAGGCCCAGGTCCCAAAAAGTATGTACTTAACTTTAAGTATGCAAATTGTTGCACTGGAGTCAACAATACTGTCTAAGTGCTTTAGAGTATTAGAACATGAGTGCCATAAAATGACACTGCACAAACATTATGGGATAGCTGACTAGAAGACTTCATTTTGAAAGCAAAAAAAATTACGTTCCATGTTGGGGTAAAATTCAAACTAAAGTTTGCTTTTTATAATCTTTAATAACCATAGATGTATGCAAATAACCCAGCCTAAGAGCATCACAAATAGCTTGGCCAAGAGAGAGAATGCACTATTGACCTCCTAAAATAAACATTTGTAAATTCTCTTTTCCAAAAAACCTCAAGCAGAGTGTCTGTCATTCCGTAACATCAACATCCATGTGCATTGCGCAAATGCCATTTTGAATATTTGTTGGATACCTAACACTAAAATATTTGAACATGAACTTATTTTGTGGCTGAGATCATTCATATAAATTGCACTAGATTAAATAGGCTTTGGTTTGCAGTTGGTTTGCACTCTGCTTGCACATAGACAAGTATATTTCATTTTGGGAAGTTTAATTTTTTATAGACTATTCCTGTGAAAATGTTACATGGATTGGATTGGAGTAGAGCTAAGTGTCTATTTTCCGTGGTAAATAGTAATGCGTCATTTCTAAAGCAAATGTTATCATCTATGTGGTCTTATGGTAAATTCTTAAAATAAGAAACAAACTTGAATTGTTAATTTAAAGAGGGCTAAACATTTCCATAAAGATGCCTTTTCTGGAAGCAGCCTTTTACTTTTATAAATGATCTGTCTTCAATAGTATAGTAATATTGCAGGCATCCTTTGTGAAGCTCAGGCATTGCTCATTATCATAATATTTCCAGATGAGAGATTTGAAAAGGTTAGTCTTTATTCTTCGAGTAACCAACTTAGAGAAGCCATAACGAATAACAATTAGAAAAATCACAGATTTTATATTGATCGAACTCCAATTGCTCACTCAAAGGATTACTTAGAAGGGAAGAAGAGCCGCAAAAAGTGCTGGGCAATTTTAAAGTTCAGAGTGCATAAGAGAGCCCTGAAACCCAATGGAATCCTGACTGCTTATCTGGGTGGAGTTTTCTTTTTGTTTGTTTGTTTCTGCATGTGTCTACAGCTGTCCTGACCTCTTTATAAAAAGCACTAAGGTTTGTAAAAGGAGGAATTAACTTAGCAGTGTGTGTTGGTGGCTTCTGTTGCATGAGGGGGAACAGAACTACAACTGATCTCTGAAAGCAGAGCAGAAGCTAGGGACAGCAGCAGAAGCAGCAGGAAGGTTCAAAAGGACCTCTTTACCAGGGAAAACTGAACATGGGGGCATAATAGAATGGAGTTGGAAAGGAGAAAGATGCAAGTAGAACAAGAAAAATGTTAGCAGTAAATATCACAGCAAATAACACAATCCTTTTCCTGACCTGTTCTAAGCTAAAAATTACTGCAAAGATACACTGTTGTATTTTCCCATTGCACACTGTTTGGAGAGAGTTCTCTTGCTGTCTCATTCTCACCTGCAAATATAGCATTACAGGAGATGTGAATGCATTATCTAATATCTAGTTACCATCCTTAGGCGCTTAGAATGGAGAGCTACGCTGCATGCAGTGACAATTGCAAATGTGTCTATGAACAACTTCTGAACTTTGCTTGGTGTTATGGAGTCTCCATAAGTATCAGTTTCTGTTTTGATTGCACATCTATTTACTTTCATCTTTTCACCTTTACATTGGGCCAGAAATCAAAGACTAACAGTGACAGTTTACATGGCAACAACCCTGTAAATGTAAATAGAAAAGAATTGATGAGGTCGTTACTTTAAAAAATGTCTGCTGAGTTATGCCAACTGTTTCTGATCAAGTCTTGTCAAAGGAAATGGAAAGTACCTCACCACGCATTGGAGGGGTTGGTGGGCAGAGATAAGCTTGGATGGACTGACCAAAACCAAAGCAGATTTGCATGATTTAGAAGAGAGATGCTAAGGGAGGAAATCCTGGAGTTATACATTTAGATGAATATATATCCCTGGACATGAAAGCAACAAGCCAAAGGAATAAAGCTTTGCTTAAACTACAAAATGTACATGCAAAATGTGCTGGAAGGCCAAAGAAATACACTGCTGAAGCCTGGAGAGAAAGCTAAATTTCCATGAGTGCAGTGTGGTGGAACTCAAACACCATGCACATTTGACCAACTACAGTGGACCTGTGATACATGTATTTCACTGCCTGGGTTGACAGAACATGAAAGGTTATTTGGTTTTCATTAAAATAGAGAGAAAAGTGACCATGAAGTACAGGGATCCTGGTTTGTCCTTTAGTCTGCTACACTGTTTGAAGATAACAAAGAAAAGGAGTCTCTGTTTATTTGG
Organism: Aramus guarauna; assembly: GCA_013400195.1. Taxonomy (NCBI): domain Eukaryota; kingdom Metazoa; phylum Chordata; class Aves; order Gruiformes; family Aramidae; genus Aramus; species Aramus guarauna. The sequence goes on along the minus strand of VXBL01000336.1, from coordinate 233,712 downwards.
GAAGCGATGTCATTTCACATTACTTTCACAACAACATAGAGATGAGTTGAGGTGAGCCCCAGTGACAGAGCTCAAGATCTGAACCTCCCCGGAGACTGGGAGGCATCTTTGTTCTGTGCCTACATGCCCACGTGCTGAACCAGTAAGTGGTTAGACAGCAATTGTTCCTTGTCTTTATACGATAGATAAGGAAAGACAAATCTTGTTTTGCCATTCCCCTAAGCATCAAAGCTTAGCCTTGAAAAAATGTTGAGGAAAATAAAATGATAAAAATCCTGAGAATTAATTGGCCACTGCAACTTTTAAGGGTCACAGCCTTATGGGCTTTACAGGCAATTCTTCTGGTTCATCAACCATGCCTATGTAAGAGGGACAGACTGCCACCACTTCTGCAGTGACTTATGCTCTGTCCGATGTCACTGGGTTATTCTCCCTCAAGAAAACACCAGGTGTAAAACAACCTGTTGTCAGTGCAGCTGCCACCGTGCGAGTGAGAACCTGTCATGATGTTGAAAAATGCCACTGATGGCAATGGATGTGTGCCCCTTTCTTCTTGCTCCCTCCACTGAACACTATTAAAAGGGGAAGGCTGATAGCTGATGCCATGTTAGCAGCAGCAATGGATATACCAAGGTGAGGAACAAGTACATTCAACGTGAATTATTGTTTCACGTTTTCTCTACAAGATCAATGACTGATACAAATTGAGCGTATCTCTGTAAATAAGATTTTAGCCAACCTACAAAACCCCCCATGATTTGTTTGCCTGCATCTTATCTCTTTAGAAATGATTAATATTTTGTGGTATCGGGGCTGTAAGTCAAACTAGAGACATTATTAAAAATCTAGGAGAAACAACGTAAAAACATGATGCATGTGATGAAACTTCAAATCCAAAATGATGTTTGAATGGTATAGGTTGATAATTTTCTTCTTAATCTAAAACTTTCATGCCATAAAATAGCTTGATCCCTAGAGGTACTGACGGCAGCTTAGCAGCTGTTTTGTACACGTGTAGTTTATTTTTTCTGGCAAGATACAAATGAAAGTATGGTATCTGCTCCAGTGAAGTTGTATGAGAGAGAGTTGGAGATAAAAAGTAGACATGGAAGATACGTAAGATTAATTACATCACGTGATTACTGCTGATCCAAACTCTGCAGTCTCAGTTCTGTGATGCTCCTGTCCCTGTGTTGCTCTGGGAGAGAGGGGCTGTGTCTCACTCTTGTTCATGAAATGTCTTCCCTTCCTCACCTTCCCACACATTCTTGGACATCTTGGCCATGCCATCTCTTCCAGTATTCACAATTCAACACCAGCTGTGGCCTTCTGGAGATGCTTCTTCCCTTCATGCTCCCCCAACAAAAGACAATAGATCTCATGTTGGAGTGCCCTTGCCCTCCTTCCTCCTCAAAAAAGGCAGTAGCTTCAAGATTAGCTGAAGATCTTTCTCTGAATATTTTAGATTCTGAAGGCTGTGCAAAGTAAGGGGGTGCTTTTTCTCTTTTCCCACCTTCTGCTTTCATAGACGTGTTATTTTCAGGAGCTCTGAGACAGGGAGTTGCTGTATTGCTGTCCAGATAGCTGTTTTGCACTAGATATAATGCTATGGCCTGGATGGACCTGTGTTGTAGTGTGAACTTAGCCTGAAGCCTACCTGTTGAGTCTCATTGATCTGAAAATTTTTCTGTGAAAATAAGGCACACACACACCCCTTCCCCCCCATTTTCCAAACTTCATTCCAAGGCTCCTGTAAGAAATATGCAGGCAGCCCACAAGACCCTGCTGCTTTACTAGAGCTCTGAGCTATGAGTTTAGTGATGGTGTTTGGTGGTCTGCAAGAAATGTCGAATCTTCAGTGAAGACCCATCATTCAAAAGCTTTGGAAATCAAAGAAGATCCTCACTGATGTTTGATAAAACTGAAAATCTTACACACTTCTATAGATGGCATGATAGATGTTGGTCATTAGACAGGGTTGAATATTTAAAGGATTTTCAAATATCATGGGCATCTTGAAAGAAAGCCTGAAATTGCCAGTGGGGAAAAGGAAGCCTGGATGTGAGGCTGGTGGTGTAGCCATGACAACCAAAGCAGAGGAGATGTGAATGAAGGCAGGCGTTCCGAAGCAGAGCTGTGCGGGGCCTTGAAGAAAAGGCCAGATATTAGGAAAAAAGGTGGAGCTGGTTGCTGGTAGATAGACTCAAAATACGGGGAAGGAATTTGATCAGAAAAAGCACAGATGTGTTTTACAATGTGCTGTGCTTGTGAATGGTATATGGAGAGTTTTATGATGTGGGAGGAAGGTGTTGACTCTAAAAGGAGGAAAAACACAACTGTAGAAGTTATTTGGAGGAAGGAGTGTATCAGGTGATAGGGCTTCAGTGCAAGGGCAAGTGTGTATGATGTCTGCAGAGAACACTGTGGTATTGACTGTGACACAGTAGGAAGGAAAGAACAGAACTGGGAGTGCAAATTAGTGGTGCCCATGTTTTAATTGTGAGTTATTCCAGTTAGAAATGCCAGATGTGGTTTTGGCTGGACAGAAATCAGGTGTGAGTGCAGATGCACAACTGAGCTGTCAGCAAAATGTTGGCAGTTGGAGCGTGTAAATGGCTACCACCTATACAGCAAGGGATGCAAGCAAGGGGAAGCAAAGAAGTAAATAGTTTGCTACATGGATATCTCTCTGTATTTTCTCTAAGCTCTGTCCCTGTCCTGCTATGTGATACTGAACAAGTAATTTATTATCCTGTGCTGGTTTAGGCTGGGATAGAGTTAATTTTCTTCATAGTAGCTGGTATGGGGCTGTGTTTTGGATTTGTGCTGAAAATAGTGTTGATAATATAAAGATGTTTTAGTTACCGCTGAGCAGTGCTTGCACAGAGCCAAGACCTTTCTGCTTCTTACCCCACCTCGCCAGTGAGTAGGCTGGGGGTGGAGGGGAGACATAGACAGGACAGCTGACCCCAACTGACCAAAGGGATATTCCATGCCATATGGTGTCATGCTCAGCATATAAAGCTGGGGGGACATTCGACGTGATGGCATTTGTCTTCCCAAGTAACAGTTACACATGGTGGAGCCCTGCTTTCCTGGAGATGGCAGAACACCTGCCTGCCAATGGGAAGTGGGGAATGAATTCCTTGTTTTGCTTTGCTTGTGCTCGCAGATTTTGCTTTACCTATTAAACTGTCTTTATCTCAACCCATGAGTTTTCTCAGTTTTACTCTTCTGATTTTCTCCCCCATCCCACCCAGGGGGGTGAGTGAGCAAGTGGCTGTGTGGTGCTTAGTTGCTGGCTGGGGTTAAACCACGACATATCCTAAGGATATGGATAAGGAAACTTATATTAGGATAAGTTTCTTATCCTATCCTGTGATTTTATATAGTTCACAAATACTGTGAAAAGTAAGTTTGTTTGGTTTTTAACTATTTGTACATACAACATTTACCCCAGTTGACCTCTCAGTGGGGGTCTTTTAAATTCTACCCTAATAAATTTACAAATTAAAAATAAGAAGATGCAAAAAAGTCTGAGGAGCACTGTAGGACATCCCAAAGTCACAGTCAGTCACTGTCTGTCATGTGTCTTGCACTGCTTATGCTCATCACATTGAGGAGATTTCTCCTTCTGCCCAGTGTTTGGATTACCAGTTCCACAACTGGCTCTTGCAGCTCTAAAGTTGTTGAGGTTGCCTGCTTCTAAAAATGTTTACCTCCAAGTTTCTGTTTGTTTGCTCTATGAAAGTAAAAGCATTCTAGATTTATTATACTTAACAGTTAAACATTATTATGTGAAAAAGAAAATTCTTCTGATGTTTGTTCCAGAATAAATATACATTTATTCTAGATGATCTAAGAGATTGATTTTCCTGATTACAAAGTAGAAAGTAAAGCTACTAATGGAAAAAAAAAACAAACCCCAATAAATCACAATTCTGTTGTTTATGTAACCAGTGACCTCTTCATCTTCTTCAGCATCTAGGCTAATTTTGGGGAGGCTGACAACTCAGTCTCCTTCCTCCCAGTTCAGGCTAGTATGTCTTGGAGAATTTTTCAGAAGTTACATATCCTCTGAATTTTTTATCCAACCTTAAAGTAAGATTGTATTTAGTTCTTGGCATGTTTCAAAGCCCACATTGCTCATGGCTGGTTACATTTTTGGTAAATGGATGTAACCATTCTCTTTTTTTAATTGACTACCCTGAAAAGCAGTAAGCTGGAGTGCTCTTCATGAAGACATGGAACTACACAGAAATTCAGGATAAATTCAACCGAGCAAAAGAGAGATTAAGGCTACACAATTCATAGGTTACGCTTGCATCGCGTGCCAGCTGTGGCCTCTGAGTGTGCCCTGCGTCCTTTCCAGGAGTTCAGTGTTTCACTGGAGGGATGGATCCTGCTGATCTGGCCACCTCCCATCATTTCCTAGGCTACTCTAGGCCCATACAGCTTTATATGCTGCTGGCACACAAGTAACTGTGGACTCATAAATCTGACCTGTAATCTTTTTTGTTTTGCTGGAAAGTGGCATGTGTATTTGTTTGATTTCCCACAAATTCTGCTGTTGCTCAGAGCGCATACAGTACATAGATGCTGTGCCAGCATGGCTACCAGGCTCAATATCAGGTGAGAAAATAATCTGGGAAATAAGTTGTAGTGCCTCCTAAAGATTTTGGGTTTCAGCCCTGAGCAACACAAGAAATACTAATGTGAATTTATTTTTAAATATGGTATCACAAATTAAAAAGAAACTTTCTCTCATTTTACCTGTTTAAGTGCAAGCATGATCTTTGTGGTATTTTGAAACAGCTCCTTTACATCTGTAAATTTAGATTATAAGGTTACTACCTAAAGAGTTAATTTCTAGGAACATATACCCAGAGCCAGAATTCTCCTCAACCAGTAAAAAAACCCCAGATTGAGTTACTACTTTATTGCTTAATAACCTAGTAGGTTTTGCTTTGATATTTCTTCTTTTAGTCACTAAGAAAGTCACGGAGTGGAGTAGGTGTTTCTTGTTATTTCTTCAGATGTTTACATTTTTAGCACTGGAGTCTCCACTGGCCTAGGGACAGAGCAAACTTATGACTTCGGTCTTGTGGCAATTATTTTAAATACTTTTGACTATCATTGCTACATGAGCAGAACTTTATGCACCATCAATATTTCAAATGTAAATAAAATAGTTCTTTATAAATGAAGATCACTTAAAACATAGTGCTGCTTGAATGTTGAGGAGCCATTATGTTTAATAGCATTTTTAAACTATTAAAGTTGAGTGGTTACTTTTTATTTTGCATTTAGTCACTCATGGGAGACATTTATTTTGTCTCATACTCTGCAAATAGTGATGCTGTTAGTAGAGAAGGTTCTCATTTTGAATAATGGTCTCATTTATATAATATCCCTTAGTATAATATATTCATATCTTAGAGAGGAATGAAAATTCACAAACTGTTAAGGGGTGTACAGAAAATCAAATGAAATGTATGTCTATAAAAAATCTTGGGGGAGGGGAAGCAAAAGGGTGAATGTCCTATTCTAGTAATTATTTGGTTTGAAGTTAAAACCCTTTCTTAGCAATGAATGGCATCAATAGGAAATAATGATAATAAAAAAATAATTTGTATTACAGATTAGGTAAGATTTTTTGCAATATCCTTGGACAGTGAACTCCAGGACAATTCGGAATGGCTGACTGCATGAAAACGCAGAAAGAAATTATGGAATTAGATGCAGCAGTTTTTATAGCCCTGACTTAGCTTTATGTAGGCATTTGAGAGCCATTCTTGCTATTTTTTATTCACTTTTTATGGCTATTCCAGCATGTTCCAGTGATTCTCTTTTTATGCTGTGGTAGCACCAAAAAGAAAGGCTCATTTATTTGCTACAAACCTTGCAGAAAAATGAATAAAAGACTGATTCATCGTTTGTTCCACACAACGTATTTTTTTCTATTACTTTTGGATGCCTTGCCAAACGCCTGGGTTTATATTTCCCGATCCTGAGTGCTTTGAAATTTGAACCAGAAAAATGGACAAATTGTAGGTATAGGTGTACGAGTCTTTTTGGACACTCTTGATTAAGACAGAGAAGTTGAAGTGGGAACCCGAAACCGATACACGTTTAGAAGTACTTAAATCATTGGTAGGGTGATGAATGTTGGGTAGATAAGTGTGCATATGTGTGTGCAAATGCTAGAAGCTATATATATGTAGCCACCTTCTTGAATATACAGCTGTTATTGCTATCAACAGGAGTTTGTCCAGAATAGTATATATCTCTACCTATTTAAGTAAATACTGCTTTTAAAACAATTGTTTATAGCATTAAATTAGCATTGACTTTGCTAGACTTTGCAATTACCAGAGCTGCAAATGGAAAGTCAGCAACAAATTTTGGAGGTTTCAGTGTGGTGTTGGACTCTGTGTTTTGCTTGCCTCAGATCATGTCAGAGGGGACAAATCAATGCATTGCAGCTTAAATCGTATCGGTATGATAAAGATTCTTTAGAAGCAAGTGAGATAGATAGCCACAAAATCTTCACTACAGGACTATCTTTCAATTTGTTATGCCATTGTAAATTTTAAAATATACTTTAGTTTTAAAGAAGCAAACCTTGCAAATTCCTCTTTTTCCTAAAGCAATCAAAATCTGTATGGATTCAGTCAATACCTTTTTGAGTAACCACATATCATTTAGCTACCCATTTGTGCTTTGTAACCTTGACTTGATAAAGCTGTTTAAAAAGTTTTAAGAAATCTTTTGTATGGAGGATTGTTAATACATGGAAAAGATCCTATTACTTTATCTAAAGACTAATGCACTACGGTAGCCTTTTCAGTGAATATAAGCTATCTTCTCCACCATGTCTGTAATTCTGTTAAATATCTATTTAAAAGATGTCTAACAGTGTTACTAAAGTGATAGATGTTATTTTTACTTTTAAAACTAAAAAGTACAGCACCTTCTGAAATACTTTAAGATCGTTTATGTGCAAAATGAATGCATGGTATACTTTAAAGAATAGATTTTTCAACTCGGTAATTTTTGCACTCTTTGAGATTGTTTCAATTGCTACAATAAGGGAATTTGAACTCCAAATAATTGGTGCAGCATTGTGAGTTTTATGTGGAATCTGTGGTCTTTTGAGCATGAAGCATAATTGCGCTTTGCTTTTAGAAAGGTTTTCTTTCAATAGCATATTTCCTCATTCTCATTAATGGAAATTAAATAATTTACTTTTTTTTTTAACTTGTAAAGTTTGGGCAAATTTATGTCTAAATTTATATCTGTGTTATCTATCTAATTCATGTATTACAGGTATTTTTGTATTCTAACTATTAGCGTGGCATACATATGTTGTACTCAATTAATGCAATTTGTATTGTGCTGTATGGCTTGGTGTAAAATTTTAATGTAAGCAGGAATTTGTAAAGAAATTTTCAGAGGAAATGATCTGATATTAATACTCAATTTTTTTAATGAATTTTAGTGTCTTATATAGTGGCATAGAGACACATACTTGATACATATTTTTCTCTATTAAAAGTAAGTTTTACAGAAATAGGTGTCTTGGAGGAATTGCTAACCAACTTCCTTATTTCCTTTACCTTCCACTGTCTGTTAAAGAGCTTTTAAGCTGGTAGATTAATGGTGAATCTCACTTTCATAATGCAAATAAGCCAAATGTTATCTGTATGATTACAGGTACTTCAGCCCCGTGGCTGTACTCTGTTATGTGCAATGTGCACTTCTCACTGCCAAGACGTGGCCCTTGTCCAATGTATACAATCTATAGAAGAGCTTATGCTCTATAGTCAGGTTTAGACTTTCAAATCACTACACTTTTGTTGTCTACACTGTTTGTGCACAGTAACTGATGACTGGTGGTTTTGCTTGTACACTATGGACAGTGTTTGGACATCAGCATATCTCCTGGTCCAAGATTTCTACTTATCTTCCATTCATAGCAATGCTTTATGAATTTAAGGCTACGGTATTCTTTAGTTTGGGATCTCTACCAGAAGCTGTCAGAGGTGTGACATCTAGATCAAGCAAAGTAACTTCTGTGTTTCTTCTCTATGTGCAAGCTGTCTTAGCACCATAGAAAGCTTGTGGTCACTTGCTCTTCAGAATTTTAATGTCACATATTCTTACCCAGCATGTTGTTATTGAAAAGAGAAACCATGGATATACACAGTGAAATAATGCTGTACACTGGTTCCCAAGAAGATGCTGTCTATTCCCCCTCCAAATCACTGTCCCTGTTCCCACTCACAGATGTCATTTTAAAATCACTGTTACTGCTCGAAAAAAAGAAAGAGAGGCAAGCTTCTAAGCACAAAAGAAAATTTTAATGTCTAGGGTAAAAGTGGATTTATTGAAAGTATTTTGCCAAATACAGTGCCTCAACTCTCAAGAAGTGCAAGAATTGCAACATATGCCTTTGCCAAGTGTTCCTTGTTGCCTAAGTTGTGTGTAACTGCTGATTTAGCATGCAAGTTTTCTCCCTCACTATGAGATGCCTCTTTCTCATCTAACAGAACAGGGCATCTGAGTCATCCCATACAATCAAGACACTTTTTTTCAGGAGTTGCAACACTTGTGTACTTGATGTTATTGATCTGGATCTTGCCTCATATGAGTGGCCTTTGTGCCTAGTATCAGGCTTTTGACAGAAAAAGGAAATTTCCAGTGGTGTCATGAAATGTGGAAGGTTCATGGTTTCTATGTGAGATAGAATCATAGAATCATAGAATGGTTTGGGTTGGAAAGGACCTCAAAGATTGTCTAGTTCCAACCCTCCTGCCATGGGCAGGGACACCCTCCATTAGACCAGGCTGCCCAAAGCCCCATCCAACCTGGTCTTAAACACTTCCAGGGATGGAGCCTCCACAACCTCTCTGGGCAACCTGTTCCAGTGCCTCACTACTCTAACAGTGAAGAATTGCTTTCTAACATCTAATCTAAATCTACCCTCCTTCAGTTTAAACCCATTACCCCTTGTCCTGTCACTACAGTCCTTGATAAACAGTTGCTTTCCATCTATCCTGTAGGACCCCTTCAGGACCCCTCCCAGGCCACCTGTCCCTGCTTCCACCCTCTGTAGGCTTCCTTTTTTTGTTTGACCTTGCGCAGGAGCTCCTTGTTCATCCATGGGGGCCTCTTGGTGTTTTTGGCTGACTTCCTCTTTCTTGGGACACATCGCTCCTGAGCTTGGAGGAGGTGGCCCTAGAAAGATCCATATTACCCGAATTTTTAGAAGATACAGAATATTTTATGTGATGGCAGAACATCTATTCATATACCTTAGAAGTGTGACCATTGTTCCAGGTTAACCTCTTCTTGCTAATTTAAGAAACCTTTTACTAGATGTGTGGATAAAAGAATGGAACTTTTTAAATCAATCATAAGTAGCTGTAGAATGCCTTTGGAGTATGCTTCTTAGAAGACTGGAAAGCAAAAAAAATCTTGAGACTGAGCATAAATACCAACAGGTTACACCTCTGTGTTGTAGTTTTGTAATGAATTTTGCACAGCCTTCATGAGAAGAAAAGAAGGCTGTTCAGAATGTTTGAGGATCAGGAGGTGAATGTTTCGAGTGGCCAGAGTGAAGTTGCAAAAAAGTAAGTCCTCCGCCCACAGTCACAGAACTACAGAAATATTATACATGGACATCAAGTGAAAGGGAGGGACATGTGCTTTGTGTTAAAGCTTTTTCATAACTAGTAGTACAGCTTGCCATACAATCAAGACACTACCATGCAAAGGTTTTAAACCATGCCTCTGCATCAAAACACAGAGAAGCAGTGTGAATGAGAGAGGACCCTCTCTTCCTGAAAACTGTACATAATAAAGATGCCTTTTTAAAATAAATCTCGATTATTAACCTACATCTTGTTACTATTTTGTGGTAAATGTGGAACATACTGAGCAGAGAATAAGAAGTGAATAAATACTATGTTAAGCTTATGGACATAAGAAAGATACTCATAGTATCGGTCTTTCTGTATTATCATATTAAAGAATGGAGAGTTTATATTTACTTTTTGGTGATTAAGTGAATGCCAGTTTACATGCCCCTGAGGCAAAGAAAAATTAGATGACCAGTTCCCAGGAATGCTTAAATTCTCCCCTATCCCTCATTAAGTTTTATTACAATACATCATGTAATGCTTACTGGAATTCATCCTGTCCACAGTTAAGAGCGTCAACCTGTGATTCAGGCTAATCCTCCAGCTGTGATTCAGTTTGGGGTGGTTCAGCATCTCAATAATTCTGCCTGGTACTGGGTTTACTGAGTCATCAACATCCCAGGTCTGTGGAGCAGACCACAGCAAACTGGGATAGTATTTGTGCATCTCAGAATAATGGCAGCAATCAAATTGTACCTGGACTATCTATAGTTCATCTAAAGTACCTTTACTTCATTACAACAGTGAGAAGTGTCTTGAATGTGCTTCTTATTCATCATTTACTGTGATGCCTCTTTTTATGTTTGCGTTACTATAGAGCTGGACACTTGGGCAAGATAAAAGACTTCCCCTGGGCTAGATAGTATCTCACTACAGACGGGAGCAAAGTGATACATGCAGCTGATGAATAGTTAGAAATGTGACATAACTATGGGAACTCCTTAGGGAATGGAATTAGAAAAGAGAGTAGTAATGATGAGTGAAAAAAATCAGTTTTGGACTGAGGTGCAAGGTATCCTACAATAGCTGAAATATACATGTACTCCAAGTGCTTGTTTCTCCAAAATAGAAACATTTTAGCTGAAATGCAAGTTTCTTAGTGCCCAAACGAATAAAAAATCCCCACTTTTTATCTGAGCAAGTGGTTCTTCTGATCTTTAAATTTATCAGTAGTGTAGTCTGACCTGTCATATGTAGGCCACAGAATTTCACTGATTATCTCATCAATAACCCGGGTACTTGTCTTTGGCTAGCATTGATTTCCTGGTTGCTTTTGATTCAAAGTTATCAGGACACAGGGAATCCACCACTTCTCTTGGTACTTCCAGGAATCTATTGCTGTCATTGATACAATTGTACCTTCCTTCCAATATTTATTTTATCTGGATATGAATTCCAGTCACGATTTTCTGTTGCATCTGTGCAATTAGAAGAGGCATTTACAGCTCAGTGATGTCTTATGTTTAAATGTTGCAATCACATCTCAATCTTCTTTAGCTAATCTACACACACCAATTTTGAACCCTCATGGTAAGTTCTCCATCCCTCACATCATTTCTGTAACTCACTTCTGGATCCACTTTTAATATACTTTAAAAATCATCGTCACCAGAACGTAGATAATGTCCCAGGACTGCTGCAGAGAAGGGTAAAACAATCTCCCTACTACTGCAGGAAATGAAGGGAGAAAATAAATTTTTTGGTATTGTATCTTATTTAAGGGTGCTTGTTGGCTTAAGTTTAAAAGGGAGAAGTGTTCCCTCTCCTAAAGATGTCATCATGTAAAAGTTTAGTCCTGCGAAATCCTTATTCACCTGGCTAACTTCACTGACCATGCCAGCATTACCTGGTATGCAACTGTGGGATGTGTCGATCTGCAAACTGACTATAACAACTGAAACCTCTGAAGGAAGGGACTGTCATTTAATGAGTTTCTAAATAGTACCTGACATGCTGAGTCCTACCCTAGTTGCAACTTTTAGGTACTATGAAATTATAGAGGTTAAATTTATTATGATAATAAAAGATTGTGAGAGCTGTGCTGCTGAAATCGATCAGAGTAAGATTAAACAATAAAAGCTGGTTCAAGGCACACTGAAGTAAGGGGGAGCATTCATTGGACTTTGGATCAGTCCCAAAATTAAAGGTTTCTTTCTTAAAAGAGATTTTAAATTCACTATATAGATTTCCTACACATTTTTCCAAGATTCTTTAAGAAATAACAACTTAAAAATCATCACCTTTCTTATGTTACTTGGAAGTAGATTTTCTTGATAAATCAGTGACACAAACTTAAGTAGTAAAAATAGATGTTTTTTTTATTTTGCAAATACCACCTGCACATCTTAAAGCCAGTAAGATTCTGCCTGCATGTGGAGGGGGGGGAGCTGATGTATTGATCAGACGAAGTGCTGCAGAGACTATAAACTGATAGTCAGAAGGAGGAAAGAAAAACAAAACGAAATCACAGGAGAAGACATAGCAGCAGAAAATCTACTGAAAATAATCCACTGCTGTCGTCTTCTCAGCTTTTATCCCCAAATGAGACTATATCTCAGTCTGTTTCTGGTCAAGACCAAGCATAACAAACCTTAAACATTTGTTTTGTATTTTTTCCCCATGAAACTTTGAAGGAATTATAGAGAAAATCAAGGCATGTCTTTAAAAATTCTGATCAGGTTTCCTCTGGAGTCTTGCTGCTGGAAGAATGTCTTATGGGTAAATTTCCACTCTCTCAGCGGGGCAGTGTTTTGCATGAACCAACTCCCAGGAGAAAATGTTGTGTGCTTATTCTGTACAACAAGGCTCAGGCAGCATCTCCATATTAAACTGACCAGAGGGAGGGAGGGGAAGCGGTTGACCTGAGGGGAAAGGAGGAGGGATGAGGAGAAGAAGACAGTGTTTATTTTCAAAGCCAGACAGAGCTATCCGTAAAAATAAAAATAAAAATAAATTAAAAACAAGCACAAAAAGCCCCCTGAATTATTTGTACAGGTTTCCAGTGTGTTATATTAATTACAGCAGTTAAAGAGTGTGAATATCACCTTACCAGAAATACACTCCTTAAAGGCATGAGATAAAGCTCCTCAAACAAGAAATCCTTGTGTCAAGTAATTTTTTTTTTTAGTCTCTTTTAGAGGAAGTCAGAAAAATACTCCCCTTCTTTATTTTTTTACTTCTTGGACATCAGGCTTTTTTATGCTTCCTAAAAATTGACTTCACTTTTCAGTCTTTTCTGAACCTGGCTGGCAGTACATACTGTCTCACTAATGGAGCTTGTTGTTACCGGGCTATTTCTTGGTATGGTTCTGTGATTCAATACTTTTAATTATCTTTTTATTACAACATGTACCAGGTCCTAACATACAGTAGATTTACTGATAAGGCCATATACCACTTGTATCCATTTATAGTAATTTTTATAATGGTATCTCGCTAATAAAATGTTATCTTATTCATTCAATTTGTGTGTAATAAATCAGCAGCCTGTTCGCTTTCTTCTCATGCAGATATCAGTATAAGTATGTATGACTGTGTGCATGTACTAAACCTGATGATGTTGCTTGCATACAAATGGAAATTAGCTTAAGAGCATTTCATTAATGAAAGTGTAGCTGTTTGTCTGTGACCCAAGTAAAATTAATACCCTAAATAAAATAAAATAACATGGGATTTTTTTTTACCTCTCAAGTCCTTTGAAAAAATGCATCCAGCCCATTTTTTCCTGCCATTATTCCCATATTACAGACCTAAATAATTGTAAATGGTGTATGATGCTCTCTTTCAGTGTCTTTTCCACCGTGTAGGATAAATCAGGGATTCCCTGATTTAAATTTTTTGTGTAATACCAGTAAGGTGCTGCCTTAGCTAGCTGTGGAAGTAGCAGCAAATCTCACTCTACATGTATGCAAACGAGGATGCATTTAGCTGCTTACACATTTAGAAATGTGTGATATACATAATGGAAGATGAAGTAACGCTCTTGCCCTTGCTTTAAAGGTGGCCCGTAGAAAGCAGCACTTACATTGTACCTCCTTTGAGAGGAACCTGGATCAGACTACAAATACAATGAGGATGTAATGACAAACACAAAAATGAGTGTAATTACTCCCATACAGATAGCAGAAGTTTGAAACAAACTTTAAAATGTTTGGAGAAAGTGCAGAATTAGGTATTTCAGTCTTCTATAAAAACAAGGAAACAAAAAGCCCTCCATAATTCTGTTTGTTCTCTATGCAGCCATTCTTCTCTGTAGAAGAATAATCCTAATAGCCATACTGCTTAGACTTAGACTTAGACTTTAGACTACTTTATACTGGACATTAGGAAACTTCTCTTTACCAAGAGGGTGGTCAAACACAGGCTTCCCAGAGAGGTGGCCAATGCCCCAAGCCTGTCAGTATTTAAGAGGCATTTGGACAATGTCCTAAACAGCATGCTTTAACTTTTGGTCAGCCCTGAAGTGGTCAGGCAGTTGGACTAGATGATCCCTTCCAACTGAAATATTCTAGTCTAGTCTAGTCTAGTCTAGTCTATCCTACCCTATCCTACCCTATCCTACCCTATCCTATCCTATCCTATCCTATCCTATCCTATCCTATCCTGCTTCAGAAAGACAATTGAAGAGTAAAATCCACACATTAGCAGCATTCTTAGGAAAATATAAATTGGAATTTGTTGCTAAGAAAGCCAATATATTACTGTAACTGTTATGGGATCATCCTAAACATGAACTATATACACTAAAGACAGTGAGAGTATGTCAAAGTGATCTTCTTGGCCAGCGAAGTTGCGGATGCCCCCTCCCTGGAAGTGTTCAAGGACAGGTTGGATGGGGCTTTGGGCAACCTGGTCTAGTGGAGGGTGGAACTAGATGATCTTTAAGGTCCTTTCCAACCCAAACCATTCTAGGATTCTATGGTAACTTTTGTCTCTGATCGACGTTATTAAGTTTTCCTCTCCTGCTGAATACTTGATCAAACCATCTTCTAGTGGTGAAATCATTCTATGCAGCTCTTACTGCTGTTTAGAAACATCTGGTGAGTAAATGAAATGGAAACTAAAGGAGTAGATTAATGACCAAATTTACTTTAAAGTCCTTTCCAACCCTTATTTGGAATGTGAGAACCTGGAAATAAAATAAGATTTAGGACTGATTATCCATGTCTGTCTATTTCCATTGTTCTAAATGGAAAAATAACTTGTTTTGCATGAAAGAGGTGCGTGGACTTTATATCTTGATCAGAAGCAAGATGTGTATGTTTTCTGCCATGAGAGTAGGGTGGCAAGTGTGTGCATTTGCTCTAAGAACTGCCTACTAGTTTTCTCACTGGAGACTGCAACTGGCATTACTTGGTGACTCAATGTTCCTCATAAGCAAGAACCCATTTAAGAAGAAACTGAAGGATTTGAGCAGAAAATGAGGCGTTTCTCCTTGGGGCAGAGAAATTTAAAAACCTCTTACGGTAGTAGATCTTCCCCCTTTTTTATTGCTCATTTTTGGGAGGACATTTACCCTATTTTTAACATCTATAAGGAAAGCACTTGCTATACTTGGGACAGCTGATCAGTGAACATGGTTCATCTGCTTCTGTTGTAGATTCTTATGTGGCTGTACTTCTATCTGATCAAATCTCTAGGAGATACAGGTCAGGCTTATCTTGCTATAGTAGCAAGCTCTGTCCGGGGAGAAATTTTAACTTCATTTTATGGGGTAGACAAATGTATAATTTATTTATATGTTTATTTTTGATCCTATTTAGTATGGCATGTTAAAAGATAATCTGCAAAGCTTGGTTAAAGAATCAGCTCCTTAATTTCCACTCCCCCAAAACTAGTAATATTTTCCTTCCTTCCTCTGAAAAACAATTTCTGAAAACCTTTAAATTTTTTCTGTGGTTACATTTATATTATTAGACTCAGTAATTAAATCCTTAGGAGTTCAAACTGTTGAATCTCTATCTGTGAAGTGCAATTCTTAATTCAGAGTACAGTGTGAGATAATCAATATCCCTACAGTAATCGAGTTCTCATTATAAAGATCGGATCCTTCTCCACTGAACTCCAGGATTGGTTTTCCCTCTCAGCACAGGCAGGATCAGAATTCAGCTGTATCTTGACCAGTGCTATAACCTCTGATAGACAACACAAAACTCTATTTGATGTGTGTATAAAGGATATTTGATGGTTGAAGTTATGACAGGTTTTCATAGATTTGTTTGTCTGTTTATGAAAAGACAAGTTTGAAGAAAAACACCGCAGTATACTTTAAGATAGCATCCAGCATGTTAACTGTTGAAATAGGATAACTATGCTAAATTGGTGCATTCTTCTTGTTTTCTCTTTTTTTTTCTTCTGTCTTCCTTTTCTTTCAAAGCATGTCAGGGAGTGTCAAAACCATAACAATGGTTTTGCTTAATAACAACAACAACAACAACAACAATAATAATGACAACAGTGAGGCAGAGATCCAGATTTTCCAAACAATGTTCTTTTCTAAGCCAAAACTAAAGTCACATCCAAATCCAGGTAGGATTAACCCAAGCACAGTGGCTCAGTTACCTTTCCCACATGAATAAAGTGAATTTTTAAGAAAATCTCCAAAGCAAGAAGTATTTTATTGTCTGAACCCCAGTCTTTCCACGTACAAGTGTGTTACAAAATACAAGAATGAGATAAAAGAATCCTAACCCTTTCTGTCCAAAGGATTCATTGTTTTAGTTAATTGTTTCTCAGTCTAAGCTCAACCTTTTCTGTTTGTATACAACATTACTGCTGGCTACCCTGAAATCTCTGAGTGAGATGCCAAACCTGGAATCCTGGGCATATGGGTCGATTGTGCTACTGTATTTTATTTCCTTTCTATAACCAAGTCCTGGGACTCCAGGCAGCAAGGTATTTAACATCAGTGTGAGTAAAGTGCTTAAGGTTTAAGCATGTGCTTAGGAGCTTTACTGGATCTGTTTTACAGTTAACTAACTGATAGACTTTGAAATGATCGGAAAATTAACTTGTTATTTAATTACACTGTTTTGGAAAGAAAATCTCTATTACTCATAAGTGTTACAGGCAGGAGGAAGTGACTGATGATGAACATGACAGATCAGTGATACACGGTGATGTCAGATTGCTTGTTATGATAAGTGGAAGCAGGCGATACGTGTTGTAGTATGGTCAAATGGAGATGAATAAAGGACAAAGCCAATACTTGGAAAATTGAGACTGCTGTGGGAAGCTGTGGCTTTAAAAGGCTTTTGAGTTCTGGTAAATAATCGGCTAAAGGTGAGCTGCCAGCTAACACAGTAGGGAAACTAAAGTGATGTTTGGGTATATCAAATGGGGAAGTCTCCGGTAAAGGATAGGGGGGAGTCTGGTGAAAATCTAACGAGACCCTGCATTCAGTTTTGATGCCCACTTTTCAAGAAAGACAATAATACTTTGGAGAGTGTTGGGGGAAAAAAAGAGAAGAAATGTTAAAATATTTTTTAAAAATATGTTTTGCAATGAAAGAATCTGAGATCTCCATCTGTTTTCTTATCAGAGGAGGTTACTTAGTCCTGGTGTACAAGTACGAAAATAGAGAAGAAAATTCTAGAAGGTTACAGACAAAAGCAAAACAACTCTCTGAGGCTGGAAATTGAGGGCACTTTCTTAAATTAACCATTGTAATATACTTTTCAAAATCAATGGAACAACTTACTGAAGATTTTTAACCCTGTGATTCTCTATTGCAGAAAACACAAAAATTTTTTCGTTAAAAATCTGTGCTCCTGTTCAAAAAAGAATTTTAAGGAAAAACATCCATGGTCTGAGTTACACAGAGGGGTCAGTTTTCATGACAGCAATGCCTCTTTCAGCCTTATCTTTTTCTGATAAGAATCTGCAGAAAGCAGTTCAATCCCTGCTTTTAAGAGAAAAAAAAAATACTAGTTTTCTCTTTGGAGAAATGAGAAATGCCTCTGTAAAACAGTAGTACCTTCCCCTCTCAAAGTCTGTGCTATGTTTACACTAAAGTGGCTTGTAAAACTATAATTTCCTTTATATGCATGAGGAAAAATACTGAGATGGAATTATGGAAGAAGGGACACTTTGTCTTCAGGAGTCAAAACGGCACGGCAAAGAAATGCGAGCCTAAAGCCACTTCATATTAACCAAATAGGTGGCTGAATTAGCTGAAAATACTGTGACTTGAAGTACTGGGGGACCCAGGTATGATCTTCCCTGATGAGGGCCGTGGGTAGAGCCGCCCCCTTCCCTGGGACAGATGCACTAGAAGGTAAGCACTCCTGCACGTGCTCCTCTGAGCGCCCAGCACAGTCCCAGTGATGCTGGTCAGGAAGGAGAGGGTGGTTGAGCTCCAGAAATTAGCAATCCTCTAGCACTATAAAGCAGAGGTGTGGCTACTAAGTCCTGTTTTTCAGAAGGGAGGAGTGCTTTCGGAACTGCACTGTGAAGGCACAGCTGTAGGGATCTTTATTCAGTGCAAATTTGGTGCTAGTGCTCAGCGAATTGTATTTTCAGGACGTGGTCGCTGCACTCGGTTGCATGGTGTAAACATGCCCTCAAGTGCAAGTGAAGCGTGCCCTGAGCTGGCTGCTCTGCGCAATGAGATCAGGAGTAACGGAGATTCTCTGATGAAAGTGTAATTGCATGCGCAGTGTTATTTATGACTCAGTTGAGTCTGCACTTCAGAGGTACCTGGAGATAAGGAGTATAAGCATTTACAGGATGATGTTTGTGATTTGCCTTGCTTTTCCAGAGCCCATAAATGGCACAATCCCCTGACAGTTTGTTGGGTTTGATAATGGTATCACTAAATCCACTGCATGTAATACTGCAATTACTTTCTATACAGGTTTTGCTTTTTGTACTTTGCCAATTATTTCCTGATTCACCTCTGTAGCAATAAAATTACACTTCTCAGAGCCGGCTAACATAAAGAAGGTGGGAAGTGCCTACATATTTGCCCTTGTTTTTTCCTCCAAGCATTTCATGCAAAGCAAAAGGTCTCTTTAAATCCACAAGTGGAGAACTTCTACTTGTTTTTTGGAAAGTGTGTGATATTTATTTATGTCTCTGAGTTTGTGTGAATTTCTTTGAATTACAATGCCATGTTGGCCTGTTATGGCATTGCCTAAATTATGGGCTAAGTTGTACTTAGATCAGAGAATCAGCGTGCTTCATTGACACATTTTGTCCTTAATGCTCCTACTTTAGGTTAGGGCACTGCTCATTTTTTCCTCCCTTCTAAAATTACAGAAATGCCATTGGGGCTTCATTTTTTTCTTTACAAATGGTTAATATAGATTAATCTAATGCCAGAAGAAAATAGTCAGGTTTTAACATCATCACATTGTTACATACTTCTATGTTAAATTATAGAAGGAAGAAGCTTCAGAAATCAAAGTCCTTTAAAGAGATTGATGGTGTTTAGGCTTGATCCTGAACGGTACTGAGCATTCTTTCTGTGGTCCTGTAAATTCTTAACTTTTAAGTTCTCTGCAGCTGTCTTTGTATTTTAGGTCAAGCATGTGTTTAAGTGTTTTGCTGGATTTGGGCCAGAATGCTCAGCGTTATAACTAAAGAGCTTTAACCTGTGGAATCTGGAGCCCTTAAACTTGAAATCAGACATCCAACATTTCCAAGACCAGCAATTAAAATAACTTTCAATCTCTCTTGGTTAAAGTATTGATTAAGAAACAAAACTTAATCATCATCAGTTATGCTTAGACTGTGATTTTGCAAATAGCTGCACATATGCTTAACTTTACTAACCCATAGATTTCAGTGTTAACATGTAAAGTCTTGAAGTGATTTGGAGAGAAAATCATCTTTACTATTACCATGTCTCCTCACTGCAGGTTTTTCACAAGGAGTGCAGTATGATTGAGGTCTTCTGATGAACAGTAAATTATTTTGGTCCAACTTCAGAGATACCTCCTGCCTTCTCTGACAAAGTTTGACTTCAGTTATGATAAGCAAAGAGGCATTTGCTTGCTGTAGCTTGTAATTTGGCAGGGGGATATTTTACCGGTTGTTAGGAAAGAAATGAGTTCTGCTTCCTAGTTAGGGCTTTGTTTTCATTGGATGAGAATGAGAGCAAATATTTGGACATAAATGTTTTATGGCAGTACCATATGGTCCTTGGTATTTTATTTTTAATTTTTTGCAGTTGCATTAAAATTCCTTTAATAATACCAATGTATTTAATTTAAAAGATAAATGCTGCACATAACCTGAACAGCTGTTTTTCCTAAATTTGCTATAGCATCAAGAGTTTTGCTTCTTTGAAACTCAGTGCTTTATCTGAATAGACAGCTTTATCTCTGGTTTGTGGAGGACTTGTTTCTCTTTTAACTAAGAAATATGATGTCAGTTATATTGCATTGTCACAACTTTGCTCTTAATTGTAGTTTGTGATTAATTTCTAATAGCAATCAGTGAAATTAAATAGTTGGTTAATATGTGTTGCCAGGATATTTTTCTACTTGAAAGAAATGGCACTAAATGAAATGCAAAGAAATCAAACAATCAAAAAAACTCTCTTCCATTCTTTCTTTTTTCCTTCCTCTCCCAACGGAAGAAACAAACCCCTTAACTGGCACTGAAGACTCAAAACAGAAGATTTACCTTATTCTCTTCTCCCAAGGTAGTACTACAGGGGAAATGAGCTTCAAAATCTGAAGGCCCTTGCAGCACCTGGGGACTTGCTGGGACAAATGAAACACACAGGGGTTTAATCTTATGAGTATCTTCACAGAAGAAAAATGTTAGATTGGAGTAAAATTACTATAAAGTTATCACTCGATATTTTCCAGTGTCCAACAGTGTGCATGTTATTTAACAAAAGCAAATAGAGAGCAAGAGCTGTACCCAAACAGCTCATGTGTGCACTAAATCATACACTAATCAATTGGGAAGAAGGGCAATGAGGGCGTTTGAAAGACTCTTTACCTTTTTTAACTGTATCTGTCCCACAGTCCTCTTTTTTTCTCTTTTAAAAATTCCAATTTTTGGGGGTGGGGAGGGAGAAGAGTAAGCTTTCATATCAAAGTCTAATTTTATACTTATATTCTAAAAACTTATTTTCTGTGAGAATTTAATTCAGTAATAGTCACCAGATGGTGTGCAAATACTAATGAGGGGATGTATGACTCTTGGGTTCCTTGTGGAGGTTGTAGGAGTCGGCATCTTGCCATCAGAAAATAGATGCCGGGGGAGTAGAAGTGCTCCCTGGGGAGGATGTGACTGGACCGGCAGGGCTTCATTTTTGTTGCTGCTTTGTTGGTGGGAGTTCTACGAGTTGTAAGAAACTTTAACTTCAGTAGTTTTAATGAAAGAGAAAATGGTGGGACATGGTGCTCTGTATCACTACTTCGAAGAGTACGGTTAATCCTTGTTTTCAGTGAACCTGAGAAAATACTTAATAGAATTTTTAAAAGTGCAGTAAAGCACTACTGTAGCCGAGATAGATTTGGATTTTGGGACACAGGGCAAAATGATAATTTATGGGATAAAGAAATAGTTCTTTTGAGGAAGAGGGGAGATGTTTTTATTTTTTCTAGCAGACTACTTAATGCTACCTCTTTAGAATGATAATGCTGTGTGTTCTCTGCCATATGATTTATTGCTAGTTAATCCATCACATCTGTTCTCTGTCCCAGTGGCAGCATATAAACCTTGTAAGGCAAGCAAGATGAAACAGAGCTCTGGGATGTCTTTTATAACAGATCTATGTAAGTGTGAAGGTAGAAATGTCTGTTGATTCATAGCAGCATGCTAAGGAGCTTCTAGTCAACAATGGGCACTGACATGTCAATTCCCTTGTGTGACTTGGGCTCTTTTCCCATCCACTCACTCAGCCCCAGAATTTACACTGCCAAACTGAAAAGGAAAAGAAAACGTTGACAAATACATCGCACTGTCTCCTCCAGATACATTGCATTTCAATTGGTCAGCAGGAGAGCTACTGACTTCAAATACTGAAAAGCCTTGGGACATGATGTCAGGGGCTTAGTAATGAGATATAGAGTACTGTGCTGCTACGGAGAAGTCTCATGCAAGATGGTGTTAAAATCATAGCATCATAGAATGGTTTGGGTTGGAAGGGACCTCAAAGATCATCTAGTTCCAAACCCCCTGCTATGGGCAGGGACACCCTCCTCTAGACCAGGTTGCCCAAACCCCCATCCAACCTGGCCTTGAACACTTCCAGGGACGGGGCATCCACAGCTTCTCTGGGCAAGCTGTTCCAGTGCCTCACCACCCTATGGTGAAGAATTTCTTCCTTATATCTAATCTGAATCTACCCTCTCTCAGTTTAAAACCATTACCTCTCATCCTATCACTCCATGGCCTTGTAAACAGTCCCTCTCCAGCCTTCCAATGTTGTCCAACGTGAAATAGTTCATTGGTCTTATTCAGGTTCATGAAAGGTATACCCATATTATATAATCTGTGATGATGTTCTTTTAAATCCTTCCTGGTGAAAATTGTTAGACACAGAGACCTCATGTCTGACATGTAGGAGTGAGACATACTCGTGAAGCACCTTGGAAGACTGCATTTCTTCTGTGTTCAATGATGGATAGAGTTAAATGTCTACTGTTGTAAACTTTTTACAAATACTAATCTTACTCAGAAAAACAGTCAAATCACAGTAACTTTTATGTAATAGCTTGCTTGTGAGCGTTGAGAAGTGTGCCTGAATATTCATGCACCTATAGAGAACAAATTGATCCACTAGGAACGGTAGATATGTCAGCTTCATTAAGAAACAATGAAATTATTTTAAGAATAATTTTGCCTGTATTGATGCCATGAGTAAAGCATGTAACATTACACATCAAATGTGATGAATTTAGGGAACTAAAAAAATGGACCACTTGACCAAAGTACAAATAGACAAATTAAGTCTTAGTGCACCCCAACCTTCACTTTCCTAGTTCAAGCTGGGCTGTATTTTAGTCTTAAATACTTTGAGCGAAGCATACTGTGATGACTTCTGGTTCTAGGTTCAAAAAACCAAAGAAAGCTGTTTTGTGACTTTGATTCACCACCTTCTGGAATTTGACAGACATCTTTTTGAAATACAAAGAAACTTTAAAAATTCTTTTTCTAAACCCAAAATCTGTTTGGTTTCCATTTTGCTTCAGGCCTACATGAATTTAAGACATGTTAGCCTGCATAATCCATGACATTTTTTTCTTTTCATTCTATTAATCTCTGCTTGTAATTGTAAGGTATATGTCAAAAGCTAGAATGTGTGTTCTTATCTTGCCAACGAAATTTTTATATTCTCCATTATCCAGGTTATTTAAATGAAGACCAAGGTTCTGAACATTAGAACTGAAAGCATTTTGCTATCTTAATAGCCTGCTATATCACAGTTTCCTATTGTAGCTGCCTGAACAAATCCTGCATGTGTAACTGGCATGTCAGGTCATAGATCTGGAATCTGCTTCCAGTAGCATTGTGTTGATATTTATCAAAACAAACAAAAAAAAGATACAGACTTGATCACTTGTGTCAGCAGTTGTTGGCAAATAATTTTCCCTGTGGAGCTCCTCAGCACCCCAACAGTTTCTGTTTGCACCTAAATTGTTATGTAAAGATGAGAGAAATAACAGTCTGTTGACCTTCCATTGATGTTTCAAATGGGTTTGTATGGGAAATTTGGTAATCACAGAATCGCGGAATGGCTGAGGTTGGAAGGGACCTCTGGAGGTCATCTTGTCCAACCCTTCTGCTCAAGCAGAGCCACCTAGAGCAGGTTGCCCAGGACCTTGTCCAGATGGCTTTTGGGTATCTCCAAGGATGGAGATTCTGCAGCCTCTCTGAGTAACCTATTCCTAAAAAAGTGTTTCCTGATGTTCAGAGAGAACCTCCTATGTTTCAGTTTGTGCCTGTTGCCTCTGGTCCTGTCACTGGGCACCGCTGAAAAGAGCCTGGCTCTGTTCTCCATGCACTCTCCCTTCAGGTATTGATCTACATAGATGAGATCCTCCTGGGCCTTCTCTTCTCCAGGCTGAAGAGTCCCAGCTCTCTCATGTGTGAGGTGCTCCCATCCCTTCATCATCTTCGTGGCCCTTTGTTGGACTCTCTCTAGTATGTCCATGCTAGTATGGGGAGCCCAGAACTGGACACAGTACTCCGGGTGTGGCCTCACCAGTGCAGAGGAGAGGGGAAGGATCACTTCCCTCGACCTGCTGTAAATCAAATCAAATCAAATAGTAATCAAATAGTACCTCACATGATTTGTATTCCGTCGTATCAGCTGAGATACAGCAACATCTAACCTTCTCATAGTTTCATTTTTCAAGCATTTGAAATCAGTTTCAGTCTCTGATCTTTTCTCAGCTCCTGCTAGACTTTTCATATGGCCATTAGAATAAGAAATTACAGTCTATAGGAGTGTATTGTTTTCAGTTTGGGAAGTTATATAAAACAACTGTTACCTATAGAAAAGCAGTTTCTACACAGATTCATTTGTTATGTATTACAGAAGTGTCTGGGGATGTAATCAAACACCCGTACTGCTTCATGCTAAGCCCCGTATGGACAGCTAGAAAGGAAGAGAGTTTGCTGTGACTGCACTTGTAAATTAAGCAGCGTCCAGGAGTGTTCCCAAGCACTGCCATTCTGCTGGTACTTTGGGAGAACAGTTCCTGGCGTGGCTTTCGTCTGTGCCCACTAGCAGGTGAGGGACCACTTCCAGCAGGTGGTTTGCATGTGTCCTCCCTCTTTTGGATGCTCGTACCGGTTTGTAATATAGCTGCATGCTGTTCTGTGCCTGCTGGCATCAGTGCCACAGTATGGTCTCAGGCACATTTAAGTTACTAGTATAGGCATAACCTCTGCATCCGGGTCCCATGATGCCTCCAGTATGTGTGCCAGGATATAAACAGAGAAATGAGGTTATAGTGGAGAAAAAGCTAAATGAACACAATGGAATAATAAAGTAGAGCTTATAATTCCTAATCAATACCAGATGGAAGAGATTTGTAAATACCATAGCAAAAGTAAAGCTAAGAAAGGATTTAAAGGATAAAGTAATGGCGTTATAAAGTTTGGTGGAGCTGTTCTCTCTGCATACCAAGGCAGTCTAAGAGAAATCATCACTTCTTGCAGGGCAGCAGCAAGAATTTGATATTCATCTTGTTGTCAGAATGAAATGGGGGATGGGGGCTCAGTAAGTTAAGAGATACACCTAACAGATTGTTATGAAGCTCTGGCAAGATGTATCATTTACTGAAGAGGAAGTCATCAACCAGCAAGCCTAAGTGCCTGTGCAGTTTGGTACAATACACAGCAAAGTGTAAGGCCGCAGAAGTTTCCAATGAAGAAGTCCTAAGTTGTATCAATATACCAAAAAGTGGCTCAGTCTTGTAATCTGTAGTACTCTGAAGGTCAGAAAATAAAACTGCAAATTATGTGTATTGTAGTTACATATATTTCTCAACACAGATTCAACACAGCTATATGTCATCTATTAATATATTAGATTAGATATTTAACCTACCAAAAGTTAGGTAACTTTTCTTGTTTGGTTTATCAGTCTTCACAGCTTGTGTATTTGCAATTGCATGAAGATGGGAGAAGGTAGCAGAAATTTGTTTTCCTTCCAGACTTCTGGGAATATAACTCTATCTAAGGGAATGTAAATATTATTAAAGGCACATTAGTGCAAGGCAGTATTTCGGGGAGGGGGGCACAGAAAAAAGCAACTCACTACTGTTGTCAGATTTCATATGCCCCAGGACACCCCTACAATGGATTGTGTAAGTAATACAGATCCTGACAGTTTTGTTTGCTTCTCATCCTTTTGTTAGACCAAACTGTGGTGCTTTTGCTTAGCTTTGAAGCAGAAGTTACTAATAAAAACACATTACCAAAAGTGCTGTTTGCCATGATTCAATCCAGTGGGAAACTCTTACAGTAGTGGCTAATCTAGAGGTTAAACTCAGTCAGATGATCATAAATGGATTTCCAATGAGCTGCTTACTATATTTAATTCAAGAGCAGATCATACCACATTTCCAGTGACACACTCAAGAAGCAAAGGACAAAAGTAGGACCATGAAATGTGGACTCTCAAAGCTAAGTAATAAAGAAGTTTGTTGGAGTAGCGAGCACTTAAAAGTCAAAGCAAATGAAGATAGAATTGAAGTCCTAGGAATTGCCAAGAGGTGTGTTTTCAATTCTCAAATCTTTTTTGCAGTGTGATTGAGCTTTACCTTTTTTTAAAGTATCATTTATTTCTTTTTCATCTTAATCTAGATTTATTATGCAGCAGAAAAACGAATAGTTTTTCAGCTGTATTTCAGATAAGCTTTTAAACCACTTGTGGAAATGACGGAATAACTGCACTGCATGGACCTTGAATCTTTTTTAGGTGGTTGGATATCTAAATTATTGAAAATCTTTTTTTTTTTCCTTTGGAGGTGGCTTGGAGAGGCTGTAGCAAGGACTTAAAAATACAGTTAGGAATGACTTTTAAATATGAAAGGAACATAATATAAATAATCATTATATAAGTGTAGCTCTCCAGCGACTTGCCAGTAGAAAAGACAGAGAATATCTTAAGGATAACACTGTTATATGTGACAACAGCATTGACTTTTTATGAAGGAGGGGGTAGAACCCAGGGTTGCTATGCTGCTGCCCTTTGACACTGAATAGTTACGGTATGTGAATTGGTAAATCTCTGTTTCTGTTTTCCCAAACACTGTTATGGCACATGTTTATGAAAACAAGCTGAGCTTGAAATGTGTACTCGGTATGTTGCGTCTTTCTTTGGAAATACATGTAAAATAGGATTGTCTTCCCTGAATGCATAAACTACTCTATGTTGAGTGCAAACTCAGTAAGTGTTGCAGTTTCTTGACAATCCACAGTATTTCTGAGCAGGTACAGATACTTTCCATATATCTGTTCAAAGCATTTTTGAAATGCCATTATAATAGTTTTCTACTAGTAGATCACTTACCTTGTGTTGAAAGAATTTTTTAATCCACTTGAATTACATAAATGATTATACACTATACCTAGTTTAGCCTTCACCAGAGCTAGTATTAGTGCTACTTTCTTGCTTTTCGCGTGGGCTCGCTCTTTAATATGGAGCTGTCTTGGGATATAGACTGGGACTTGGGTGTGAAGGGCTACTCTGCAAGATGGGACTTCAATGTGTCTAGCTGCTACTTCTGTGATAAGAGTTGCTCCTAATAAAGGCACTAGGACTTCTGTGATCGTAGTGCCCAGTTACCAGGGCTGTGGTAGCCTGAGATGCTCAGTGATGCTTTCTTGAGACTTGTGGGAGATGCTATCTGGTCTTTGTTGGGTAGTTTAGTTTGCATCTGGGCTGCCAAGTGGATGTTTAGCCTCTCAAAGATAGTGGTGTGCCTGTCTGTAGCCTGGCCTTCACATTTCTGGGAAGAGATTTATGTGTGCATGAGGGGAGATGGCTGTGTAGAAACTCTAACAGTACTCCACTGAATTAACATATTAAAGACTATGAAACATCTTTCTCAATGAGATTTTTCAGAGGAAAGAGTGTTTGTGTTTATGTGTGCGTACTGATTTATAATGATACTGAGAGTAAATGTTCGTTAAACCTTTGCAATTAGGGAACTTTTCTATTCGTTTGTAGTGGTGACTCTAAATACTATCTGATAAGCGTCATAGTGAACGTTACACTTGTCAAACAGTGCCTTGAAATGTCATTTTTTTTCCTGAATACTGATGAAAATCATTATTCATTTATTAAATGCCAAAAGTGCATTACTGCAGTATGGAGAACAGAATAAGACTCAGTTTGGCTCCAAGGAGATTACAAGACAGCAGATATTTAAAGGAATAAATATACTGGGTGATTTAGATGTTCTGACTGGCAGTAGTGTCATTATTTTCTCTTCATCTGTCCTCCCTCGTAGCTCGCATGAAAGACAGCGAATGGGTAAAACACTTTCATCTAGGCTGGTGAGTGCCACAAAGGAAAGATTTGGCCTGGGAAACACAGGCTGTCTACGTATGAGGGTAAAAGGGAGGCCTAGGTGTATGGTTCTTAAAACTGAGTTTTCCTTCAGTACTGTGCCACCTGTACAGCAAGAGGGCTTCAGTGCTCGCATCGTTTCATGGCTGGAGAAGGGATTTTGGTATGAAGACTATAAATTTTATTTCTGACAAGCTGTATGACCTTAGGGAAGTTATTTTATTTATCTGGGCTTCAATTCATCCAACTATAAAAAGTGGAAAATAATGATTTTCCACCTCTCCGAAGTGCTTTGAAAGCATTATAGGTACCATTTACAGAATATGCAAAATATTGGTGATATTCAAACTGACTTAGAGGGAAACTCCTTATCTTCTTACCAATCCCTTGGGATATCCAGCTGTCTTAACTAGATTTTAGGTGCATCTCCAAAATATTAGTATTCATAAATCAGTTTCAGAAAAGTTTTCAAGGCTGTGCTTCATGATTGCATTTGGTATAATTCTTAACAAAATGAAAACCCAAGGTATTTCTTTTTAATGTCATTAACTATTCCTCTGGAGAGTTTAGCTAATGAATTTTAAAGGCTGAATGAGTCTTTGAATGGTCATTGCCTAGTCTGAACCCCTGTTTAAAACTTACCTTGAGTCCAGTGGCTCTGCTTGAATGATAGATTATCTTTCAGGGGGGAAGAAAACAGACAGAAAAAACAAACCCTCATTCTAGTCTTGGTTTAAACACTTCTAATAATAGAAAACCCACTACAAACCTTGGTAAATTGCTCTGGGGTTAATTGTGTTCGCTGCAGAAATATGTACCTTTTCTCTAGTTTGAATTTGCTTAGCTTCAGCTGAGGTTTCAGTGTTAATTCTTGTATTGATTTTAAAACGTGAAAATTCATTTTTACTTTTAACAGGAAATGGGTCTGAGTTTCATTACACTGTGGAATAGAAACAATGTTGAAATTATTTTTCTGTGAAATAATTTTCCTGTTATTCAGTCAGCTCTACTATTATCCTGAAATAGTTTTGCAATTTTTTAACTCCATGTCATTTCTTGGGAATAGAAGTCAAACTTATGCAAGAGTAAATTTCATAACTCTTCGTCTTTCTTTTTCATGAATATTTTGTTACTTCATTTGCTCTTCTTCAATCCAGTACCTCCACAATTCTATTATTTTCATTAAAGCACCATCAGTGGTATACATGTAATTTCTTTTTAATTCCATAGAATGAATATCAGGAGGTCTTTGCAGAACTGATGGGGTTATGTGGTTAAAATTAGAGGCTGGATAATAGCAGCACTTTTTCTGGAGAAAAGCGGAGGACTTCTGCCGTTGTTCAGTTTTGCATTAAAAATATAAATACATATAAATAAATAAAATAGTATAAATACACATGAACTTTTTAAAAAGAAATTTTGGTAAATCATGACCACTAGATCATGTTATATAGGAGAATGAAATAGTTTATAAATACTAGATAAAACACTTGCAAAGATCTGGTACATAATTGCCCAGTGAAGAAATGGGACTGAAAGGGACAGAGGTATATAGAACTGAAAGCATGGTTCGTTTGCATCTACTCATGCTCACACAAACAACCAATTATTCTGTAACCTGGGTTACAGGCAGACCCTCCCGATTGTAAACTGTTTTGAAAAACATCAAAATATGTTAATCTTTGATATTATGGTAGCAAATGTGCTAACAGGATATAATTCAGAATATAGAATGATAATAATGCAGAGATACATAAAACTAGAATGAATTATTTTCTAGGTGATCCCCAGTAATGCTACTGGCATATGTGCTATTGCATATCAATTAGGGCATCACTGTTTTGAGGGGGGAGGGTATGTGTAATTGTTGGTAAAAGAAATGTCAGCAATTGGTGAAAGGAAGGTTAAGGAGTACTGACTGAATACCAGGTGGGCTGTTCACTGGGAGAAGTGGCTTCCCATTTGTGTTGGCGAAGTGCCCCTAGACTTGATGGCTCCCGTCCCAGCAGGAATGGAATCTGCTCTCAGAGATAGCTCTGGAGAATCAGTCCTGAAAGACTAGTTTCAGACCATCTGGAGCCAGATGGCCAACTTCAGAAATCTACAATTTAAAGGGCAATTTATTGGGTTTATTGAAGTCTAAGTGAGCTCTGCCATTGATTTCAAGGAGGGGCATGAATTTACACAGGGTTTTAGGTTCAGAAGTATTACTAGGTTAGAAATCTTTTAGGATGGAAGATGAACACTCTCAGAGAAAATGTGAGGGAGCTGTACTGGGAATGAGAATCTGGATTTTCCAAGAGCAGATGGTGAAAAATATCTTTGCTGCGAGCTGGTGCCTGAGCTTGAATTGCGCTACATTGCTGTTAAAATCCAGTCTATTCAAAGTCTGTCTGCATGAATTGTACATTTCTAAATAAAAGTGTAATAGGATAATTTAGTAATTCGGTGTCTGCTGTCTACTCACTTTCTCTCCTAAAAGAAATTACCAAGATCCAAATACACTAACCACTCAGTGTCATGACTACAGATATTGCTGAATGATTCTCACAGTATTCATTGGTAAACTATTGTTTCTCTTGTGTGTTTTGACTCTCTGTTTTAAGTTTTATTCACCTTGTTTACTGAACTATCAATTTACCATGCTTTTGAAAATTGAATTATTCTTCTGTTCATGATTCTTCCATTTAAAAATCTCTGCAAAAATAAACCCTAAAATATTAGCATTACAAATATTAAGTCCTTTCTGTGAAACCAGCTGAGTAATTCAGTATGTGGGGACATCAGTTAAAAGAAGAATTGAGAAAGGAAGTCAATATATAGAAAAAAGCAGTGAATTATGCCGCAAAAGGGGTAAGGACCTTTTAACAGCTACATTATTCAGTGCACAAAGTAGCTTATTTTGCGCGAAAGCTAGTTAGTGCATAGCACCTATATAGGCTTTTCAGGCAATGTTCTTATATCTTGAAATTGCATTGAGTTGTCTGGAATCACAGTATCCTAAGAGTAACGTTCTACATATATGCGTGGTGTGGAAAAAGAATGGGATTAGACAGTGAGAATTTTGCTGATTACTGGCACAGGTGCATAGACATTGGTAACAGTGATAATAAAGTAGTAGTTACTACTATATGAGGTTTTATGACTTCCGTTGCAACTGTGCAAATCCGTCATCTCATTTTCCACAAATATAAATAAGTACTGTTGTTTTCATTCTGTAGCTGAAAAACTATGACATTCCTTGTTATTTCAATATACAGGAGCATGGACTCAAAACAGCTCATGGTTGCTTATGGCCCCAAGCTCTGAGACTGTATAGGTGTGCCTCTGATACATAGGGGAGCATGACAGAGAATTCCACCACCGAGTAAAATAACCAGTTAGGTTCCCTTGGTGTTGTGCAGTACGGCACCATACTGGTCCAGCAGTGGCACACACGTGTTAGTTCAGCCTTGCTTCCAGGTTGTAACCTGCATCAGCTGTTTTGATCCCAGCACATCCATTTATCTCTGATCTTCACTCCTCTGCGTGGACATGCTGTATGAATCTCTACAGCTCTCTTATACTAAAAAGGAATGGAAAAGAGGATTGTGCACTGGAATACACAGAACATGTCAATGCATACTGGCATGCAGACATTAGTTACAGGGTCCAGATAATTAGGGTTGAGATCTCTGCTATCTAAAAGATATTAGCATTGGCCCCATTTTATTAAGAATGGGCATCATTCTGCTTTCTTCTATATCTTCA
This sequence comes from Aramus guarauna, assembly GCA_013400195.1. Classification (NCBI taxonomy): domain Eukaryota; kingdom Metazoa; phylum Chordata; class Aves; order Gruiformes; family Aramidae; genus Aramus; species Aramus guarauna. Next base: position 202,269 of record VXBL01000336.1, on the reverse strand, counting down.
CTACACCTCGAGTTTTAGTTTTAACTTGAAATCTGACAAGCAGTGATCTTATTACTATTTCAAAATCATCATTTTTAAAAAAAAAAGTATCAGAGGTCCCTGGTGACACCTTATGCTAGCAATTGATCAATTGGTCAGGACTTCATTCATGTAACACGAGCTGTATTGATATTGTAGAGTGCTTATGTTTCAATTGGGTTGTTACACATTACAAGTTAGTGCCTTATTAAAAGGTTAAGTATATTGTATTCAATTCAATTATATTTATCAATTTTTCAACTTTTGCCAGACTTGTAGTCTATTAAAAATATGTCAGATTTGATGAGATTTATTATCAGTAAAACTGATTAAATGGCATTATTGAGGCTTCTTTCTGTTAATTTTTATTCAGGTTAGTACCGTATGTGATATCCCATTGGTTTAATCACTGGATTAAACCTAGGCCAATACTTATCTGATTTTATCACTTGGTACTTTTTGAGTATTTGCATAGTAGCACTCTGCAAATCATCTAGAATTTCCTTAATACAACAAGATTTATTATGGATTAACATCAGTATGATGAACATTTTCTGGCCATTCCTTTAATATACTTGGATGCAGATTACTGAGATCCACTGACTTCGGAATATTTATTCGAAGTAGCTATTGTATTAATACCCAGTTATGACATTAATGCATTAAAAAAATATCATCCCAGTGTCACTAGACATTACCTTTTGTCATAGTTAAGGAATGTGTCAGCTTTTTCTATATGTCTTAGCAATTTGTCACCTTGAAATACTCAATATATTGCTCCAAATCCCTTTTGTGAATAATACCCTTACCAAAAAAAAAATATATTTACCAGGAGCCCTGCCAGTCCTGAATTTTTCTGAATGACTTTTTTTTTTTTTTTGTCTAGATAATGAGATCTTCTTAAAAAAGCTCTTCTTTCTATTTATTTGTTGTCTTTTTCTTCCCAGTCAGTCTTGCTTAGAATTTTCTGCAGCTTTGGGAAATTAGATGTTTGGAAACCTTCAATGCATGTATTATTGGTAGTATCAAGCTCTGGCCATATTAAATGTCAGCAGGTCATGCTCATACATCCTATCTATAGTTTATAGTTTGACCTTAATTATTATTAATAGGAGTCTAAAATAGTTTTCTCATGTTGGGTTCAACTTCTTTTAAGTTGTTTTACTGTTACTATTGTCTGAACTCCAAGACACAAGTTTGTTGTTATTTGTTAGGTGAGAGTTTCCACATCTGCCTTCCAAATGGAAGTACCCCATAATGTATTTCTACTCCACACATTGCAAAGTTAAGGAATACTTTATCCTGGGTTTAGTTTAATTTATTATTTTGTATTGTGTGTGTTAGGTTTTTTAAAATCAGATCCTTGTTATGGGCACATTGGACTGCTTCCATTCAAGATCGTTTGTCTCTGAGCAATAGCTCTAAAATAAGTATCATCTTTAGCAGAGAGTGTCACCCTGTGGTTTTAATTTCAGTGGAATAAGTGCCCCTCCACTGCCACCTGTGCAGCTGATGTATAATCAGATACTTCAATATTGTAATCATTTGGAATATCCCAGGTTTCAGTGACTGTCCATTTTTTCAAGATGCAAGTGGGAGCAATATTAATTTTGAAGAAAGCATTTGTGTACAAAGAACTTAAATTCCTAAGCAAAAGCTCTTCTAAATACTCCTCTTTCTGTGTTCAACAACTATAATGCATACTTTAAAAATGCATATATTGTATATATGTCAGAAGAAATGGACATACAAAACATCCTTCTCCACATATCAGGGAAAAGATGTCCCATGAATCCCCATCAGTCAAGAAGCAGAACCAAATCCTCTGTCTCTAGAGGTCCATGGGCTGAAGAACTAGAAGAAGCTCTCATCCCAACTCTATGACACAGCAGGTCATAAACAGTTTGAACCAATGTACTAAAGAATGCAAAAAGTTTCAGTTGCTTATAAATCATGAGTATCAAGTGACACGCAAGAGTGGAAGTCAGTTCCTAGACTGCATTCACCCCTTCAACACTGAAATAATTTTAGGATCTAGAGGACTTTGAAAGTCTTGGAGACCTTTGCTATGTTTTCCTATAATTTGCATAATGATTTCTCCCCCCCGGCTGCAATATTATTCCCTGCAGTATTCTCATTCCAGACTGTTTCCTTATTATGTGATTATTACAGTTTTCAAGACTGATTATCAGTCAGCAACAATATAAGGGATCTGGCTAAAATGACTTTCAAATACTGTTTATTTAAATGCTAAAACAGTGTTTATGATTGTGGTCACAATTTTGAGTCACTAAATTCTTAAATATTTCTGAAGCTGAAAATGTAAATTTTTTTAAAATATATAACAATATATTATATGATATGATTATAAACCACTTACAGTTTGTTAACATTTTGTAAGAAGATCTTCCAGATCTCTTTTCAAATCAATGAATCCATCTTATATTTTGGAAACAGGCCAGTCAATTCTTAGATATAAAGGATATAAGCCATACATTCCTCAGATATGTACTCTGTTCTTCTCATGTGAGAATAAGTTAAGCATTTTATCTTCTGAGAGTCGATTTCAGAAATAAAACTTTGTTGCTAAGATTATAAATCTTCAGCCAGACATACCTGCTCGGCATTTCAGGATGTGATTCACAGGGATGTGAGGCACACAAAGAACCATTGAAGTCAACTGGAACTGTGATCAGTTCCCACTTCTCAAAGTCTGAAGGGCTATTTGCTTTCATCTTGTTAGTGATCACGTAATGTGAGTTCAGATCCAAGATGCAGGGATAAAGTCAGCATTACATAGGCAAGAATGAAAGATCTTCATAAGATTTTCCCATGTAACTACTATGTAAAGCCCTTTCAAAGAAGCATGAGGTCCTCTAGTCAGTCATTTCTACTGAGAATAGATTTTTAGGGCCTAAGACTGGCTTTGCTATTTATTATGTAGTAATGGAACATTACCTTTGTTGTGAGACTAAAGAGAAAAGTTGAAAGCTGGATTATAAAATCTAAAGAGAGCCTCACACTTGCAGAAGTAGCCAGTAATTACTACAGTGATAAGTTTGAGGACTCAAGTCCCAAACAAAATCAAGAAATAAGAATTCAAAGAGAGGATTTTTTTTTTTTCCTTCCCATTTCCTCTGTTCCAGGAAATTCATGTGGTCAAAGGTTTCTTTTAACAGAAAATTATTTACAGGTGCTCTTACTGGCTCTGTCACAAAGTTGTGTCTTACACCTCCGTCTAAGCGCAGTCAGTTTTTGGATCAATGTGACTTCTTCCTGGAGGAATCTTTCTGTTAAATCACTGCCTGCTACAAAGCCAATGTCCACGGCCTTCCAGAGCTGTGGATGACTCAAAGGGCAATGACTATTTCAGCTGCATGGAGCAACAGTATTTGTAGATGTGGTTATAAATTTGTATATAAATTACTGTATTTCAGAAACACTTCACAGCAGAACCTGAACACTTATTATAAAACTAAAAGTTCAGTCCACAGCTTTTCCTTCACAGTATAGTAACCCTGGGGCATGAGAACTAATGAACATGTTTGACCAATAGCGCATGACACTGTTTACAATGAGATTTGTTATTTACTATTTTTTAATCTTTTTGCATTCCAATTAAGCATCAGTGTCGTGGTTTTACCCCAGCTGGCAGCTGAGCACCACGCAGCCCCTTACTCACTCCCCCCATCGGGATGGGGGAGAGAACTGGACAAGTTAAAGTGAGAAAACTCATGGGTTGAGATAAAGACAGTTTAATAGGTAAAGCAAAAACCGTGCACGCAAGAAAAGCAAACCAAGGAATTCATTCCCCACTTCCCATTGGCAGGCAGGTGTTCAGCCATCTCCAGGAAAGCAGGGCTCCATCACGTGTAACAGTTACTTGGGAAGACAAACGCCATCACTCCGAATGCCGCCACCCCCCTCCCCTTCCTCTTCTCCAAGCTCCTTATAAACTGAGCATGACGTCATATGGTATGGAATATCCCTTTGGTCAGTTATGGGTCACCTGTCCTGTCTGTGTCTCCTCCCAACTCCTCGTGCACCCCCAGCCATCCCGCTGGCAGGGCAGTGCGAGAAGCAGAAAAGGCCTTGGCTACGTGTAAGCACTGCTCAGCAATAGGTCTCAGCAATAACAAAAACATCTCTGTATTATCAACGCTGTTTCCAGCACAAATCCAAAACATAGTCCCATACTAGCTACTATGAAGAAAATTAACCCTCTCAGCTGAAACCAGAACAATCAGAAATCACAGTTAGTTCAACCAGAAGTTAACTTAATTTAAAGCTTCTATTACCTAACACTCCAGAGGACATGTGCAATATGCTATTGAAAACCTGCCCCTTTTCAATTTTTTCTAGCTTCTGAACTGCATTCTTACTGTTCACTTGCTTTCAAACTATTTCTTTATTAGACAATTTTTCCTACAATCATGAATTCTTACAAATGATAAAAGAGAAAAATAGAAGAAAGTTCAGATTCAGCCATAACCACATGAATCCTGAAGCTAGGGCTAGAAGATATACACCTAAAGGTGTATAAATGCGAGTTGCATTGCCCTGCAGGTATAATGAATAACAGCTTATTTTGTTTTTCCATTACAATTGTCAAATAGCCTTCCGTTCACTAGCTCTGGTCAGCTTTGAATTAGGCCTGTGTGGCCTCTTCAGGGGTGAATCATGTTTTGAGTAAGGCCTGAGCCAGGTAAGAGAGCTGCTTCCCACAATGTCACATGAACTTCATGTTGTAATTCACTGTAACAGTGCAAAAAGGTGCAGAAGTACTACAGCTTTGGTCCTTTTCCAACATTAAAGAGATCTTCTTCAATTACAAGTACATAAAACAAGGACTGTGAATTGTGTCTAGCACCATTTTGAAGTTACCACAAAAGGTTTGATCATGTAAGATACCTATTATTTAAATTTTATCTAATTTTAGAATTGCAGAACTGACCAAGCCTGAAAGTTCTTTAGAAAATCCTTCATCTTAGGAAAAAAATAAAAGAAAAATCTCAACCTTTATAGGATTTGTCAATCTTCATTATTTGTCTTCTCTTAGTAAACGTGATATAAGTACATTTCATCCACTTGCTGAATTTAAACAGTATTTTTTTTAGATTAAAAATATTTTAATAAACAGGTACCTGTAACCCAGAGGAACTTTTATTTATGAACTTGCTGAGTTTCATAGAATGAACAGTGACAATTCTTGAATATACGGACTTTGTTTCATTAGATCCAAGAGGTTCAGGGCTTTACTCAGTCAAGCTAAACTCTAAATCTGAATCTTTCAGGATTCACCCAGAACTTAGTGATTTTTACTTATGTGCTGTAAAATCCATATCTTCTGTGCATACACAAGTGAAGCTTGCCAATCTCAGCTCAGTGTGATTTCAAACAGCTGAACTATTGAACACTAAAAATGAGTTTTGTAATAGAAACCTCAAATCAGCATAACTATGGCATTTTTAAATGTATGTATACAGTATGTCCTGGTTTTGGCAGGGATAGAGTTAATTTTTGTCCTAGCAGCTGGTATAGTGCTGTGTTTTGGATTTAGGATGAGATCAATGTTGATAACAGACTAATATTTTAGTTGTTGCCAAGCAGTCAAGGACTTTTCAGCTTCTCATACTGTCATACCAAGAAGGCGGCAAGGGGCTCCCGAGAAGCTGGGAGGGGAGAGAGCCAGGACCCAAACTGGCCAAAGGGACATTCCGTACCATGTGATGTCATGCTCAGTATATAAGTGGAGGTCAGCCGGGAGGCAGTGTGGCTCAGGAGCTAGCTGAGCATCGGCTTTGGGTGGTGAACAATTGTGCTGTGCATCACTTGTTTTGCATTATATTCTTATTATTATCATAATTATTTTCATTTTCTGTTACATTAAACTGTCTTTATCTCAACCATGAGTTTTACCTTTCATCTTTTTGATTCTCTCCCCCATCCCTCTGGGGGGGGGTGTGGGGGGGGCAGTGAGCAAACGGCTCTGTGGTTGTTTTAGCTGCAGGATGGGTTAAACCATGACACTATATTGATAACATAAAGCAGCGTTTGTAGCATTTTAATCTCACCGTCAGGTACCAGATCTGGAGCAAACTTTTTGTGACAAATTCAGAGAATTTATGCTTAGGGCTTAAAAGGTGAGCATTGCACACAATCAGTTCAATAGTGAAAAGAAGAATTTGTTACTAAATACTTCTCAGTCACCAAAATATTGAAATTTCTGTAGCAGCTTCAGCTGAAAGCTGTGCTTATTTTTACAACTGAGTCTTTTCCATTATCCAAGAGTGGTTTTCCCATTTCAGCTTTCTCCTCCCCTTCTTTTTTTCCATACACTTTTTGAGGTTTCCCTGCTTGGGCCTCTTTTCTATCCTTCAGAAAGGTTGAATTCCCTGATGGTAATCATAATTATAAACATATGTTGTTACTGTGGGCTACCAATTTACTTGCAGTCCTTGGTATTAAAAAAAATGTAGGTTTTGGAATATATTTTACATCATCAGGGCATATCTCATGAATAATTAAAGGAAAGTCAAATTTGTAGTAAAGAGCAGTCTCTGGAATGCCATGTCTAAAGATAATCACATACTAAAATTGGTTTGAATCAAGTAACCACTCCAAAAAATGAATATATCATGGCAGAAAAATATTTTGAGTTTCATTATCACTATTTTTTTTTTAAATTTGATATTTGTGTCTTTGAGATTGGGATGACTATTAGGAAAACAGAAGAATACAGACATAAGTATTTTGGAAATGACTAAGAATATTTAATTTATTACAGGTATTTACTGAAAAAATTCAACTTAAAAATAAGAAAAGCAAAGTAAAAATACTCTAAATTTAACATTTGTTTTAGTAGCTTCTTCCACTATCTGTCTTTCATTCAGGATTATTACGAAGAAGTGCCTCTGTAATTAACATGTTAGATTTTTAGTGACTTATTTTACTGTGTAGCATTTTATTGCTGATGTGTCAGTCAGTGTAATGTTCACAGTGCTGCAGGGAATAATCAGAGCATGCATTAGGCAATTCATATTGTGTTTGGTATCCTGGTAAGACAAGATAAAATGTTTTGAAGATTAGTTTAGAATTTAAAAAAAAACAACAACAAAACTTCTGTCCCCCTACCCTCCCCACACACACTGGGAAGGCATAACAATAATTAGTTAATGAATTTGAAAGGAATGTAGGTCCATTTTAAATTGGGCTGGACCTGATAAAGTTTGCCATAGGGTAATCCAAGAATAGGTGTCAGCAGTGTCAGAGCCCTGAGCGAGCAGCTCATTCATGGTTGCGGTGGCAGCAAAAAGAAAAAGGCCATACCTGCCTGTGAAAGGTAGCGACAGTGATGCCGGGGAGGTACGCACTGCTCAGCACAAGTTCCTGGAAAAGCACTGGAACAAATAATAAAGGTTTGTTAACAACCATATAACAAGGAAAACAGTAAGAGCTAACATGGATTTATAAACTGAATTTGTCAAACTAGTCTAATTTCTTTGCTTAATAAGGTAACAAACATCATAAATATGAAGGAAATAGATGTCATATGTCTTGACTGTAATTAGGCTTTTGTCACTGTCTTAAGGCACAGGCTGGATGCAATCACTATAAACCGAATAAAATACTGGTTGGAAAGCAGTATGTATAATAGTTATGTGTTAAGCCAGGAGAAGATACTGAGTAGAGCTCTGCAAGAATCTCTCCTGGGTGTGGCTGAATTGCATATTTTCAGTAATTAAGTGGATGACAGAAGAAAGAGCATACTTAGGAAATTCACAGTGCCTAGCTGGGAGAAAACAAAAGATTTTGGTAAGGAAGAGATACAATTCAAACTGATCTTGAGAAATAATCTGCAAAACACCATGCAGTTCAAGGAAGAGGAGTACAGGGTTAGGTATGAACAATTGCACAAAGATAGGATAAGGAACAAGGGGCTTAGATATGGTCCTGGAGGTCTGGGAGGCACGGTACATTGCAAGCTGAACATTTACCAGCGGGTAGCACAAATCAGCAATGGCACACTGCTGGGGAAAGGTCAGCTGTTTTACTGGGATGGAGAGATGATTGTTGTCTGGTCCATCTTTTTGATCTAGTCAGCACAGATGTTGCCTCAGCTGGAGAACTGTGCCCATTTACAAGCATAACACTTTAAGAAAGATGTGGATCAACTGGAGAAACTCTTCTCGTTGCTGTGGATAGAGAAAATATTGGTCATAAGCTGCAGAGATTAAGATTCAGGTTAGATATTAGATATTAGGGTTTCTTTTCTTATAGGAATAATTTGGCTTGGGAAGAAATTGCCTAACACTACTGAGGAATTATTATCCCCAGGAGATTTCAAGAGCAGATTAGGTAAACATCTGTCAGGAATGTGGCAGTTACATTTGATACTCTGCTGAAGCAGAGAATCGACTAGGTGACTTCTCACTTCTCCCACCCTGGTTTTTCATGATTTGTTGAAATGATCTCAAGCTACCTAGTTTTGACTAAATGACCAACTGATCTTATGTTGAAGTCAAGTGATGTCATTTTCTATTGATTTCACTAGGTTTGGATCAGGCACAGGGTGCAGAGAAGGCATGTAAATGCCAATTGCAGAATAAGTATAGGAAAGGCCTGATCTTGCTCTCATTAAATTCAAAAGAAGCTCTGTCTTCAATCTCTTTCAATGGAGGTTTAGTTGAATTCTAAATATAGGCCATGTATACATTTGTATATATGTATATCCAAGTATATAATGTTAATACAGTTCTGTCAGTTAAGCATTATCACTGAACACTTGCTGTTTGAGCAAGTATGAGAGAACTAAAACTTTAGCAACAGCATGTCTTTTTCAGAGTTTAGCAAGGAAAACTCCAAGGAAAGTGTTCCCCAGTGACGCACATTCCATGAAATTCTCATACTTGCTGATAGCACCTGGGTGGGATGAGATACCAAAGCACAATGTATTGCTATAATGGGTGAATAAGATGCCAGGAAAAAAGGGATACTTGGGCTCCACTCACAGTATCCTCCTGGTCACCTGCATTTTTCTTTTTCATTTTAGGGGCTTATACTGTATTCCAGGAGTGATAAAAGTGGGATTTTGTGGTCTTGCTTTCTGGGAGCAGAAGAAAACTAGTAGTAGGAATAATCAAAATGTGTGAAAGACTCTTTTCAGCTCTTCTGGGAACTAGCCAAGCTCATAGATGGCACTACAGTAAGAAAATCCCCTTCCAGATTATTTCATTGTTAGACTGGTTCCAGACTGGTAACTTGTCCCTGTCTTTCACACTAAGCAAAATTCCTTTGTATTGTCTAGAATTTTTGCTCATCCTCTTAGCGCACAACTTTTTCATAAGCCTAGCCTTAGGAGTTTTACAGCTTCCAGAACCAGGGAGGCTTGGTTAGATATAAATAAATATCCATGCTAACCATTTACCACCGAGCATTATGGTGTTTGCCAGCCCCATGGAAAGCAGCTCTTAGCATCAGCTGATAAATTGCTATTTTTATGCAGGTTTCAACCAGAATTCTCTCCCAGAATGAACAGAGAAACTCAGAAACTATCTGCGTGCTTTACGTTACAGAGAGGCAGCAATATGTAATGGGATTCAAGAAAAGCAGATTCAACCATATAGGTAGAGATCATGAACAGTGCATTCATCCTGAGGTGCATGGTCAATAATTAATATTCCAGTTCATGAAGGAAGCAACATGACTCAATGGGAAAAACAGCAGATAAGGACTTTTGCATCATATTACTGCATGGGTCTGCAGTACACCTCTAATTTTGGAAGTCACTTCATTTCCTTCACTTTGCCTCATTTCCCATATCAGAAAACAGGATGAACATTCAAGTGAGATTCATAAGGCTACAGGGATAAAAATGGTGTTAGAAAAGAATAGTTGTTATATAGTTATAGTTAACTAGAACTGATTCATAAGTGTCTTCATGTTATCTCTACTTGACCTTTACTGAGAACGTAAAGTTGTTTGACTACTTCAGACTATGTTTTGTTCCTACATTGAGCCCCTAAAAAGGGGTCAATTTTACCTGACGTAAGATGGGCATTAAAAATGAGATACTAGACTGCAGAATAACCTTTTATTAAGGAAAGTAGACTTTCTTTTTTGGTACAGGCAGGGAATATTGGTTTATATGTGATCTTAAAAATTTTGCTTGAGGTTATCCAATGGAGGAATGCTTCACAAGAGATGGCTTCTAACTGTGCTTCCAGATTTTAGTATTAGTTTGTTAGCTCATGTGGCTTTTTTGCACCAGAAGGGTTACAAGTTCTCCATTTCACTTGCAGAAGCTCTTGTGAAGAAATAGTAAAGTGTTTAAAGGCCTCCCAGGTCGGTGCAGTCCATGCAAAGGTGGGCTTTTGCCTTGTTTGTAACACTCCTCTGAGGGATCTAACAAGCTTTTAGAGCTGACGTTCTGTATGTCTGCACTGAGAGAACAATGTCGTTCAGTAGACTTGCCATGAAATGCCTTGGAGGAATTCAAACAGCAATGTCTATATGTGCATGATGCATTCTAGTCTACTGTCATCCAAACCCAGCAGAGGAAAGAAACTTGAAGGGTTTCAGGAGCAAGAGGAAAAAAATGTGTAAAGGTTAAACTCAGAGTTAAAATCACTGACATTCGAACAACATAGATGGAAAAGAAAAGTGAAAGCATCAGACATTACCTACAGTTATTGTACTGGAAACTTTATCTCGGTAATGATTGCAAAGCCAAAAACCCCAGCAAACCCCCAAAAACCCCAATCAAAAAAAGCCCCCAACAACCTACTAGGAAGGCTGTGTGTCCAACATAAATATTTTTTTTCAATGTTGCTAATTGAAAAACATGCCTTTATATAGGTATGATCAATATAAAATTTTGTCTGTCATACATGTTTTTAAAACTAGAACTAATATAGACCTTAATGCCATAAAAGCATAAATAGCGTAGAAAAGAATTATAAATGTGATGCCATAACAGTATTTTTATCTTCTGAATTACGTGTTTCCTCAGCACCACTTAATATGTTTGACTCCATCTGAATAGTATGGATAGATTAACTACTGTCTACTTTATGTACAAGCATGAACATTTCTCTTGTTTTATTTCTGATTGAGAGGACATGAAAGCTTTTTTTATAAAGAACAAATCAAAGATGCTTGCTCAGCATATTATCAGGAATTTTATGTTTGATTCTTAAAGTAATATCTGAATATGTTTATATTTAGGAATAGAATGATTTCTAAAACAGGCTGGAAATCCTGGAAGAGAAAGTGAGTCTGATAGTGCCATGTGAGCTTTAGCTGATGTATTTTCAAATTTTGTAACAAGTGTTTGAATTCTTGTACATTTAAAAATTCCCATGATTATCAAACAAAAAGGATTTCTCAGCACTAGATAGCAATAAAATTAAATAAATAAATAAAATAAAATAAAATAAAATAAAATAAAATAAAATAAAATAAAATAAAATGAAATGTGAAAAAACTGTCAAATGCCATAATTTCAGTGAAGGACTAGTAAGATTTATACAGGTGTGTCTACTTGTTTGCTTGGCAGTTCCCAAAGAAAGAACAGATATAGGTATATATTAGGTTCCTTTCATTTAATCTGAAGCACCAATGAATATGTTGAAGATAATAGCTGTTCTTGAGCTAGCCTGCCCTTGCCAGTAGCATTATTAGCTCTTGGGATACTGGCTAACAACACAGATTCAAATCTCTCCTGAAATCTAGCTGCTTTTGAGAGACCCAAAGCAATAAACATCAATAAAAAGCCATCAGCATCCCTCTTATAAGCATATGTGCATATACTCACAAGTCTGGATCATTTTTTGGTAGGGGCATGAGCAAGCGTGGGCTTCCTGCATTCCATTTCTTTGAGACCTTATTAACTTGTCTATTTGTGTCTTCTACTTAGCTGACCAGACTGTCAATGCTTACCAAATAATAAATCCTAATTTTACTAAAATCAAGTTTGGAGGACACAGCTGCAAGTCCTCCAAATTTGTCTTTCATTCTGCCTCTAAAAATTCGTCCTTGCTGTGACTGCTGCCTTTCAAGCAGCAGCGTTCTTGGCCTGAAGACTGACTGATATTTGAAATGAACCAGCAGTACAGTAAATTTAATTTTCAAAACCAAACAGTTTTTCATATTTAGAGCCTGGCCAGAAATTGTAAGTTGCATCCACTCAGTGTGCTTCGTTTTCCACAGGACTGGTCAGTGGTAAAATCGCACCAAACTAGGGAGCTCTAACTATAGTTATTGGTATAAGTAAAGTCAGGCTGAGAGGAGGCATCTCGAGGATCACAACAGAGGCTGACGCTTGAGGGTGTAGCCTGTAATCAATCAAGCTGTAATCACGGGAAGTTGGGACCAGAGTGTCCGGGTTCTGACTGCAGTTGGGTCAGTTCCTTGCGCCTTTGCAAAATCGGCGCGGGTCTTCCAAAGTGGAAGCGCTCTTCCTGAGCAGAGAGGAAGAAGAGATGCCAAGGGAAGGAGCTAACTGGTATACAGATAGTGAATAATCAATAGCGATAGCAGCACTGCTCAAAAGGGTCTGGAACAACATTTAGAGCCATGTCTTAAGATTCTCTTATACACAGAATAGTCACTTCTTTCCTTTTTATTTGCCTGGGAATGTATTTCTGTTGTTCAGCACAGTGGTTTTCTCTATCACTGCTATCAGGCAGAGCTGAACCTTGGTATGTTGGAGCTATGTAGTTGCATTTCGTGTTCCTTAGCAACTGAGTAACTGACACTTGAAGAGGAAGCAATAAAAAAGTGTGTTTTAATTCTTTTACAGTTTGATAGGGCTTGAGAGATGGAGAGCTATGCTGCAACTTCTTGAGGAAGGAGAAAGTAAACCGTCTTTTGTTTCTATCTATTAACTGCTCTGAAAATACCTGCACTGTTGCTTTTACTGAAAAAGCACACTTTATGTAGCTAATCTGAATTGATGCATTTATGTTATATGGAATCCTAGCTATAGGTTATTTGCAATACAGATTTATATGTTCAGTAGAGTAGGATCAGAGTGGAGAGAAAAGACAGAGGAATGAAAAAGCTAAGCTACATCTTAGCCACTTCCTAAACCATTTGCCTTCAGAGACAATTCTGGTTATACTATACAGGTTGGTCAATGTTAACTTTTGGGATTTTTTGGCAGGAAAATTCAAGAAGGCAGAGTAATAAACTGGCAATTTGACTTTTTGAGGAGAGAGGTGGGATAGTTGTTGGAAGATCCATGAGGTGGCTGGATAAAATGGACCTACCTATTCTTTCAGGAAATGGTATGCCTTTAGATAAGGCACATAAATATATGTAAAGGTAGACTTATATTTTAAAAAACATTTTATTTAAGGGAATCATTCCCTCTGTTAAATGTAACTTTTTTTGCTAAGGAGACTGTTATTTATTCCACTTGGTGCAGGGTTGTGGGGGATGGAACAGAGGGAACTAGGCTGCATAGGAGATACTCAGAACATAGTCAAAGTACTGTGGTCTAGGGACTGCTCTGAGAACAGCAAATTTATTTGAAGCTTCTCCAGAAAAGGCAGATGTACAAGGCCTAGAATAACACTCATCAGAAAAGAGTAGAAAGGTGCAATATCCCTCTAACCATGACACACATCCTGTAAGAAAAATGTTATAGCTCTTTATTGCCTCTTTACTTTTCTTTTCCTTTTTCTCAGCTGTTTTCTGTCTCACATTTTACCTTTCTCCTTGTATTGCCCCAACCATTCATTTTAATCAGCTCTTCTTCCCTAACCTGCAGCTTTAGTATTCTGCATCTTTCTGCATGCTAAAATTGCTCTCCCGAGCATTGCTCCACCCACACTTTGATGGATTGCTGTTTATATGCTACCGCTCCCTGCTCTCTGAAAAGCGATGTGTGCACACAGACACACACTGCAGACGCTTCCCCACTTTGGTACAACACTGAACATGGATCTGACTAGACCTACAGTGATGCTTCTGCATTTCTATGATTGTGCTTGAGTACCTTTTGCTATCAAAACCACTTCTGGGGAGATGCTCCTTCCTCATGTGCTGTCTGACTCTCAGTGCTTTTTTTTTTTTTTTTTTTTGTAATTGCATATCTCCGATCCTTCAGAAAGGCACATCTTCCTCCATTAATGATGCTTGCCTAGGGCCAATGCCTGTCAAAGCAGACAGGTACTCTCATTGTCCTATTAAATGAGGTAATTTGACTCAAATAACTGTAAGCATGTTCAAGATTTTGGCTACTTTTAATTTGCAAAGTTTTCTGATGCGTGGCAACATCCCTTTCTTCCCCACAGACAGGCATGGCAGCAAATGCTCATTTCAAGCCATTGAAGTCTGTCCTACCTCATTCACCAGGACATCTACAACAGGGGTTCCTTTCCACTAGTGGTGACTTGGTGATATTGCAAAGACGATTACTCTGAAAGTACTGTTCATAACCATCCATTTCTGAACTCGTAAGATGACAAATAATTTCCACCTGAACATCTGTGACATTTGGGTTCTGAAACTGTCTCAAATACCATGCTGTTCATTAGTAGGGATTCAATTTCCTGTACCTCTCTGCTTCAGTTTTGCTTCAATGCATAGAGTGTGCATATTCATTAAAAATAACAATAATAAAGTTTTGCCGGAAAAGAGGGGTGTGTAAATAAAAGATGCCTGGGGCAAAGCTGTGTTTTGTGTTCTGGACATTTATATAGCTATTTACAGTGCTCTTCAGTTAAATAATAATAATAATAAAAAAAAAAAACCCAGAATTACCATAGCAACTGAAGCAAGTATGTGTTACATTTTTAATCTCTGAGATACACAAACCCTTACTAAGAAAACACGCAGAAGAAAAAATGTGAACTTTTGTGCCTTCCCTATGTTTGAAGGGAATATTTTGTTTCTTATTTCCTTGCCAGTATTTAATGCTGCCTTTGTTAGGGGAGTAGCTTTGTTCTCTTTGCATTGTTACGCTTGCATCTCAGGCGGAGGATGAGTGCACGAGACAGCTGGAATGTGATCTCTTCCGAGACATTTTGGAAACTGCCAGGAGTGTGCAGCAAATGGTGGCTATGAGGCCACTATGATATTTTTTTCTGGTATGCTGGAATTAATTCCACAGGTGAACACATGGGGAACACATCTATAAATAAAACATGCTTGTATTTCATATCTGCACAGAACTACTTGCAACACATTTCTGAATCTGATGTACAGGGAGGTACTTGTTCAAGTTGATTTCCCCTCCCTCCCCACCCCAGTTCCCCGGTTTTACTTGGTTTCCTTAAATCCCATTTGAATTAGAGTACACAACATTTCCGCTACATAAAAGATCCATAACAGTTCTGTCTAAAAATATATAAACCCACATCAGCATGTGTTGTGTCTAAGAAGAGTGAGGGGAAAAAGGCATCGGTTAATCTATCAGTAGTCTCTCCATTACTCACTCCCATGGTGGTAAATTGGGATTTATTTCTCTTGTTGATGGTAAACATTTTTTCCTCTATTCTATCCGCCCCTGTTATTGGCAGAATAATTACAATTCCTCTTATCAAGACAATCAAGGGACTAAACTAGCTGCTTTCCCCATATTACTGCAGTACTTTGTTTTGAATCTCTTGCGAAGAATGGGGCTTTTGCAGTAACATGCCTGGACACTTCACTGTTTCCAAGACAAACAGCTCTTGAGCCAAGATCGATTTGGACAGCATGCAATAGCTTGCATCTTTTTTCAGGAGATTCCGAGTCCTTTAGAAAAGCTAAATGAGCCTTCCAGCAGCCCTAGAAGGAGCAGCTGTGGGTAGCTTGAGGTACAGAAAGATTGTGCCTGCCCAAAGCCATACAAGTTGACTTAACGGTGCAGAGGACCACAGTTCTCTGAACTATTAAACAATTTCAATCCTGATCCTGCTGGTGCAGGCCCCTGACAGACATTTTTACCAAGTATGTCTTCATGATCCTTAGGGAAAAATCTGTCCTTCTCATTTCCCTGTCAAATGTCTGCAACTTACTGTATTGCAAAACCAAGTGAGGCTCCAGATTTTGGAGTGAATCTTTAAGATGCTTGTGTTACATGCTCTTCATATTCTTTACAGATATAAAATTTGAGGTAGAACATTATTGTGTTTTGTCAGCATGGCTGCATGGCTGCCTTTATAGAGCTGACCAAGAGTGTTTCTTTTGGAAACTAATGTTTTCTCAGAATAAATCTTTGCATGGAAAAATCAGCTGTTTCTGATTAATTTTCATGTTTAAAGTTTTTGCTGGAATCATAGCAGAATGTTCATAATGTCTAGGGTTAGAACACTTTAATTTGCTTTGATGCTATGCATCATGCACCAGTCAAACTGAATTAAATAGCTGGGGTTTATCAGTAAAGAATTTTGTTTTTTAACTCCAAGCAGATGTAAAAAAAAAAAAAAAATTAAAAATTTCTTAAAAATTGGAAATTCTTAGTTTCATTTAGCTCTAATTTTTACCTCAAAATAGTGAAATAATAGTGGCATAACTCAGAATTTTTTCTGGTTTATTTCTGCTAGCTAGCCTTGAAGTAGCACTTTCAGCTCCTGTGAATGTTGAGCAAAATCCACAAATGAAATATGAATTTTCAATAGCTTATGTTCAGCTTGAATTAAAAACAAGTAATTCTTTCCTTCCATTTTCATCTTGGAGTTCATCATGCAGTGACAATTTGAAATTTACAACCCAGACATTTAACATCCTTCACAAGAACATATAATTTGAAAAACTTGTGAAGAGAAATGTCTCTGCGAAAAAATGGCACTATCTCTTTGTAAAAAGACCCCTGTCATTTAAATTTCTGTTCAGCTTCCCATCTTAAGCTAAATAACACTGACATTTTTTTCAGACGCTTTTTTTTGAAAGTTACCCAGATTAGATATTCGCTTAAAAGAGTTTTAGCGTGACATTGCTGGCTTTCTTCTATATCCCTTTGCGTAAATTTGCAGCTAATGCAGAATATAGATTTTATCAAATTCCATTGCTGAAAATAGAGACAATGCCATTTAGTAGGTGTTCATAAGCAACATTCACCCTGAATTTAGAAAATGACCCCCAAGAATTTTCTTTCAAAAAATGTAGGGTGATGTATGTTTTGATAAAAACAGCAAAGGAGGGTGTAAAATGAGATTCTGTCTGTGGAAATAGATCTGCAATGAGATTAAGAAAACTAGGCTTGATATTTAACTCTCTTTGACTCCACTGGATATTGGACACAATCTCTTTTGGCAAATCCCACTAAATGTCTATATTTTCTGTTAATTCACCATCTCTGCAAATCTGTTCTTTACACACCAATAGGTATCTTTCAATTATGGTTGGCATACCTGATCCAAATGAATATCTTCTTATGTTAAGACCCCAAAAAGCAGAGTATTTGCCTCCTAAATTCTGTGGAAAGATTAATTTCCCCACTAAGCTCTAAAAAATTCATCATTTAGAACACAAGTCTTGGGGGAAATGGCTGCCTTGGAATACTTTTAGTTCCTTCATATTTTAATTGGTATGAAAAAGTCTTTTAATTCTTCAGTATTTCTAATGTGTGTTAGACACACACACATGCACACACACACACACACACCCCACACACACCCCACCCCCCGTTCATATGCAGATGGTAGAAGAGGGAGGGAGAAATTAAAACCTGAAAGTTTGCTCTTTGATGTGAAAGTTTCATATGATGGCAAATTGGACAAAGGAGAAAATGCCAAGTAGAAGACACAAACCATATTTCTTTTGTGAAGCAGATTCCATATTTTGATTAGATGAGATGCTTAGCTCCAAAAAGTTAAAAAAGAGAATCCAAAGGGATCTCCGTAATAGGTTGTCTTACATGATAACCTACGTCACCCCACAATGTTTTGTTTTCTTTCCTCATCCTCAATAACAGGCTTATGAATATTGTGAGAATTGCAGAACACAAACCCAGTATGACAGCAAGCCAGATTTTATACTAGGAAATGCTCTCTTTAATATCTTTAAAATATTGTACAGAATCTTTTTTAATTCTAATACTGGTATCAAATTGAGGGAGAAATATTTCTGTAGAGTAACTTTGATGATGATCAATAGACACGGAGCTAAACTTCCAAAGCATGCAACGCAAGTGTTTAATTCCCATTTTCAAGAGTATCTTTGAAGCTGAGGAGTCCTTAATATGAAGCACGTTGCACGAGTTACTAGCAATCCTGCTATGCCAAGTAGTTATTCAGGGGTGGGGGTTGCTTAACGTTTCCTACAGACAGGCGATGCTGGAGCCTTGCCAGGAGTGAAAGACAACAACTGATACATACGTAAATGTATTTTAAAATGCACATAGGAAGACAGGTACATAAAGCTTGTGTATTTTGAGTTTATTAATGATCAACCTTGTTTTAGCTTAATCGTTCATTCACCTTGAATTTCTGTGATGAAAGGGATTCAATCTGCACTCTATGAGCTCAGGGCTGCATACAGTCCCAGGTTAACACGTTTCTCCAGTTAGTAAGTGTTTGTTAAAAATGTCTATGATTGAGTTTACTTTGTGCTATATGTTATGAGCCAACTAAGAAATAGTACCTTTTCTATGGCTGACCTGCAGCTTGATGCCTATCTGTGTATCTGGTAGCAGTCATTGGAACAAAGAGGTAGAAAAATATTTTTAGGGTGGTGGTGTTTTTTTTTTTTAATGAATGATTCAAACTACAATAAGGCTCAGAAATGGTTATGCTCTCAGACTAGGTTATCCTCTTTCCATGCCAGGATTGACATTGGGAATAGGAGTATGAACAGGGACAGAAAGGGATGAAAGAAGAGATCATTCTCTTGGCAGAGTCCTGTACTGGTGCTCAGTTTTGTGAAATTAACTTTAACTTATGGGTTGGGAGTATGATTTTATTTCTAGAAAGAGAAGCAGTCTAAATTTACTTAAAAAGTCAGTTCAAAACTGAAAAGAAAGTCTCCTAAACTCGGTAAGTTTTGAAATTGGGCATGAACCTCTCAGTTCCCTTGGAGTTTTTCTAAACCCACTCATTTTATCCCTTGTCCTCATGCTGTGTTGCAGTTTCTTTAATCTCTGAACCAGTTGCAGAAGTTCGCTGGCCTCTCTGTTTTGTAGTCTGGTAGATTTTCTGATACAGCTAATTGGTTTTGACTCCCCTGGAATGGTCCATTGTGGTTTTACGTAGTTTGACATTGTAATGAGATACGTTTGTTCACAATGTTAATTTTGTTAGCACTGAGATTCTTTATTTCTATTAAATATTAAGAAACACAGAATGAATTCTTGATCTTCAGACTTGTGCCATGAGCAGCAACATAGATTACAGCAAAGTCACAATGTTTTAATTCATTCTGCTATGCTTTCATTTCTGGGTTGTAAGCCCAAATACATTTGCCTTTAAATGCTTTAGAGGTAGACAGGTTGGGTTTTCATTGCTTCTAAATATGTGGCTGCCTTGGGGCTTCTAATTTATTTATTTTTTTAATGGAGTGAGAGGCTATAAAACCTATGTGCTGTAAAGCAGGCAGACTTCTAAAAGTTTCCTACCAGCTCACCAGGCTCAGCTGAAAGAGCAGGTATCTTCAAGCTTATTTAACTCTTGTTCCTGGGCTTCTAATTAAAACCACTGAAATGCTCCCCATTTTGAAAAGGTCACATCTGATTTCATCTGAGAAATTCCCTTTGTCTCATTTTAGCTGTCTCTGGTTTATATACTTATGAAAAAAAACAAGCAATTATAGTCAACTGTCCATTACCAGCAGGAAGATTATCTGGTTGGTGGATGAGCTTTGGCAGAGGTGTAGACACAGTCTCCCTGTCTCTACACCTCTCTTAGCAAAGTTTAACCCAGGAGTGCAGGCTAGAGACTTCTGAATGGCTCTGCACTAAACGAGGGAGCACCAGGGAATGGTGCGACTATGAATGGGTTTATTTGTTCAGCCCCCAATGCTTAAGAATAACAGAAATTTGATTCTTCTGATTGTTACTGCATTAATTAATTCACTTCCAATCCAGAGTTCTCCTCTCAATAACCTAAAAGATCAGAATTTTTGGTGCTATCCTACAAGGTTAACTTTGTAATATATTTTTTTAAATATTGTAATAAGATAATTATGTTTAGGAGATTCATGGACTGCACTCTTAAAATGTGGTTATTTATCTTGTCTATTTTCATGGTTGCCATTACCATAATATACGAGTTTCATACCCTTTAATGTGTGAATCTGCCCCAGGCCTCTCCGAATAAGTGAGTATTAGCTACATTTTGAAAACTGAATGTAATTCATACTGTCCAGCTTTAATTGTCTAAGCTAAGCCTCATTTTGTTGCCTTGGATCCGTATGGGCAATAAAAAGGTTAGGCTGTTAACTTAGCCCTGCTGACGTGTACTCTACACTCTCTGAAATGACTGTTCAGGAGTCTCAGCACCGAAATAAGGTAGTATCACTATCCCTCCAGGAGACTAAGTAACAGGTTTTCAGAGATGTCTAGACACTTGAGAAAGCAGAGGAATATCAAATGGGATTTAAAAAAAAATAATGCTGAAATGCTTAGGCATGTTGAAGACTTACTGAAGACATTTATCTCCATCTGCCTGTCTTGCCAGAGCAGAGCAGGGTCTTGAGTTCAGGTCTACAAAGTCCTGTACCTCTCCTTTGTCAGTGGTTCACTCATCTTCTTCACTGCTTTATTTTTTTGTAATTCATGTCTTAGGACAGAGAATAGACTTTCTGCCCAGTGACCTTTGAGAAGTCTTTTTAATCACATTTTTGCCTAGGGAATACCAGTAAGAAATAATACAAGTACTGCACAATGACAGGGTCAGAAGCTGTCCCCTGTTGGGTGGGTAAGAGGAACTGTAAACTTTATCCTTCATAACTATTTCTTTTTAATATGTGACATAAGAAGAAAGATAAATATCACTTCCTTTATTTGTATAGTTTATGATACTATTCTTTCTGGAAATACTAGTCTGTAGGACTTTTTCATCAGAAAGCATTCAAGTCCTGGCTCAATTGATGGTATTTGCTTTAACTGGCTGTACCAAAAGATCCACGCTCCTATGTATGCTGGTGTTGCTGTATAGCTTTATTGTCTCCCCTCAACTTTTCTTCCCTTAATCTGAAACCTTAAAACAAAGTACCAAAATTTGCTGCAAGGAAAGTAATGATCCTCCAAAAGAAATTCAGTGCAACTGGAAAGAACCATTTTAATTAGCTGACAAAATTGCATTGTTTAGGTTTCTTTTAAAAATCAATGAAGTGGCTGCAAACGTTTCTAATGTCTTAATGTCTTTAAAACTCTCACTGGGGAGCCCTCATTCTTACCACAGAAGAAGTTTTTATCATTTTGAAATTATTATAAAGGCAACTGGTCCTTGGAAGGGGCTAAAATACACCTCTTCATGTCTACAGTATTTTTCTGAGTTTGTTTGGTGGCAAAAAACAGGTTTAAAAATCCTTGCCCTATTTCTGCTTTCTTATGGGTTTGGGGGTTGGGGTTTTCTTTCTGACTTTGTGTGGGTCAGATGTACATGCTATAGAATTTTATGCTATAGAATATTGTGCTATTGAAAATGAAGTACACACTTCTTCCCCAGAGCTCTCTATCCAATAAGGATACCACAGATTTCTCCTGTACCTAGGACTGTGCTCAGCTTAGACTAGCGGGAACTGTTTTTAACACCCAGGTCTGGATTCATCTTGTCTTCCACTCACATGCAGAATTCACATAATTATGCATATTGCTCTAGAAACACTTGACAAATGGCTACCACTGACTGAAATCTGTATAATCTATGTAGCAAAATGGTTCTGAGAAGATAAAATATAAAGTGGACAAAGAATAGAGCTACACCTTCACAAACCAAAGTGCACTGAACAGCCCTGCTCAATGTGCAAAGTGGACATTCCCCTTCGAGGTCAGATTGACCAGGGACTCTCTATAGGAGGTCTCACCACTGATACCTTTTCCTTCATTTATCTTCATCTTCATCTTTGAAAGATTAGCATTGCTCTAAGATGAGTCTGAGTGTAGCTTTTGAAATCATGCCAGCACCTGATACAGTTACGTACAAAACCCCACCTGTGCATATGCTTTTTTGCCTTGCAGTTGTATTCTCTGAACTCTAACAGTAAAAGAGAAAAACATATCAATCATTCATGGGAAAGGCCTGGGTTTAGTTTGAGGAGATGGAGAACAGAATGTATTGCTCCAGTGAGTGGCAGAAGGAGACCGTAGTGTTCTGAATACTGCTTCCACTTCTGTGAGCCCCCACTTGCTCTTAGCCAGTCCAAGCTTAAAATAACAATAACATTAGCTTTGTCTCTGAAAATAATTGAGTTCATTTAAGTTGCTATATAACTGACAAAGAAATGTTGCAAAAGTGTTGCTGTTCTTTCTTCACTTTTCCTTTGTCTCCTTAGAGAAGAGTTAATGATGGCATTAAGCCATATTCTGTCCGTATTTATGTATGTGCAACTCCCAAATAAGGTGTGCTCTGCTTGGCGTTATTACAGACGATGCAAAGATCACAACTGATCGATGTGAACTGCTTTTCTGTGGTAGGGATTTTTCAAACAGACAGATCATGAGTCCAATCCTGCATTCCTTATTCCTATTTGGATTTTCTTTAATGAATATCAGTACTGTTAATCTCTAGTGATTAGAATATCACAGGCAAGCATAAAATGGTTTTCCCGTTAATATGGGAAAAATTCTTCTTGAGACATTTCCTAACTTCCTATCCAACATAAACAATACAGAAAAATATACTCAATATTTTACTTTCCAGTTCTCTCATTCCATCAGTATGTAACAGATAATATTGTTGGTGTTCCATTTCTATCACTTTTTTTGAACTCTATTAGATATTTATGCGTTCTTTCTCATGTACACTACACCACAACTGCTACAGCTAAATCATGGTTAGAAGTTATTATTATTCTTATACAGTGTCTCTCTTGAATTTATTTTTCTGATTCAAACTCCTCAATTACATTCCTCAGTTCCTTCTGTCTGGACTTTTCCTAGCCAATCACTTGTGAACGTGTCAATGATTGTGAAAAAGTAAATAGAATTTAACTTGGATTGTCAATTCTTCCCTAGCCTCCCTCTTGAAAAACAACATAATTGATTTGAAAATGCTTGCCTATAAAGGTTAGGAGATCCTTAATATAGACATTCGTTGGAAGAAAAAATGAAATTGTGTTACTAGATTGGTACCTCTGAACTTACAAAGACAAAATGCAAACATTTCTGTTAAAATAGAAAATATGTTTCACAGCCATAGAAGCAATCAATAAAAACATTCCTTTGGAGGAAAACTTAACAAACTCTTTCAGAGATCAAATGATAAAGAGTAAGAAATGTCCAATCTACTGTATCAAAAAAGGTGCCGTGATGGTTCACTCCAAGGGATTTAGTGTGTATGTTCTCATGACAAGAATACTGAGACCATTAGCAAGGGGAGAGAAATTAAAGGACAAGAAATTCAGATGTCATCTTCTAGTTTTGAAAGATTTTATTTTAGAGAGAACTACTTAAAAGAATTCAGACTGACAACTACAATCTATTGTTATTCCTGAGAAAAAATAATGACATAGCCCTGATGTCAGGTCGTACCTGCATTTTAGGAATAGAAAGAGAATTTTGAAATTCATTAAGCATAAGCATATTTCTTTTTCCCTACCAATATAGGAATTACAAGCAAAGCTAGAAAGAGCTTACATTTTATTTGTTGCACCAATATTTGTGAGAAACATAGTCCTGATTTGAGAGAAGACTGTTTTTCAGGCAAAAGCAACATCCAATGAGTTTACCCCTGAACTAGATTTGAATTCACTTCAGCAAAGAAGGAATTTCTCTTTATTCGGAAACCCTGTTCCCTAGCTATACCTCCACACTTGTCAATAACATCTATGACTTAGACCAACCCCTTCATAGCTGATGATCAGTAATATAAATGTGGTGGCTCATGTTCGCTCCATGTAGCCACATTCCAGCAAGAGTTAATATATTTTTCTGATTTTAATTCTTCTGTTCTTAACCAATAAATGAAACAGGAAAGAAAAAAAAAATAAACTAAGAGAGTTCAAGTGCAAAGTCAGAAGATCCTCTAAGATCCTCTGTGAAGCTTTTTTCCCCCTATTCATTTTACATGAACAATGCTGTTATGTACTTGAACTGCCAGTATGACGTACAGTCACATACTGGCCTTGTTGAACTGTTGTTGTTAGCTTTATCACTTGCTGAACTTGTGTAATCATCAACGGAATCAAATGCTGGGTCATTTGATACAATTACTGTGATGTTCAGCAACGTTTACTCAAAAGCTGTGTGTGTGCGTGTGAGAACAGGAGGCTTGCTTTAGTAGCGAAGTTGCCTTGGTACATACCTCGCACACTAGGATGTGGAGAGACATTTCGTTGAGGTAAGTGGTCTAGGTGGTCACCACAGGGTCAACACCACAGAATGTGGATGCTTTCAGCTTGGCCTTGCAGATCTCCTGATTAGCTTTTGTCCACTGAGCATTACTCTGCCGCACACTTTGCTTACGTTATATGGTAGTGGTAGGAATAAGTAAAAAAGGCCTCTTTTGCAGTCACACGTTATTTCCATTTTATGCCTTCCCAATCTGTAACTCCAACTTTTCTCAGGCTGTTAGTCATCCTCTAAAACTTTCACATTTCTGGTGTTTACAGAGTTTTAGGGTTCAGAGAGAGCTGTGAAAGTATGTAATTAGTGACGGGGATGAGAGATGGCAGAACCTTGTCATTTCATTATATTTGTATTACAGCACTCCCAAAGCTTCCCAGTAGCCATCTGCCTCCTATGAGAGCTATAGCACAGAACTAGCAGAAGACTGCTGTTGCCCTTACCATCTTGGACTTCAATTTTTCACTATCCTTTTTGTGGTCTGTTAGCAGGGAAACTGGAGTACTTATATTTCAAAAGTGATGGCATCATTTGAAGGAGGTTGACAGGACTTTAGCCTAGAAAAGCATAGGCTTAGGGTGCATCTATGGCAGACTTGACTGCCGTGTAAAGGTACTATATGGGGTTTAGGTGAGCTTGCTAAGACATGAGCTTGAGGACCCACAGCAGCACAGAATTCAGTGTGGGGTATCCATATGGATGAGAAGCTAAACTGTGTGCTGTTATAATTAAATAGTATGTGGTACCAGAGTGAGCTGTCTTTTTTTTTTTTTTTAACAGCTGCCTAGGGTATATCTACATTGCAGTGCCATTTGTGGTGTAGATGCAAACTTCTTTGGTAGGAACCAGATTTCAGTTTCTCAGACACTTGCTTAAGCAGAAAGGAAGCTCAAATTCTCTTCTCTCTATTTCTATGTCTGGAGCTTTCCAGGATTTCTGTTTTGTTCCAGATTGCATCGCCATGTCACATGTATAATTCCACATCCAAGCAAGGGGTGGAGTGCTATGCCTCTTCTGAGTTGAAGAAAAAAGTCTGAAATCATTTGTGCAGTAAATGAAATAGGCTCAAGCCTCCTCTATGGTTTGCAACTAATTAGCTGATGTTCATTTTCAAGTGCGTTGTTCACAGTCAAGCTGAGACAATGCGTAATATGCATTATAATGTCCCAGGAATGTGTCCTGATTCTAACTGCTTCCTTTTACTATTGCTGCTCCCAACCATGAATAAACCCTGCTTGAAATCTTGAAAGGTGATGGGTGTATTCTGGAGACAGACATTTTCAACACCTTCTGCATCTGAGGTCTCTGTGATGTAAAGCCTGTGAAAGAATGACTCTGGCATTACAGCCTAGGAAAATGTCTTCCTTTTGGCTTTTTCTCTCTCTTTGTTTCTTCCTCTGTCTTCTTGATGATTATCAACAATTTCAGTTCTTTCATTTCAAAAAAATTATTGCTCAGAGACTTTTGACTATTTGCATTCATTTAATTTTAATAATACATGCACTGGATTTTAGTGCTAGCAATGAAACATGATTTATTTTCTATTATTTACTGCTATTTTTTTAGGATTTAGTTAACAGTCTCTGTAGTTACAAGCAGCTATAAGCCAGCCTAGTGAGTCATTTCCTTTACACTGACACCCATTGAAATGGCTCCCTTGCTGAAAATTCACTGATGTAACCAGACAAGCAGTATCGCGAGAGGTCATAGCTCATTATTTCCCATTTGCTCATGTATGTGAATGTTTCCTGGACAGAATCAAATCAAAAGAAATCTAGGCCTGGGGGGGGGGGGGGGGGGGNGAAGCACTGCTTTTTGAAGTTGGGGGGGGGGGGGGGGGGGGTGGTGGTGGTGTCAAGGACACAAGGGAGAATGAGTTTTATTCACATGAATTGATGCAAAATTTATTTGTAAAAGTAGGTTTAGTTCCCATTGCAGACAGAAATGGGGTGATGAAAATATTCTTATTAATGCTCCCTATCTACACAAGCCCTGGTGTCTGGCTTACCTACATGTTTGGAGATAAAGTATTAAAATCGTGAATGCACTGACTCTTGTAGAGAAAGCAGCACCATAATTGACTTAATATTTAGAAGCAGCTAAACTAAATAGACATTATTAGTACCTGGCATTTGTCTGATAACTTGTTCATTTACTCATCATGGTCATCTGAGGCCTCAGTTTTCTCCCTCAGTACTTAGAAGGCATATAACTGGATCAAGGAGAATTTTGTTTCTGGAACATTCAAGTGGAGGTTGTAGCTGTATTTTGTTGGTAAAAAATCAAATGCCTACAATGTACAAAGTGTAAAGGCATGCATGTAAATGCTGCAGATCAAAGAGTTAGTCTTCTATGGGGATTATCTAATGTTACTATTTTCTTCCTCACTTATTATTATGGAATCACTCAGAATATAGTGGGATTTCTTGTCATATTTGTTGATATACTGGAAAATACTTGAACTTCCTCCAAGTCTGCAGATCTGTCTGCCAGGATGGATTCCTGCAGAACCCGGAGGGGCAGCTTTGGGAACATCACTGTGGTTTTTCACTGCACAAAGATACTTTCAATAAATAAACAAGCAAACCAACCAACCAACCTTGGGATAAATGAGGTTCGAGACACCAACCTGAAAGAAGAAAATCCTTCCCTCGCACATTTCCTCTCCTAGATAGCATTGTGCTGCCATGTTCTGCCTCTCCCTGCAGACTGTGCCTCATCTTCCTTTGTCACACACTCAGCTTTGTGACTTTTCAGGCCAACAAACAAACCAGCATAATGAGAACAGAGGAAAGATTTACTTCAGACATTAAATGGTCTCTGTGGTAATCGATGATCTTTTTTATCTTTTTAAGAAACCCTACTGGTTTGAAAAAAAAAACCAAAACAAAACCAGGTAAAATTGCATTTTTAAAACAGATACTGCACATTCCTTACCAATACTGGGGGCAGGGAGAAAGCAAGATTTGGTTGCTTTAGTGTGTTTGCTGCTCCACAGCCAGAGGGGAGGTCCATGGACACCTCGCTACCTGCAGTGGCCGGGTGACCACAGGGCTGAGAGGCAGCTCCAGAATCAGCGGCCGGTAGCTTGGCATGTCTTTAGCAATCACTTTGCCTGCACAACCTCCCATCACATGGCTCCCACACCCACTCCCTGTCACAGCTTCCCTTCTCAAATAAAAAGAAACTGTCAGAAAGAAGGAATTAAAAAGATCCCTGTTGGAAGAAGGAAATGCATGCAACTGTCCTGGAAGGAAACAAGTTTGCGTATAAGGAGTTTGGAGAGAATTTAAACTTCTCTTGCCTTTTCAATACCTGAGTAAGTTAATTTACTTCTCTGAAGCTGATTTTATGATTAAACAGGCGTTTCTCTCCCATTCACTTTCTGGGGAAAAGGCAGACAGAAAGGAAGCCTCTGGCTTTCAACCTGTTGAGTGGAGGCTTTCCGTGCCTTGTTATGTTCTTCACATTGGGCTAAATAATCCCCAGTAAGAGTTGGGGAACCTCACATGTATATATGAGGTGAACATCACAAAGCTTGAATTTCTGATTCTTTTCTCATAAACATGGAACAGTATAGCCGCTTGGCTGAAAGTGGAGTTATTAACCTGTTGTTAGGTACATTTCCTTTCGTCACCGATGCTACAGCATTTGTCATGCAACCTTGTCTGCTGATCTACAGAACTCCTGAGCAGGAGCTTCTTTTCAGGCATCCGTCTTCACATGGAAAGTCTGCAACTACTTACCACCAGAGAAACCATCATGGATTACTGCCATCCTTCTTTACAGGACTCTTTCAGAAAGTAGTTATGGGCTCCCTACCTCACTGACAGTTTTACTGGAGTATATGAAGTGTTCAGGTTCATACCATGGTGTTTTGCCGTATTTTATGGAAGCTTGTTTAGAAATATTCTGGTCATGATCATTTTCTAGTATCATGCTATTTAGGGGAAGCAGAATAGACTATGCTTGACTAACTACAGTCTCATTCACTTTGAGGCAGAAGGGCAGGTTCTACATCATTGTGCAGCCCCCCCCCCCCCCTTTTTTTTTAATACTAATCTACTGGGGGGAAAAATGAAATAATTAATACTTAATTGCATCAAATGGGCCCAAAATTTGCTCTAAATGGCATGCACGTAACTCACTGGCAATTGTACTTGCAATACCTGAAGGCATTTAGATTGCTTCATGAGATTCCCTTTCCTTCAGCCAAATACATAATACTTCTCCTCTGAGAACTGAACTGTTTTATTTAGTAATTAAGGTAGTTTGTGCAACATCTTAAAAATGCAAAGGGAAGATAACATCAATTCAAAATCCAAGGACTACTCAATGGCTCTTAAAGCTTTCCTGTTAGCGAATTCTCTGAAGACAAAATTCTCTTGAAGGCACATTTGGATTTGGCCCATTTTAAACCAGTATCAGAGACGTAATGAAAATAAACATTCCTAAATCTAATGGACTTTTAATAACATCCTCTCGTTATGTAGTTTTACTACTTTCTTTTTCATTTCCTTCGCATATTTTAAAGCTGACTTCCTCATGTTACTTACAGCCCTTTGGTCACTGCAGGTTTGATTTTGTCCTACAGAACATGTGAGAATGTGTGTACAAATTTGAAATGAAGTTAACTTCATGTCAATGCTTGCCAAAGAGAATCCTTGAAAGATACATAGCAAAGCTTTTGACATATTCTAAGATTTTGGAAATCTTACAGCAATGCTGACCTGTTACAGTTTGAAGATGATGATTTCATTAAAAAGTTACCCAAACACAACTGAACAGGTGAACTAGAGCAAGAGAAATAGAAATTCAAGTTCACAGTTTTTGCATTTAATATTATTTTTGCCCCAGGTTCTACACATATCAGTGAAAGATGCCTGATCTGTCTGCACATATAGGATGAAACTAGATAGCGAATTAGGAATGACGTGTTGGCAATTTGCTCGTGGATGAGTGTCACTTGTTTTACAACACAATATATTTTGCGCTTTGCTCTCTTCCTTCAAATCTCCCCATTCGTGTCTCTGAATACTCAGTTTTGGCTGGTCTTGTGTGCCAGAGATAATGGGGAGCATCTTTCCTCTAGTAAGGTACTGTGACCCCACGCTCGTGGCTCTTTCTGCTCTTTGATCTCTTGTGTTTGATACCACAGTCCAGTGGCAATACAGAGCATTGAGAGACCATATAGTTACTTGTCCACATCCTCTTTTGGAAACTAGTTATAGATTTTTCCCTGCACTCTTAGTCAGGTTGCTGGATTTCTTCTCACTGGAAATGACGAAGATTTTAATGGGGCTAGGCAAATAATTGATTTTTGAGGTCTGTTCCAGACTTCAAACAAAAATTTGTCTGCTTTTGGGGAAACAAATAATTAAAACTGCTAGATGAGCCTGAGATAAAACATTCAATTTCATTTTGAATTGTTTAACTCTTTTAAAAGACACATGTCAAAGTAAAAAAGCTATTTTGAAAATGAATAATCAACAATTTTATCACGAAAATTTCTTTCTGATCTTTGTGAGCGAACCCGTTTGTTTCCCTACTAAAGTGCATTCTGCAGGAAGTTTACAATTCACTGAGAACATCTTATTCCACCACTTTACCCAGCCAACAACAATCTTAGCAAAGACAAGGGATAGCAAAGACATGGAGCTAGAATAAAAATTTTGCTCTGCAATTAAATTTCTCATGAGTTATATAAAATAAGTAAACTTTACCAGTTTGGGTACAGGAAGAAAAGTAAGCAGTTTCCATCTTGTAACGGTTCCCACTCTCTGGGCCTGTCAAAAGCAAACCAGGACCAACATATTTGCTCTTGGGCCCAAGGATAATTTATCAGTCTCTTGTCATATTCAGGCATCTTACTCTAGTCTTTCCAAAACAATTTTCACTGGCTATATATGCACAGAAAAGGGTTTTGGTTTTACTGTTCTCTTTAGGAGACAGAGCAGCAAGAATGGCAAAATGCTTTTTGAGATGACCAAGATGGCTAACTTTGAGGTTTAAACCTATTCTAATTCAGGTATTAACCCTCACATCTTGTGGAGCAAGATCTTGTTTAAAAAAAACTCCAATTATGGTTCCGATTAAAACACTGGCTGCGGATTGTGGAACTTCTGTGTGCCCTTGCCCTGGAGACATCAACTTCTGAGGGAGGTGGGACACAGAGTACAGAGCAACAATTCCTGTAACCATTCCAGTCTAATCCACTTCCCCACAAGAACTGGCACCCATCTTCTTTTTGTGTTTGTTCCGACACAGTGGGCAGCTCAGTAAGGGCTTTGAGATATTACCATTGTGGCACTAATGGTAATATATATGTTGCTCAACAACTAGAAATTGTAATAGTATGTTTGTGGTTTGTGTATGCCTGCATGTAAGAGGCTATTTCCTGTCTTCCAGTCTCCGTTCCATTTCCCACAGTCCCTGTACCTATGAAAAAGCGGATGTTTTGGATTGCTTTTAATTAGTCTAAACTTTCTTGCAACTTCTTCTTAAAAAATAACATTATTTTGGCCCTATTTTCTACCATAGAAGAATCTTATGATTTTTTATGAGAGTGCCTCAACTGCAAGTATTTAATTGAAGCTTGCAAAATAGTCAAATAAAAAAAATCTGCCTCTTTCCAGCTGTCACAGTTGTTTAAGCCTATTTGGTACTATATCAGGAGTACTAAAATTTTAACTATACTGAACAGTAAATGGAACCGTTTAGTAAACTATGTCTGCAAGATTGTAAGTAAATATCTCTTCCCTAATTAGCCAGTAATACATTATTTGGATCGGCTAAAATAAATAGGCAGTTGCTGCTACTGCCATAAAATGCATGTCTAAAACTCACAGGAAAAGAGGGCAAGTGCTTGGAGCTTGTTTGTCCAGGTTGTTCGTGACTGTTCGTGCTGTAATGTCAAATTGTACCATGGCAAGGTATTTGTTGTACACCAAGCAGGCATGAAACTATGTTTAATACAAATTATACTCTCTACGTGCTGAGTGAAATACAACTGATTTTATTTTGCCAAATAAAGGGATAAGTAATAAATAGGTCACATGTAACTGTTTTGTAGCACTGTTTTGTGTATTACAAATGAACTCTTTTCTGTGGGCTAGTTTCCAAGAACCTCTGTTTAATTGTCAGCTTCAACTCTTCAGAAGAAATATTCTCTGAAAAATCTGAAAATATCAGGGTTTTTTTTTATAAGATGAGATTTTTATTAGGTTGCAACTATAGACAGCTCATAACCTGTTTAATCCCTCTGAATACTGAGAAAATGAAAATTAAATATTTTATCTTTAAATTCTTAAATATAGGGATGTATAGGAAAATAAATCACTTAAACTTTGTTCAAATTAGATGTTTACACTTAAAACACTACAAAAAGAGGCT
Source organism: Aramus guarauna (assembly GCA_013400195.1). Taxonomy (NCBI): domain Eukaryota; kingdom Metazoa; phylum Chordata; class Aves; order Gruiformes; family Aramidae; genus Aramus; species Aramus guarauna. The sequence goes on along the minus strand of VXBL01000336.1, from coordinate 170,426 downwards.
TACATTGTGTGGCATGAGTATGAAATAGGATGTATGATTTAAAATGGCTGAAGTTTAATATTTTAAAAGAAATAAACTTTGGTTCTTTTTCCTCAAGAAATAGCTATGGATTTTTTTTACAACTTTTGAACAAATAACAAGACAGCTAGAGATAATAATCTATTAAGTATAAAGTCTTTGAGTTAAAATGCACCAGGCATGGAATGTGAATTTGAAGGAAAGCTGAAAATTGAAGGATGAAAAAATGAGGATATAGTTAGTTGATTTCAGAAAATGCTATATTCATTTTCATGGAATTTGAGTGGCCCTGCCCAGGTTTTACTTACTTGATGAGAGATTATTTTCAGGAATAATTACATGGGGAAGAAGGACAAAAGCAGAATGTTGAAAGTGATTCATTTGTAGGAACAGTGCGGGCCTGCTGGGTGAGTGATTATGGTAAGTTATCAGTAACTTTGGCCAAGGAATAATAGCATCCTGAAGGCGCCTGTAATTTTGAAAGAAAATGTAATGCATGTATTTTTGAAGGAAATGTAAATGCAGGTTTGTTTCTGTGATGTGATACGGTCCCAAGGCGCTCCGCTGCTCTTGCCTCCCAGAAGGGCAGAAAACAGGATGGACTAGGTAGGGTGTTGTACTTCTGTAGTGCCCACTGGCCACTCACCCTCTGCAGTGTCCCTCCTCTACCTTCTTGTGTACGTCAACGCGTACATCAAGGAACTGGTGAACTCAGGCTGCAGGTTGACATTGCTGCTGAAGCCCTTGCAGAAACTGAAACTCTGAGAACACAGCTTATGCATTGAATACTCGCTGTCAGCTCCAGCTGAGGATCTACACTCAGATACTTGCACATTTGTTCCTCTTGTATGAACTCTGAACATGTATGATACCCATTACGTTGTCTTCAGCATGCAAGAGCCTCCAGGAACAGAGACTTTTTAACAAGTGTATTCTCAACAAGGCAACCTACTGTGAGCACATCAGATCTGTCCTCTGATGCTTTCACTGGCTTCCCCTTAGATTTTAAATCAGATTCAGGGAGCTGTTTTTTATATTCAGCCTTATACTTCATTGCCTCGTCCAGGATATGTAAAAGATGAGGAAGGAGTTTGTTGCTCACTACGCTTCTCTGAAAGATGGAGCACTCTATGTTAAGAGGAAATCTCATCCCTATAGAGGGAATAACTTTCTCCAGGGCTGATCTCACACTGGAATGAACTCTGGAAATTTAAAAAATCCCCACAGACCTCACTGCCTTCTGCTCCAGTTGCAAGGCACTGTTCTTTGACCCCATCCTCTCTAATGTAAATATTTAACAATATACATATGTCAAAAGCAACAGCGACCACAACTTTGAAACTCTACCAAGCAAAGCACAAGCTTTCCCCGTGGGGAGTGGGTATTAGTGATGGTGCTTCCTGTATGACTGGAGGTGTTTCTCTGTACACAGCAAGACAGTACTGAGTGTGCCATAGGAGCCTCTGCAGAATAATAGTACAGCAGCTTCAGGTTGCCTTTGGGAGAAGGTCTAGCCCTGAAGTCAGCTGCCAGCTCAGGCTCCTTTGCATTTGAATGAGCAGTGGAGATGATACAGGGAGATCCAGGTTACAGGCAGCCGGCGTCGGTATTACCTTGGACCTCACAGCAGTCTGACCATGTGGCTATCACATATTTACTTCAGCTTTATACTGGAGGTTGTAAGGCTTGTGTTTTAGCTAGTATGTCGTACCACTTCATGCTAGTGGCAGAATTTCAGGTATCTGAGTGCAGTACTCAAGGGATGTGACATTTTTTTCTGTTGCTACCTCATTAAAGGCTAGTGGTCAAGTTGATAGCCTGACCCAGGCTTTTTCAAGCTGTATTTCAGGACTGAGATGAATAAGTTTCAGTATTTGCTCAAATAAATAAGCAAAAGCATTAAATCTTGGTAATAAGAATTTGACAACAAAAGCTTTCTATTTCTGCCTTGGAATACAACACCGTTACTTCTTTCTCTCCTTCCCACTCCTTCAATTTTCCAGGTACCACTCAAATTGCCCATAAATCTTGGACTCTTAATTTAGAAAACAATCTCTCAATCTCTACCACCTCCTAAAAAATACTCCTGAAAAATGGTAACTATTTTAAACATCACATTATGGGTTTTGTTCAGCTTTCAGTGCTTGTGCTACTGAAAGAACATTGGAAAATAGGGAAAATGAAAGTAATAAAAATAAAAATCTTAACTGTGTTTAGATTTCTCACAACACATTAAATAGAAAACACGTATCATGTTACACCATTAGATTAGCTGCAATCTGCCAATTCCACTGAAGTGCTACCACCTACATACACACTTCTGTCCAGTGTTTGTGAAAGGTTATACCTGGCAATAAAACTCACGGTATTTTTGAAATAGCACATATGCACATGCAATACTTGAGATATATGCCATAACCCTGTGATCATGCTATTAGTTATATTTACAGGAACACAGAGGCCTTTAGTAGTGGTATGGCTTCTAATGGCCCCTCTTCTGTTAAGTATATATACACATAATCAAGACAATCATATTACCTAAGAGTTTATCTAATTAATGTGTGGCTTGTGTCCCACATTTGTGATAGATATTTCAGGGGGAAAAAACCCCAAAGCAAAACAACAAAAAACCCCACTTGTCCCATCTCTTCTGTCCTCCAATGCCAATTCGTTTCCCTATCATTACAGGCAAGTTTTGGAGGCAAATAATCTCCCTTCCCCCATGATTTGTGTCCCTGCGTGAGAGGGAAAATGTACATATCTAGGTCTCAGGCAGTTTGATGAAAAGCTAAACGGAGAAGCCTTAGCCTGCCTGAAGCCGGCTGTTTGAAGCCACCCCGCAGCCCCAGCCCCCCCCAGCTGCCGGGCAGAACACATGAGGGGGTTGTGTCAATCCTCCTCTCGCCCCAACCGCTTGTGCGGGGTGCAGAACACTTCGATAGCGCTACTACGGAAGCACAAAACTATGTTTTGCTTGTGCCAGTTACATTCTTATCATGGTGCAATTCTTTTAAGTGGCAATAGTTTATTTTAATGTTGGGTGGTTTTGTTCCTTTTGCAAGTGTTTGAGATGATAGATAAAAATTGAGTTAAGTAAGCTATTAATGATTCAGTGGGCATATTTTTAGGAATGACCACTCTACCTGTGCTCAATATGGCTGAAGAGAATAGCTGGTGCTCTGGTTACATTATCATGCTTTAAAAATTCAAAGGGAGACCCCATCAGAAACGCTACTCCTTATTCACTTGTGCTCCCTAATGGCAACTTTAAATTCTGTGTTCTCTATTGTCTTTGCTAAAGACTCATGACTTTGTGCCTTTGCTGACAGAGCGGCATGTATTGTGCCAGTGAAATGCAGTCAGTGCCTAACGCGCATTTACAGAACTTTCAAAGACTGTTATATATACATTTCTCTTCTCTTTTTTTGTGGAGGATATGTGATTTTTTCTATCAGTGCAGCAGCTTGTGATGTGATAGTACAATGAAACATGAGGCCAGTGCAGCCAGATACCTTTTTTCTTCATATTGTGTTAAGGGTATGAGCCTTCTTTGATGTCGGTAAAGTTAATAACGTTTAGAGATATAAAAATCAAGTCAGTACTCACTGACTAAGAAAGTAGTACTAGACTCCCTTGCTAGCCTTGGTTTTAACCAACTTTTCTATTTCTATAAAAGAAAAAGCTTTTAGAAATCGAGACATACGTCCTTTGTTTGTACAAATACTTAGACAATATGTGGAAAAGAAGACCATATGTTCACTCCAAACTTACACCATCTTTTGGTCATTTTATAGCACACAGAAAGGTGCCTTGCAGGGAAAATCACTACAGCCGGAATCCCTTTAATCTCTCCCACAGAACTCACAGCAAATCCAAAATAAAAATTAATTGAGATTGCGGAAGAAAAGCTAATGCTTTTTCCCTTCTCAGTGGGCATTATTTTTCCATTGACATATATCTGCATTTTTTAGTCTGAAGAGCACAAGGAGAATTCTTAGGAAAAAAGGGTACGCACTGAACATTGCCACAAAATCCAGTCTATAGGCTGGAGAAGAAATGAGTGTAGTAATTTTGCCTTTTTTTTACACCTGTCCATTATTTTTTTCAAATACACTTTTCGTTTCCCAAGCATATACACTGCTCAAAATCTGGTGACAAAAGAGATCTTTGGCTGTCCAGTTTTAGCCATTGCATAACGTAAATGCTGTGGTTTCTTTTGATTATAGGTAGACTACGTGATATTTTTTTCTGTTCTTTTTTTTTAGGACTAACTCCTAGAATAAACTGACACAATATTTCAAAGTTGGCTTTCACTGAATATTTGCTAGTATTTTCTTTTTATGTTCTATATCAATTTGGGAAGTGATGACTACTATTAGGTATCATGTAATTTATAATGCATCATACAATATTTTGCTGCATTACTTGCAGAGATTGAAGACAGAGGGGCACAAAAATGCTTCACTGCTGCTGTAACATATAGTCCTGAGTACATTTCTGTTGCATTCTCTTTATCTATTTATTTCCCAAACAGAACATGATTCTAAAGCGGCCAAATACGCAACAAACAGTACTTAAAAAAAAAAAAAGTCATAAATTGAAATGTGTCAAAATGTGTATTGAAGAGGATTAATTAAAGACTCCTCCTTATGTTCTGAGCATGAGCCTGAGCCTTGAGACCCAGTTTGCTTCTTATCCATACTTCGTAAATGAGGGCTTTTGCTTAGTTTCAGGTATAAGGTTTGAGCTTGAGCCGACTTCAGAGTAATGCCCATCCCTTAGGTCAGCCTGCAGTATCCAAAGACAGCAGTGTGAATGCATAAAACTGGACAAGGGAACTTACTGGGGTCTTTTGCTGGGCTTTTTTGCCTGGCACCCTAAATTCAACACAGACCTAGCCTGAGGAAGTGTAAAAAAAAAAAAGTTGAAAAGAGACTTTTGACCTTATCTTGCCTTTTGCATTCATAGTTGCTTATGATTTTCAAGGATACTTGTAGCATGTGCCTTCACCGAATCTGCTGGTGTTTTTTAAAGTACAGCCCTATCAAGAACAGGACCATACCTGCTGGTATCACACCTTATTTTAAGTGTAGTGTTCACTAAGGAGATAATAAAGGCAATGACTGAAATGTAACCGTGAGTGTAACAACATACCCTAACACCTTTCAGCTGACTGTCTCATGTTCATTTAAGTGGCTGAGGATTAAAATAATGGGAATAAGGTAAAACAGGCCTGTTCATAACATGTACCAGCACAGCTAAACGGGGACTAGCATACCGTGCATTTATTGTATTGTATAATAGTGCCCTTCAAAAGTCGACATTGCCATGTATTTCTCCATCTTTTATCCAGAGGGCAACATAACTCTCTGTAACTGGGAAATGCTAAGCTTTTAAAACACCGAAGAATGAGACATATTACCATGATATCATATGATGAATGGAAGATGTGATGCATCCCTCTTACTGCATCTTACTGGCAATATCATAGATTTACATATATTAGCAAATTAGATGATAGTCTTAAAGGACAGCATTCTGACGTTGCATTTGTACCCTGGACATTTATATGAATCATGTCTAGTATATAAATACCAGTTTGCTCTGACAAATACAAATGTAAAACTGCTAAAGAAACTGTAATTTACATGGTTATTTTGGCTAAGTATCTGAGAAATAGGCCAATTCAGATTAGTTTCCTTGCAACCTCTATTTTAATGTCCGTACCTCTTTTCTAAAGGCCAGCTCTACTCATGTAAATGTTCCATGATCTGAATTGCATGCAGTAATCTTGAGGGGAGAATATGTATTTGGCACCATTTTCAATGACCAAGACACTTTACATGACATTCTTGTTTAAATGGCATGAAAATCAGAGTTAAGTGCTGTGTAAATGAGGGCAGAATAGAGCCCTTTGTATCTCATTTTCCAACTGCCCTGGGATCATCTGGAGGTATAACCACATAAATCCCCTGAGGATATGTCTCCAACTCTCTCCCTTAACATGCTGTTCCCTGATCACACTGGAAATCCACTCAATTTAGATTTAATCTCAGCAAAATCTACCCAGGACTTTCTTTCTAAATTTACAATGCAATCTTTTTTTTTTTTTTGGGCACTTTTTTGCTTGGCTAGTATGTTTAGCTGCATTTTGGCTTAGACGTTCTCAAACCTGCTTCTCTGTGGGGGCACCGCTGTGTGTCAGGAGGGCAGGGGTCTCTCAAAATTAGAGATGAAACTGTTGGCTCAGCCTCCAATATGGGAGCATATTGCTTCCCCTGTCACTCACTGCTGCATGATGTTAGGCTTGTACCTTCTCCCTGCCTTACTTTGCTTGTCTAAAATCTGGCCATAATGTTTTCCAAACATTTTTCACTTTCTAGTCTTTCCAAGTTAAGGCTCTGCATTGCATGGAGCAAAAGTACAACCATCATCCCCACCCAAAAAAGGAAGCTCCCAGTTTGTAATAAAAGAGTATAGCAAATTCACAAGTAAAAAAATAAATGGCAAGTTGCGTGTGGAGAAAGAGAGACAGAGACAGATGGATTTATATAAATTCAGCTTTTAAAGTGTTGGGTTTTTTTAAAAAATTAAATAATTGTAAGCAGTAACCAGCTGTAGTATTATTCTTCACTGTGTAATCTGCACAGTGAAATGTAAACAGGGGGTCAGGCTCTCCTGTGGCCATATGACCCTCTCAGCAGGAAAAGGGGGCACGGAGAGAGGCTGTGCACAGAGAAGCGTACAAGGATATTCATGAGCTGGGAACTTTTGCAGCAAAAAATAGCTTTCCTGCATAGTCAATGGTGCATAGCGTTCGGTTTAAAAACCCTTATTAAATTAAGAGGAGCTTTCTGCATCCACCAGCCTTTGCTGCTGCTGCTGCTGTGTGTGCTTCCATAATGTTGTTGAGAATACTGGGGCTTAATATCAACTTGAAGGTTTAGAAAAATGCAATAACATTCAGATACAACTTGATTACTGACGGAACAGAGATACAAAACATGTAAACTGATATGTCTGGGGAATCGAGCTCTTCTGAATCTCTTTGTTCCTTAAAAAAATTCTTTCTTAAAAAATAAATGTCTATCTATATGTATATATGCATTCCTTTGTCAACACAGGAAGATGGAGGGATTGGCAGCCAGGCATTTTTTAGTATGTTAATTATCTAATGTTTTTCTTTAAAATTATCTTCTTTTTCTTTTTTTTTTTTTTCAGATTGAAAAGCTGAGCCCATCTCTTGTACTCTGCTCATAGTTCTCATGCTGTGTATTTAGTACAGCATATTTTTTAATTCACAAGCATACTCTTGCTGTCATTGCCATAGTCAGTATAGCTCTGACTACCTTTTTGTTGTGGTTCAAACATCTTTTCCCTGCGGTATTTTTATGACATAACAAACCTTTATTTATTTCTTCATTTATTATTTTAAAAACCAATATAGTTTTCCACCCGAAATACCCGTTTTTACATAACCTTGAGATGCCTATTCATTCTTTCTCAGGAGGAGTTCAGGGGAAAGGTGCAGCGCCCCTCTAAATCACAAATGAAATGAGTTTGTTGGCTTGAATAGTATTTCTCCTTTCAACCCTCCGCACATTTCAGTGCATTCCATTAGTCATTGTTCAAATGAGGCTGTTCTCCGACCCCAGAGGCAGGGGAGGAGGGAGTTTGGGGTTTAAATGAGTTTGCCGATCAGTACATAGAGGCACATTGTTTCTCATCTTATATTTTGCACGTTCTGTTTACAGACAATAACCGTGGTTCGCAGTACCAAAATGTTTCAGGTTTTGAGCATACTGTATGTTTGATGCAGCTAATTTAAATAAATGACTTTCACATTTAAGCAATTAAACCTATAATTAGCACTGTTTGAATGAACTAATCAGCTAATACCCTATGACACACAGTTCTTTTTTTCCTCTAAATATTTTTAAAGGGAAAGGAGAGAGATTTATGAAAAATTATAGGTGATGCAGTAAAAAAATATGCTTTGATTCATGGAAATTACAAAACACCACAAACTATTTAGACCGACGGTCTCCTTTTGCCTTCCAGGGAATGTGGAATTATGCACACTCATTTCCTCTGAATTCAGGGGAAAAGACTGCAATAAACAAAGTAGCAATCTTTTTTAAAATGAGGCAAACTTCTGCTACTGTTGTGTGCTCTTAAAAACACCAAACGCACTTTTAGAGGTGCTCTGTACTGACTGTATTTTAAGACGTGTGCATACATCTAATCCAGTGGTAGGAGAGCTGCGTAAGCCATACCCTTGGGAGATTCCCTCTAACTGGCAGAACGTTAGCCGCTCTCAATAAGATGGAAATTTATTAGGAGGAAATTATCCTGATATCCTCTGAAAAACAGCATTTCTGATAAAAATCTTGTTCTCTGACAGCAGTCGAACAAGATACATTTGTTAGTTGGTTTTGTTCCTCGGACTCATCTGTTAATTTTAATTCTTCTGTTGCACTGCTGTGTATTTACGTTCTGAAGCAGACATGATCTATGTGTGCTCAGTGGAGATTGAGATGTTGGGGGTGAGAGGGCACAGAAGTTTAGGAGAGAGCTAGTCCGTTGGTTTTTTTTCTTTTCCTCTAGTTAAAGTGGAAAAAATGTCTTTACACTTTCATAAAAGCTTGAATTTGTTAATAAATGTTGTGCCTCTTTGAATCTTCATTACTATAGATTTTTATTACTGCAGAAATATGTATAATTTATCATATAATTCTTCTTTTCTTTGGCTCTGTTATCCCTAAATATCACACTGCATGTAGGCCATACGAGTCACACCACATACTAGCATTTTACTTTTTTGTTCCCCCAAGAACACCATTAAATGCCTTAAAATGCTAAAACCAGCTTGAACACCCTTGAGTTGTTCAACTCTGCCTATCCTCACTGTAGCTCCACCAAGGATGGAGTTCAGGACCCTTCTCTCCAGCCTAATTTTTTCCGTGAGTCTCTGCCTCATGTGGGGCTCAGACTGGAAGGCTTTCAAAGAAGGAATGTGGATTTATAATGAATAAAGCTGGCACTGGGAACCCTCCCCCCAGCATTATGACTTGCCAGAGTTAGTAGGTACCTACGTAGCGCTCTGCTCTTGCAGAGCAGAAAGGACGCCAGGAAGGTGGCAGATGGTCTTTTGTGGTTATATGGCTCACCAAAACTTCAGTGAACTGGTTTCTATTCTTGTGTGATAACTAGCTTCTGAAAGTGCTTTTTCATCTGACAAGCTTAAGATTAAGAGCTAGTTTAGATTTAGATTCTTTCTGTCAAACATTTTGGGGAGAGTAGGAAGAAAAAAGGGGTCACAGGACAGTGCTGCCTTATCAAAACTTTTATTAATAGGATTGGATTCACCCTTGCTTTTGATAAAAAGCCTCAGTTCAATACGGGATTTCTTTTTCAAGAGAAAGAGATAGTACCACCCTCCGCAGCCAATACTGTCGTGTAGGGAACATTCAGAGAAGGTCTGGATTTGAACCATCAGGTTCAGAGCAGAAACTTGCACCTCAGGCTTTTACGCTCAGGCGAAGGATTTGTCTATCCAGTCATTTCCCATGGTGATAGCCTTTCTACCTAATGCTTCCAAATGTTTCCTCCAGCCTGGACTGGGGAAGAAATTATTTTTGTGAAGCTTTAATAGATAGAAAAATAATTTCTTCCTCAGGTCTACTTCTGAAAATCAGGGTATAGGTCTTTGAAGCACTGATAGACCTCACTGTAGATGAAACCTGAAGGAGTGGCAGATGATCAACAGCTCAGGGAAATCAAACCCTAGGTATTTGAAGTTGGGCATCTAATCACTGAGGCACCCCAAACTCGAGGAATTCACAGTTTTTAGCCTTAATCTTGCTATGCTTCAGAGCCCATATGCAAAACGGAAGCACTCATGCCCTATTATCTAATAGGGGAGCTTGTCAGTACTGCAAGAGGTGCCTCCAATTAAAAGACATACTATACCAATGAAATTCATGGGAGAGTTCATGAGAAAATAGATAATTTCTTATTCAGTGCAGCTTTTGGATAAACTGTAGTGAGTTTGTGTGATGTGGCTGGAAGGTTCACACATGGGCTGAGAGATACTCAGTTACGAATTTTTTTCCTGAGAACTTTCCCCTGCAGGAAGAAAATCCTGGGTACTGACCTTCAGCAACAGTAGAAAGGAGGTGGTCCTGCAGGCCACCCCACAGGGATGTGGTCAGTCTTGCAGAGGTGCCCTGGAAATCTAAACTATAATCCCCCTGTGTTTCTCCCAGGAGGCAGATCAGCTGGACCTTTTCTTAGCACACATCTGCCACACCTTTCAAGGCCTGCTAGGGAAATTACTCTAGCCATAATTTTACAGATTTGGTTGGGAACAAAGGGGTTTTGCTACCAGGAATCTCATTACTTCTAGACCAGAATGAAAATGGAAAACCATTTTAATATATTTTTTCTATGTAATAATCTCTGTATGATATAAAATTATGATAGTTCTGATTAAGTATTGGCACCCATTACCTCTCAATGCAATTCTTTAAATACCAGGAAATATCCAGTTAAATGTTCTGTAACATACCTAACTCCTACACAGCACGCTAACCTATCACTTTGTTAGGGTCTACGCCTCTCCAGTGCTGTTAGCACAGCTGACCTCATGCAGCAAAAATTGTATCTGCAAAAAAGTTTCTAAATACTATCCTGGTTGGTTCAAAGCTTAAAATTCTCCTTTGAAAAGTAGAAATGCTATTTTCAAAACTATTCTGCTTGTTGTTTCTATTCATTGTTTCCATGGCAGAGCTGAAAAACTCTTACAGCTGTGTTTTGGGTGGTCTATTGTATACCACTGTTGGTTTTGATTATTACGTTCAACACTCTTGGTATGTGTTTCACTGTCCCACTGTCTCCACACAAATAAGGAGTGGTGCTGCTTCCACCCGTTGTTTATACAATTGTTCTGTGGTTACAAGTGGGAAACGTAACTTCTTTGCCCTCTTCTGCTTCAGGGGTTCACATGTCCGTACACCGATTCCTAGAAGCGTGCCCTAGACACTAGGTTAAAGCTTAGTATTTAAGAAGGCATCGCTCTGCCCTTCCTTCAAGGCAGGAAAAGTCCTGGAACCAAATGCAGAACCAAATGTAGGAGGAACGTGATTCAATATCCAAGTGATACGGACAGCTGACTGAGATGAGGACACCAGGTTTTTGCTGGCTGAACTCTGTGTTTTATATTGGATCATCATCAGATAAAAAAATCCCCAAAACCAAGGAGTATAGAAAGATAGATATAGGGTAAGGTATTGCTGACCTGATTTTTAAACATGCTCTTATAAAGACCTTCTGCTAAAGTCAATCAGGCAATACATAGTGCATTTGCCTGGAATATACTGCTCAGTGTAATGGAGACTAACTTTCAATAACATGTATTTAAATGTCTGCATTTGGACATTGCTCCAGAAGATGTGATTTATTAAATGTTCATAACCCTCAGAACTGAATTATGAGTCGTTAAAATACAGACTGCTGTCTGTAAGATACACACACCATTTGCTGCAGAAGACTGGAAAATAAAAGTGCTTCCTTGGAGTCAAAATTATGAAAATGAGTGATTGTGTGTGTAAAATTAGTGATTACCTGTAGAAAATGGCAGTTGTAAATACAGTGTGTCTGAGCAGACCAGCAGCACACATCCTGTCCTGTACAGGGGGATCAGAGTAAACAAAAACTGCATTGTGGCCTGTCTTCTCCCACTTTGCAATTATACAGCATTTGACCTTCTGCAGCTGAAGCAGGACCTTGTAGCCCCGCCATAAAAAACATCCTTTAGAAAACTCCACCTTGAAGTGGGCTTAGGACAACTGAGACATGTGTACCTGGAATCAAAATTAACCAATGCCTTACTACAGTCCACGGAAAACTTTCTTAGGCCACGTATTTTTCTTAAACTATGCAGTCTCATGTGGTTTTAATTACTGGATGTAAGTGTTCCCATTTTATTTTGGTTTTCTTTGTCCAGTTTTCACCAAGAATAGAAAATCTGTAAAGGCAGGATTTTTAACTCAAATCATTATTTGAAACATCAGATGTTTATGTGAAACTCATCTGAGCTTTCTGCATGTGTGTCTCTAGGTTAGTTCTGTCAATATGGTTAAGTGATCTTTTTTGTATGTAAGATCTTCAATCCTTGATTTAAGATGAGTCATGGTAAATGTAAAATCAAAATAAAAATCCAGGACATTATATGAGCATTATTTAAGGGAACTAAAATGAAGATCCGTTCTCAAGTAGGAAAAAAGTACAAGATGGGGCACAACAGCCTTTTATATCCTGAAAAAAAAAAATCACTAAGCTTTTGTAGTCATGAGAAACAGAAGTCTGTAAGCTACTTGGCTTAACAGAACAGGAGTTGGTTGAGCACTGAATGGACATAACTCTGGGTTGAATGGGGATGACTACACACCACACAGATCGTGTTGTGAACACCGTTGTCTCCTCTCTTTCCTCTGACTATAACCAAGTTTTGAATACATATTTCAAGGGACTGTGACCTGAATTCAGATGATTAATCACAGTAGCAGTAAACTTTCAGTATATCTTCACATTGACAGTGAACCTGATATCAAACTTTAACCTGCAGCACTTTCCTTTATATCCTGATAAAAATATTCTGTCCTAAATCACTGCCTTTTCAAAAACATAAACAAATCCCAAAAAGCCAACTTTTTTGACTGGCTGCACTGATTTCCATGTAATTCCAAGTTTCTTATCTCTCTGATTTCCCATGCACTCCCTCTTACCTTGCCTGATCTCCCACAAAACCCTGGCAGAATATCAGCAGATCTGATAGTTTCTTCTGGGCTGGCTGCCATTACCATATTTTATGTACTTCAGGGTTTCTGTGGGATTGATGACGCACAATACATCACTGGACTGCTGTGACCAAACAAGGTTTGTGTGCTGCAGCTTCCCCTAGCATTTTGCTAGAAGTGCTGAGACCCATCAAGGGGCTGAAGAAAGATGAGTAAATGTTGGTGAGGGATGGAGGAACAGTGTTGAAACAGAGTAGATGTTGGGTAGGAGGAGAGGTCTAAAAACAGTGGCAGGGGAAGAGTTAGTAAGTGTTTCAGAAATATCTGAAATTGAAGAGAAGATAGGAATATTCTGGTTCAGGCTAAGATGTAAGGAATGGGCTATTAGAGGGGAATGAAAACTGGGAATTGAATAGAATTGGAGGAAAAAAAAAAGGTGAGTTTGGATTCAGAGAATGAATACTGCAGGGCAGGATGTTGGCAAAGAGGAAGGTTCATTAGGATTTAGTAAAATAAGTGTCTTTGTATCTATGTCTTTGGCTGAACTGAACTATACTTTGTGAAATAGCCTAACTGCGGTCCATCCCTTCGAAGTTAGTAGTGTTAACCAATGTATGACAAGGAGTATGTCTACATTGCAGGACACTGATTTGCTAACCCTGTGTTGGGAAGACAACAGGGCATGCTGTCTGCCCCTTGAACTCACTGTCAGCAGAAGACCTGGTTGCATGAATTGCCGTGTATCACTTTAGAGACATCGATTTGGACAGCTGGGCAATCAGTGCCACAAGACACACTGGAGAGTGTGTCTGCCTTGATATGCACTGCCAGATTCCACTGATCTGATGCTCTCATGATATGTGTAGGAATGGCAGAATATAATTTGAGCACAATATGCCTATGGAAATGCCATTCTGAAATTAGCAATAAATGATGTCAAGCTGTATGCATGATATATGCTCCTGGTTTCTTACAGGAAACATCGTTAACTTAAATTTTAGGTTGTTAAACTTCATTTAGCACCATCATATGCTGTAAAAATCTAACAAATAGCTAGCACAGTCACTCAGCTCACTATCCCAGTCTCCCACCTCAGTCTCACCTCTTGCCTCTTCATCTCAATAAAGAGATGAGGCTTCACTCATCTTCACTTCTCACCTCTTCACCAATGAAGAGGAGAGAGTTCACTCTCTTTGAAGAATGCTTGTGGGAGATCCATGAAGAAACCAAATACATGCAAATAAAAATTTCGGAAGAGGAGCCAGAGGGGTCTCTCCTTTTTATATTATGGCCTCATTGCCACACTGAGACTGCAAGGACAAGCGTAATCTAGGTCTTCGTAAAAGCTTGCATTTTCCCTAAAGTGACAGGTGCCTGCTTTTGCTTTAGAAAAGAAATGCTGTAAGATTTTCTCAATTTGATTATTTTGAATCAAGAAAATTAATGTGAATTTTAATGTTAGAGTTTCTAAAGTGGCAAAGACTTAAAAGTGTGCCATAGTGAATATATTTACAATTAAGACCTTGTGGGAAGTATGAAACAGCAGTAAACATACAGAAATTAGTCCGGACAAGTTTTCAACAAGGGAACTTTATTTTAAAATGTTTCCTCTGTACCAGTTAATGAAAATGAAGCTTAAGAATGGAATACTTCGAAAAACTATTAGTGCCTTTGACTTATTTGCAACCAGATGTGCTCCCTGAAATGACTTAGAAAAGCTTGAGCTGCAAAATGGAAGTGTGACTTCAGATCACATACAAACTACCTGCCATCTACCTCGCAAAGGGAATGGTAGCAGCAAGGAGACAGCCCGTGGACATGTCCCTCCATAAACTTGACTACACATACCAATCACGTACTCATCCCAACACCCCCATCCTATTGGGCTTTTTTATTACTCCACTAGAAAACTGTCAGTGAGCCTAGAGATGGCTGGCAACACTTTGGTCTGTCCCATAATGCAAAGAAGTTCTGAAAATCTAAACTCAGTTCCTCTAAACGTGAAATGATTGGATTTAATTTTTTTTAATGGCAAATTTCAGTGTAGACTTAACTGAAGGCATGTGAACACCTCCTTTGTTTTGATCACTACATAACACTTATTACTAACTAGGGTGCGATTATAAAGTATGTATATGCATGAAATACAAAGGTGGTATGAAGACTTCAGAAAATTTTCAGTGCTCATGCTGTTAATGTAAAACTGCCCTGTAATTGTCCTTATTATGTTCATAATTCTTCAGCTGACTAAATGTCTCTTCTCACACACTTTAATTTATCCTTCCCCCCAAATCTTAAGATTTTAAGTTTAAAAAAGCAAAACCATAGAATGTTGTGAGTTAGAATTCTAATGCCTGAACTCAGTCTGAAATTTCGTAGCACGTTAAGGATGAGGTGGTTTTAAAATAATTGGCATTGTTGTGCTACCCTTTCGAGCTGAGACACAGGAAAGTTCGACTGTAGGTCTTGCTTTTTTGCTTTTGCAAATTAACACAAATGTCTTGCTGGTTAATTTAAAGCCTTTTATGTTCCCTCCAAAATTTCTATCTTTATTGGATTCACATCTGCAGTTTTATTTAATATGAACCAGATGTTGAAATCAAGGCAATATTTATTGGGACGCTTGCACTGAAGAAGGCTTGCTACAGACAACGTGTTATGCCAGGTCTCTGGGTACAGTGTCAGGCAGAAATAAAGTATGCTGGAGGTTTTTCTGTTTCTCTAATTAGAAACAAAGCTTTCTAATCAATAGCCTTCAAACTTCACAAGCAAAGAGATATGGACAAATGTGCATAAAATTCCACAAGCTGTTGTACTTCATCCACAAAACGTAGTGCTGTTTTTAAAACTGCAGGTTGTTAATAGACCAGTATAGACGGGCATGCATGGCTGCAGAATTTGTGCAATGGGATGATGCTGGGAAGACAACAGACAGCAGAGAGCAGAATGCACTCTTTGAATCAAAAATCAAAGGTAGCAAGGGGAGCAGAAGCTGGGAGATGCAGCTGCTGCCGTTGAGCAGCTGGTTGGTGGTGTCCTGTCTCTGTGAGAGGCAGCAGCTCCTGATGTGGGCTGAGCTACGAGTCAGAGGGAGATCAGATCTGCTGCTTCTCCAGAGATGTCAGCATCTTCCCGTGCTGTCTGCAATATGTGCATGTCGGACATGCTTAAGATGCATCTGGTGTGTTTTAAATACTGAATTAGATACATGGTCACTTTTTTGGTCTCTGTTTGGACATAGGTCACTGAGTATCATGCCTGGAAGGTATAAGATGTAGAAGGAACAGAATCTATGACATAGAAGAGATAAAGATTTATTCAGTGTATATTCTGCTTAGACTCTATTTTTCTGTGCAAAATCATTATTCACTAAAAGGAGAGGCACAGCCAGTCTTTCGCCCTCATGAGCTGGAACATTTTGCTCTTGCAGCATAATCAGATTTTCCAAGCAAAACTCCTGGTTATTTCAGTCACATTTATGCAGCCGTACAAGGCCTTGGCAAAATTCAAGCACTGCAGAGCATGGTAACATTTCAAAGTATAAAATTTAAATCAATAACATATACTTAAATTTTAAAGGCCAAATTAAAAAAATACATTATGTCCACAAAATATTCATACAGGTAACTGATTGCATTTTTCATATATATCGAGTGTACAGTCTGCAACAGTGTAGAGACTACCTGCACCAGTGATATCCAGAATCTCAATGGATCATATTCAGCGTGCTTTCATTTCCTGACAAGTTTTGGCTTGTGTTTTGCAAGTGCAAAGGTTTAAGCTTAAGATCAAATCTTTATAAAGAATGGAGAATGAGTTAGAAACATGAAATAAAAGACTCTAGAAAAATCCGTACAGGAAATAATATTTTCCAACATACGTTTCTTTCTGCTATTAGTTGGGACTTGGTGTTAAAATAATACATAAACCAGAGTGGTGCTGCATGTTTTGTAGTAGGGCATAACTGTTGGTTCAAAGCAATGAGGTGAATGCAGTATAGGCTTTGGTGGGAGTTTGGCTTAGTTATATGATAAATGCCTAATTACAAGATCTAAATCGCTGTCAGATTAATCCCACCTTGGTACCAGGCACAGAATTTCTCCGTGCATCATTCCCTTTCACACCAGTTCTCCTGTCTGCTTGTCTCTTGTGCTTAGTACATATATCTGGGCTGTGCAAGATCCAAATACAAATCCATAAGCCATACAAATCCTGAGGTAAAACTACATTTCTGCAACTGACTCCCTCGGTCATTCATCTCTCCCTT
The DNA here is from genome assembly GCA_013400195.1 of Aramus guarauna. Lineage (NCBI taxonomy): Eukaryota > Metazoa > Chordata > Aves > Gruiformes > Aramidae > Aramus > Aramus guarauna. Next base: position 153,341 of record VXBL01000336.1, on the reverse strand, counting down.
ACCTTCCCCACCTGTAAAATGGGAAGAGAGACCCATATGCAGGAAGTTTCACAATTTTGTCATAGTGCTAATCACCACAGTGTCTCTATGAATGTTTATAAAGTGCTTTGAAGATGAAAATTGCCAAAGAAGTGCTAGGGATGATTATTATAAGTTAATGAATAAATTTCAACATGTATTTGATTGCCAGGTAATTCAGAAGGGAATCACCAACCCTTCCCTCTCTTCGAAGAAGAAAAGTTGACAGTCAGCTAGTTGCTAATTAGCACTCAACTGAAATGCCTCCAAAGCTGAGTGCTCCCAGTTGAGTCCTTTAAAAAGTAAGCTTTCAACTAATTGAAATATGCTGAAAGTTGAGCAGTGGGTGAGGTGTGTAACAGGTAAATCAGTAGGGTGGAGTTGGGTATGTAGAAAGAATATTAAGGGACTAGAACTTTTGGGAGAAATGCTAGCCAAAATGAGCATCTCCTTTTCATATTGACGCATCTGTTCCCTTTTGCAGGCCCAGTTTGTAATCTGTCACAGGCAGGCTACGCTGCCATGTATTTGTGAGGGCAGGTGAGGGAGGAAGGGTTGCTTAAAGACTGTGTTGAAGTCTGGTGTTGCTTGTTTCTTACTACGCTGAGGGGTGGTTATAATGATTCTTGCTTTGGGCTGAGGTAGACTTAAGAAATTTCGAATAACACATTGCGTAATACGTTAGAGCTGAGTGACTGTGCCACCTGCATTTAATTCATATTTAGCTTGTCTGAAAGGGAAACTAGTGTATCAGAAAAGGGCTCAGACTCTTCAGGTCCTTACCTCTGCTGGCCTGTCTGATTTTTCGCTGGAGGGTCAGTATCCCAGACCACAGTCTGCTCCTGTAGCCTCCCCCACCACTTCTTTGGATTTTTTTTTTTCTTCTGGCTGTCTGCCAATGCTATAAACCGCAGTACTGTCTTCTCTGCTGCTGAAGGCTGTTTTCTTCCTCAGCCACTGGGAGATGGCTGCAAGAGGCAAATGACAGGAATTTCATCCCTTTCTTTTCCCTGCTTGACTGCTCTGGATTCACCATCCTCAGCATCAGCTATTCAAGCTTTCTTCAGGAAAAACACACTCAGCTAAACTTGTTGAGCACTTTGGGTGAAGAATCTCAATTGCTTTAAATAGCACTTACCAGCATCAGCCTCTAGTGACAATCCACCCCAAACATCAGCAGCGTATATGGGGGGGGGGAGGGGGGAAGAAAAACACATGTAGGGTGAGAAGCTACCAAGGCAGATATTTAGAAATGATTCATGGCAAAGGAAAGGGGCTATGGGTAGGTATGGATGATGTGAAGGAAAATGGGAGAAACGGAGTGAACACGGAAACAAGGGGGAGATGGAACAAAACGAGACAGAAGTGTTCTTGGAGCTGCTGGATTCTGGAAAGCAGCTTTCGTGGTGTCCTCAGAAATGCAGCAAAAACAAGGTATATAAAATCTCTTTGCTGTTTTACTAGTCTGGAAGATGCTTTGATTCTGTCAATGGGCAGGTGTTCTTTGGTATCCTGAAGCTATTGCAGCCCAGGGAAGCTCCCCTGGGTGTTGAGGGCTGAATATTTCACACTTGGAACCTCATCCTTTCCTCCCAGCACCTCAAGGAGCTATTTCCCTTGACAAGAGTCCTCTCTGGCATGGTCACGATGTACTCTGTAGTTACAGTGCCCAGGTGCGATGCAGGGTAGGTGGAGGCCTCCCAAGCATACTGTCCACGCCGGGTGCCACACCAGCCCCACAGGGAGGAGCAAAATGAAACCTCTAGTGCTTAAAGCAGAGTCCCTGAGAGCTCCTACAGACCTGTATCCCCTCCGCGTTAGACACAAAGGGAGGACACTTAAAACACACTGAACACTGCCTTACCATAGCTTAATTGGAGAGATGATAAGTCAGTTTGTCGGCTATACTTTGGGATGTTGAGAGGGCCCATCTGCAACGCCAAGATATGATTTGCACTACTTGGAGTTTGCCTCATGTTTTCTTCCCCAGCTGTGTCTGCGGCAGGCGCTGTGCGAGCACTGTGTGGGGAAAGCAGGCAGCCTGCTTGGTCAGAGATGGGCAGGCTCCTCAAAGGCCGCATTCAACTGAGCGTTCATGAAGTTCCATGACAAAATTTAATATCCATTTTGATTGCCGACAAAAACGTGTACACTGCAGTACTAAAAAATATTTAAAATCCCTTTTGTGTTATCATCTATTCAGAGGTACTTCTAGCATCATTGGTGAGTGCTGGAGCTGTAACTCTAATTTACCAGCATTAAATAGGTGAAGAGAATTCTTAGAATTGTCATATGTATCGAATTATCATTATATGTAATTTATGGAAGGGAGGTTTGAGTTTGCAAAAAGCCTGAAGCATTTAAAAGATGTGAACCCTTTTGCTGCACTGTAAACTCTGAAACACAATAGTTTTGGTGGACCCCACTTACAGATTTTTAAAACACATCTCTGATAAAAATAAACATGTCATTTATTAATGATAGAAAAGGACAGTTATCACAACCAAAAAAAAAAGTAGTCTACATGGAAGAAGCCTGGAAGTGTATACTGAGCCCAGCAAATATTTTTAACAATGGATTAACAGATTTACTTAGTTTCCTGTACCAAAATTGTCTGTGAAAGGACAGCATTTTCCGGAATATGGTCTTTATTTCAATATATTAATATTTAATACAAAAAAATTACAGCTTCTAGATTTCTTATAAATTGCAAGCATCTGGTATACTCTATTCTGTAGCTGTAGAAATTAATGGCAGTATTCAGTTCTGAAACCTGTCAAAATCCTGTGTTTGCGCTCAGCAATTGAACGTGTATTACAGATGATGGGGTACTGCTGGTGGTTCTTCATTGTGCATCGCAACTTTTGATAAGCAAATTTCATTTAGTCGCTCACGAGCATCCATAGGAAAACAGTTTTGTTCTTTTACCTAAGGTCACTTGGTAAGTCTTCAATGCTGTCTGGCTTTTGTATAAACGAAGGACAGTTTGAAAAGGTAGTTTTGTTATTTTTCTCAAGAAATCTCATTTCAAGTACCTCTACTTTTTAGCTCTTCATTTGCTGTATATCTTTAAAATCAGTCTCTCCTTTCCTGTCTTTTCAACAGCTACAAACCACCTTAAATGTATCCTTATAAACCTGATTACTGACAGAGACTGAACAGTCAACGCGTACCAGGGATAAATACAGCAATTACACCTATTTACAGCTGTATCTCTTTTCTGCATTATTATTATTACTAAGTAGTTATTAAAAATAGTGCAGCCTTCAGAGCTGCTTCGATTGTCAGCTTGGCAAAGCGAGGATCGTGCCTCGGTTGCGCAGGGTGCTTTTGGCAGCGCTGGGTTACAGGGCTGTCGATGATGCTTGGTGGCGTGGTGTGGAAGCGGGCAGCATGGGTGCCCTCATGGCACAGGCTGCGTGGGACCCCCAATACCAGGCAGCTCCCCCAGGCTCTGGTCGTAGTCACAAGCAGAAGGCAGCACCCGACCATGTGTGAATGCATAAGCAGTGGGGACAGATTAACAAACCGCTCTGGTTCATCCCTTCTCGCTCCCTGCTTGTGTCCTAGAGGAAGTTTCTGCTGTTGGTTTTTGGTCCTTCTGTTGTAGTGCATCTCAGCTACTTGTAGGCACTGTAGGTTTCACACTGGTAGATGCAGAGGAAGGTGACCTGCAACCCTTCTACTCCACCAAATTCACGCTTCCCTCTGAAGTAAAGGGAAATTGTCCTACAGAGCTGTCAGAGTGGAGTCCTTGACTTATGTGAGTCCTTCTGTTTCTGCCCAGGAGAGGGCAATCTGGCACCCAGACATCGGCTAGCTCAGTGCACCATGTCTTTGAGGCTCCTTGGGATGTGCAGGGCCTATGTGGTTAGTTCCTGGCCAGATGGACACGAAACGTGGCTCTGTCTCTGCTGGTGGGGTCTGATAGCACCCTTTTCTTACCCAGTTCCCCCTCCTTGGTGGGGGTTGTGAGCCCATGTCCTGGTCCCTCTCCGCTCCGCCGTGCCACCTCCTTTCGCGCGTGGGTGCAGCACCCACAGGGGGCTCGGCAAGTCTGCACCGTGCAGAGGTTCGAGGAGAAGGAGACCCAGGTGGTACCGCAGGTCTCCCTTTCTGGGCTCTGAGCAGTGGGGTAAGGAGCTCCGCTTTGAAATGCAGCGGGATTCACATGTGTGTACACCCATGTAAATGCAGCCCTGCACCCGCTGTTTTCTCATCTGTTTGCAGCAGTGTATACACAGGCACGTAAATACACTCATTTTCAGACTTGGAAAGACTAACCAGCTGCTGCTTCTTTTTTTCCTCTACCTCTTTTCCTCTCCTCCCATTAAACTTATTTTCCAGATTAAGTAATTTATTGATTGTCCTAAGTCTTGGCCCAGATGTTCGCCATTGACCCCAGAGCCGCTTTGGGTAGCGGCTTGATGCCAGAGGTGCAGGGGTTTGGAGCAGCCCAGGCAGCACGGCTGGCTGCACACCCCCTAACCCGCAATCCCAGAGAGCACACGAAACTTTAAAGGCAGCAGATCCAAGTGGGAATCGAGATGACACTGTCAGGATCCCTGTAACTTTATTTTCCTTTGATTCTGCCTTCTGTTTTACTGTTCTGCACATCACGCTGGTCTAGATGATAACAGGCAACTGGAAGTGCTGCCGGAGCCTGTAATTAGCAGGTTCCTACCCTGGGACTCAGTTCTTGCTGGTGGGCTGTAGGTGTGCGATAATTTGCCAGTTAATCAATGGGAATTATTAAAATATCACTGCATATTTTTGCTTTGCGCTAGATTCATACACAAAAGCTCTTATATGGGGCGTGGGGGAAGTATCTGGGGTTCCCAATGATGAAAGCAAGTCCTACCGCTCATTCACTTTCAGTCCTCTGAGTTTGTCTTTTTTTTAAAAGAAAATTTAAAGCAACCTCTTCCTTTCCCCCCACCCCAGCCAAAATTAAAAATATTAATATTCTTGCCATTTTTAACTTCTTGACACAGTGAATTTAACCTAGTCAAAAAGTCCTTAAAACAGATACTGTTTTCCAGCTATGCAAAATTCCACCATTTTAATTACAAAAGCAGTGTCCCCCTTCTTGGGCAAATATGTTTTACTTTGGATTTGCTTTGCAAACAAAGTAAAATCCACAGTTTGCTGCATTGATTTTTTTTTTTTTTTGTTGTTTGACATTTATTTAAGTAGGTGGTACTTCAGCCATAAATAAATTGTGTATATTAGTGCTGTAACTCTGTAATTTTTCTGGTCATTTTGGTTTTAGTCTTTAAGGTAGCCTTGCTGGGATCTGTTAAGCGTACCAGGTAGACGCGGGAAGTTTTCTCCTAGGTACGCAGCCATGTTAGAGGCTTCAGTGAACCCTGGCAGAGCACTGTCACCATCCTTGCAGCACTATTGAGCCAAACATTGCACACGCTATTTATTAAACTCAGCACCTCCTGTGATGGTACTGGAGCGACGGCGTAGCGTTGCTGGATAACTGGGGAGCATTCAAAGAGAGAAGTGGAATACCCTGTGTATTATCTTTTGGCTCTGTGTTTAGCAACAGAAGCTGTGGGATGTCTATAAAACAGCTCAATACGTCACTTCTTACGGAAACTGTTATTCCACAAGGGCATACAGAAATAGTTTTGCTAAACAGTGACTGGTATGTCAGAGATAAATTGTGATGAAGATCAGCGGTCATTAGAATAAAACTATGAACTCTCATATCTTATCCTGAAAGGAGAGCTCAGATTTTCCAGATTTAGCCAAATCCCAGTGAAAACTGTCTTAAACTATTCCTACATGCAGTCAGAGTCGACTTCATTTTTTGGCAGTGGGTGAAGCCATATCATGCCCAAATATTTTTGGGGATTATTACATAAATTTAGAAAATGTACTAGTGCATGCCTTGATTTCCCCATCTGTGAAATGGGTGATTCCACAGCATTCCTGCAAAGCACCCTGGCTGAGAACCGCTGTGAATGCAGCCGATTGTTATTCTCTTAATCATATTAGTTAACTAAATCTGTTCCTAGAGTGGTTCCATTTGCTTGAATGAATTTACATGAGAGATTAATTCAGCGCTGTTTATTGTTGGTTTTACATTTATTCAGTACTGTAAATAATGCCTGATACTTTACAGCTGTGTATAAAGACACAGTCTGCGCTTCAAGGGCTTTTTTGTACAGGTAATTTGAAGGCTCCCCTCTTAAACCTTGCACTTTCCCATGTAGTGGATGAGCCCATTTTGTTTCCTCTCTATTTTGAGGACTTTTTGTTCACGTGGTTATCCGCTCCCAGCACTTTCCCGCAAGTGGGATTCAACAGATGAAGTTCATCCTTCACCTCCAAAGGGTGATTACCTCCCCTCTGCCCTCCCGGCACCCCCCACCCCAAATCTTGGAGATCTTTCATTTCCCAAGTACTGGTGTACTCTGATCACTGCTGGAATTGTGCACCGGAATGAGCCTGAACATAGGGACCAGTCTCGTACCTAGCTGACGCCACCTTTAAGCCGGATAGCCGTTTTTAAGATGATCCATTTGTTTATCTGTAACCCCCGCAGAACGGGCTCGCCAGCAGTTATTCGGGGCTCTCCTTCCCCCCCCTCCACCCCCCCCGGCTCTTTGTGTTTTTACATTTTTCCGGGAGGTTTCTGTTATTAGCATTTGACTGCTCTCCATTGTGTGAAGTGTGGTGTATGGAGGTTATTTCTTTGTGCGGGCTCCCCGGCCATCCCGCCTCTGGTGCCGCAGCAAGGCCGCCCTCCCTCTCGTCCCCCCCAAAACTGTTGATGTGAGGTGCAAGCCGCCCCCCCACCCCCCACCCCCGCCCAAAAGGCACCGCCGGGCTGGCGAGTGCTGCCGAAGCCTCGGTAGCCCAGCACAAGCACTTTGAGCGGGCAGAGCTGCGCTGAGGGGAACCGTCTCGGAGCGGGTGAATCACCAGCTGCAAGCGGCGGGGATTGTCGTGGCCTGTGTTTATGTATTTTGTAGTAATCACATTTCTGACATTACCCAAGCGTGCTCCTCGCAGAGGGTGATTGGCTCAGGCAGCTTTTAAACCACCTATATGCTAACAAGCCTTGCTGCCAGGTTCCTGAGGGGTCCTGGCTGGGAAAAATTAAACCCAAACCTTAGACCTCTGTCAGGCGGAGAGGAAAATTATATTTTTGAACTAGTCTACAGCGTGGACAGGAAATGACCCCTCCAGAAACTGCTGCTTTAAAAACGAGCGGTGGTGCCTGAAGCTATCCAGTCTCTCTCTCTCTCCGGAGCCTGTGCGCTCCCGCTCCCC
>VXBL01000336.1:31457-145995 GCA_013400195.1 Aramus guarauna | reverse complement strand
CCCCCCCCCCCCCCCGTCTCCTGCTATAGAGGGCTCCCACAGCAGTTCCCAGCCAGTGCGTGCAGCCTGGATGTGTGTGTGTGTGCGCGCTGCTACTTTGTACTGTGAAGAACACACAGCCCATGTGCTCTGTATGGATGTTGATGATACTCTGTGTAGCTTGAATCTCTGCAAGCAGGCAAGATGTCCAGCACACCACATGACCCTTTCTATTCTTCTCCTTTTGGCCCATTTTATAGGAGACACACACCATACATGGTGCAACCAGAGTACCGAATATATGAAATGAACAAGAGGCTGCAGTCGCGGACGGAGGTAAGTCCCTCAGCCTTGTTTTCCTGTGCATGGACCGTGGTAGGTTTCAGCCCGAATTCCAGCTGAAGCGTCCCACTAGACAGTACAGTATATGCAGGCACGAACCCTAATTAATTTAGTAGTTTAATTGGGTAATCCCTCATTATGTTTCCACGCAGAGCAACTCTTTGAGGAGATACCAGCTTAGGCTGAAATCTTGAAATTACAGTACAGCACTTCAGGATTGATTAGAATGCTGGTCTCAGGAAATTTCTTAGCCTTAGTGTGTTGTTTGCTCAGGATCTGTCCTGCTGGCATTTGCAGCTACAATATTGCAAGGTAGCGCTGGAGCTTTTGCACAAAACTAATTCAGAAATGTTGCAGGTTTAGGGGGAGAGGCAAACCTTTCTCTGGTTTTGTTTTGTAAACTCGTCAAAATGAAAAATGAATGATAACAGAAAACAGGAGCAGAGTTTTAAAAACTTATTCCTAGGCTGCACTTAAAAAACACATGTTCAGGACGAGCGACAAGAGAAATCCATGTTTACATTTCGAATGCAGTTGCTTTTAGCGAGAGAGATGATCGGTTCATGACTTTATCATATAGCTGTCAAAAGTACCCAATAATGTAAACTACATTCACTGTTGGTTATGCTTTGTATAATCTCTTGGCGGTTTATACACCCCGGCTTCTACACCCAGATCAGCCACCACAAAGAATATGCTGAATGGGAAGGGGAAATAGTTTTTGTCACTTAAAGACAAAAAAATAGTGGAGGCTGCATCTTGTTATTTACGTGGTTAAATAAAGCACACTTTTTAGTCTGCTGAAGTGAAAAGTGTGTGGACGGAATCAGGCTGCATTTCTGCCCATGTGTCTGTGTTTGTGCAGCAAACATTCTTGGTGCTGCAATTTTCAGAGTAGTTTACTAGTGGTGCCCTGAAAACACTTTTAAAAAGTATTAATCTTTTGTAGTGAATGGCTTTATTTAGAGGCAAATATCTGCCACATTCATGCCATGAAGCATGGTAAAGGATCTCAGATTGATCTGTTTGTTGCATTGTGATTCTGTAAGAGAACGTGAGGTTATCATAAAATAAAACACACATGCCTGAATTGTCAGCTAAGCCATGGAGAATCTGTGACGTTTAATGTATATGATACAGCTAACGAGATGTGACCTGCTTTCTGATTGGGTAACCGCTACGGGGTAACTGCTTTTCTAACACTGTTATCGCTGCTAGTCTTAAAACATTGCTGGGGAGTAATTGGTAAATACACTTTGTGCTGGCTAAAAACTCCAAGGGGTTCATTGCTCCCAAAATCGCGGCAACTGTTTGTCAGTTTTGCCCCAAGTTGTTGGTCCTGGAGGGTCACTGCCGTTTAGATTGAATGAGGGATCTGGGGGGGTTATTTGCTACTCGTTACTTGTCAGTAACTCTGTTCCTTACATTCCTGTACATATTGCTGTCATAATTTCTAGAGTTTTTCAAGTGAAAGAAAGAAATATATATCATTAAGTGATTCCTTCAGGGTTTTATATACAAGCTGCTCTGAAAAGCTGTCAGTGCTATTTTAGCTTTTTCACATATTATTTTAGCGGTATTTTTAATAATTAACCAGTTTCTGATTCCAGCTCCTTTACACATGTTACACTAGAAAAGTTTCTGAGGGACTTGTGAAGCAACTTCCCCCTCCTGCATTGCTGAGGTGTGCTGGGTTAGACTTCAGCGCTTTTAATTACAGTTTTTGCTGTGCACATTCACACGGATTGTTGTGGGCAAAAAGTGATAACCTACTCTCCCTCGCTAGGACTGCCAAAGGTTTCAACAGCATTTTACTTTGACAGACAGAGCTTAGTTACTGAAGGCCTTATGCTCCAGCATTTCTTTCATTTGCACAGAGTAGAAATACTTTTGCTTTGTGATTGTTCAGTGTTTACATTCTGGTTCTCTGTTTTGTAATTCCCGAGCTCTGTGCTGTAAACATTGTTTGTTGAAATGTATTTTCAAGCTAGCTTCAGCTCATCTCATTCATCCTCCAATTAAAACACCTTCTTTAATTAAAAAAATTAGTTTCCTGGGCCACTTACAGTGACTAGGTGTTGGACAGCCTGTAAAAATCATGCTGGCTTCTGGGGCAGGTTGGGAGTGGAAGTTTCACGTTAATTTTACGCACTTCCAAGCGTGCTTGGGATTGGTAGCTGAAGGCTTCTAAGCATCTATAACTAGCTCTGAATTTTTTGAATCCCGACCGATGGAGCCTTGTATGTCATGGAAGGAATGTACTTGTGCTGTGGGTGATACAGGCTTAGTGCATGAACGTTTCTCTTCAGGCAGTCTTTGGAATAATGTAGGCACTGGTCTCTGAAGGAGGCTGCTTGTACTCTGTGAGCCCCAGGGGGTAGGTGAGCACAAGCAAAGCAGCTTAAGGGGAAAGGAATTACAAAGAAACTCTCCAAAAGACTGGGGGTAGCAAGCTGGCAGATTCCACTTGGACCCAACTTCTGGAGAGAGACGGTGGCAAGTAAGGATGCCTTTAAAAAGTGGGATCCTACAACTTTTATGCCAAATATATCCTTGGAAAGCCTTTGAGATTTTCCTACATAATAAAAATGTTCTTAATAATCCTTTAGAGTCAGATTCTCTGCTGTCCCTTGCAGTGGTGGAAGTTCCAAGGCAGAGCAAAGTGTACATAATTAAATTAAGTTGTGGAGAGGATGGATGGAGAACCTGTGAAAGGACTATCCCTATGGCATGTCTATCTGTTCTCTCCTCTCCATCTGTAGAGCCCACCTTTGTAGTGAATTCCTGTAGCTGCTCTCCAGAGCTTGCAGGTAGGTGAGAAAGGATTCAAAAAAAGGAATGGGCTGGTGGAGACACCATTAGGGAATCCACCGGTAAATGCCATTTCTACTCCTGCTCTCCCAGCAGTGGGGTCTCCTGCTGTATGTTGGGGAAGGTAGAAGTGTCCTCAAAGTGGCTCTGGGCTTGGGGACCCTCCCTGAGAAATCCACTGCTTCCACTCTGGTGTGTGTCAGCGTTGGGTGGAAGGGAATAATAGTCGGTGTGAAGGATGTGCTCAGTGTATTAAGCAGACAAAGTACAGAGTGATAAAGAAAGGTCATTTAGATGCAGCGTGGCTATCTTTGTTGTTCTTGTTTTCTTTAGGAAGAAATCGTAGTCATGAAAGTAAAGAATTAGCAGCTCTGGCCTGTGCTAGATGTGCAAACTTTTGCTCTCCAAACTTCTTACAACTTTATGGGCTCCTCAGGCAGAACCTACAAGTGCCTTTTTAAATTCAGGGTCAGTCTTAGGCGAAGAATTCCAATCACACCCAGGCAGGGGGTGGTTTTATGATGTAAGTACTGGCAAAAGTCCACCACCTAGCTAATTCTTATGTGATCTAAAGTAAATTAGGGAGTCTGAGTTACAAACTAGTGTACAGGAACACCTTACCTTCCTTAAAAGTTGTTCAAAGAAATCTGATCTGGTAGTAGTTTTTTCTAAATGGAAATTAATATGTGCTTTCTTAATAATACTTTGTGAGCGTCTTGTGCCATTTTGTAATGCATCAACAATCCTGATTTAAAGAAGTAAAATGAATATTTAAATGTTTAATAATCTCTGGCAGATATAAAGATAAATCTTATTTACTTCTATCATAGTTGATTAACTTTCTGGTTAACCAAAATGCAGCTGTTTCCTTGCTCTGTGTGTGGTTTTAAGGATTTCATTACCATTCACTCAAACTCAGTTTATCGTCATATTTTTATATCTGTGTTAGTTTGACATTTCAAGAAAGCAATCCTGTTGAGGCATAATCAGCAGTTTCTGAAGTTCTAGGTAGTAATACACAACGTAGGTAAATTAGCCTAAGTATTTTCTCTGGTTTTCGTAAAACATGATGTTTTAAAAAAGCCTCTTTTCCTCTTTGATGTTGTAGATCCTTTTCTGTTCTGATTTTTAATCATTTGAAATTGCTCACACTTAAAACAAAAGGTAGTTATATCTGGTATATAATTATTTTTCAGTAACTACAGTGCGTTGTGGATAGATCACTTAAACTTGCTGACAGTTTAAAGTTTGAGGTGTTGCTTTATTGCCAATAATCAAAGTATCAAGCCTTTCACTGGTTTATTTAGTCCCCTATATTGTTAGAACTTTTGCATCTCACAGTATATTAAATTCACCTGTATCTCTCCCTGACAGTAGAAGAGGTCATGCTTTACATCACCATTAAGTGCAAAACACAGCTTTCCTTCTGACTGAGAGCAATGTTAAGGGTGACTAGAGAACTTGATTAGTAGCGTATTTGTTTTAAAGACAATCAGCTTATATCAAAGCATATTAAACTCCTATTAAACTATATAGTGAATTTAACATAAGTAGAGATTTCATGATGGAAGAAATGTAAAGAAAATTAAAAGGAAAATAAAGGAGGATGTTACGATTATTTAAAAGCTACTAAATGAACTGGAAGCTTACACAGACATTCATATTCAACCAAATATTTAAAGCAAAGCAAGTCAATGCGAAACCAAATTTCTGCAGTTTAATGGAAGTCTCTTATTTTACTTCCTCACATTGCTATCTGATGAAATAATCTTTTCTTCTTCTTCCTGATGCATTTTTAATAGATTAGTCATAAAAAGTCTAGGTTGTGACATCATATTTGTTCACATAGCAACTTAGTATCGCAAACAGATCTCTCATATTGTGTGTATATATAAGTCTGAGTTTGTCCAATGAGTTTGTTTTGTTGAGGGGAAAACACATAAACTTCTGTCTCAAAGTATTTTTGAGGAAATACTCTTTCACCCACAAATATACTAATACTTAGCAATTCTAGGAACACGAGTAAAGTATTTTAAAAGAGTAATTGTAAACCATGCTTTGCTGAAACTAAAAGGTCAGTTTGAAAAGAAACCCCTTGAACTCCTTTAGGCAGACCCTGACTTCAGAATGGACTCAAGGCTCTTTTTACTGATTGTCTTTTATTTCATATAGTTTTTTCATCCCTTTTAAAAATTTCAGTTGCAGCTGTTTTCAATTAAAATTGTTACAAACTAACAATTCTTATGAGGCTGGGGGAGGAAAAAAAGACTCTACTTCCTTTCCATGCTGATCCTTAGCTTACAATCAGGGATGTCTTGCTGCTTCCCCCCCCCCGCCCCCCAAGTTATACTATAGAATGTAAACGGCACTCGTAAGGAACTGGGAGCTTTTGGGGGCAGGGGCTGGTGAGCGGGGAGAGAAAGTCAGTGTGAAAGTGTAAAAATGGATCTCTGCAAATCACTCTCATGCTTCCTAGATGATTTTCTATAAAGAAACCTTTTCAACCCTTCCTTTTCTCTTTTTCATTCTTTACTCTTTAAACCATAAATCCACTTAAAAACCCCTTAAACTCAGTCTTTCCCTGATGTAAACAAGATTTACTATGCAGATCCAGTCTCAAAAATAGAAGCCTCTGGATGGTGAGAAGGAACAAAATAGAGATCATAACAAGGGCCCAGTCCTGTGCTCTTATTTAAGCTGGAGTTTTGCCTGCAGTAGGATTGCAAGATCAGATAAAAAAAAAAAAAAGTTTTTGGTATATATACTTTCTTTGTTTACAGAAAAAGGGTATGGGTAGATTGCTAAACTCACTGCAATATTTTTAGCTGGGCTCCTCACTTCAAATGGTATTTTTTTGTATCTTTTTGCCAAAAGTTGCATATCTGCTGTAAACAGGCATTCCAACTGTGCCGATACTTTGTTCGGTTGCTTCCTCCCTGAGAAGAGCTTTCTTTCCTGCGCTGTGCTGTGTAAACAGGCCAGCATATATCCTCAGTTTTGCTGAGTGCCCTTTTTCCAAAGTCGTTTCAGGGCTACTTGAAGTCTCAGAAGGGTGGTCCTGGCAGGGACAAGGTTGCCCAAAGTGGCTGATGATTAGTCTCCAAAAAAGACTGTGGTAGGGCAGGGCCGGCTGGCCAGGTCTCAATGGTCTTATTTATTAGGCAAAAATAGTGGTGAAAGAAACCTCCCCGAACCCCTGGCTGAAATCTTCTCCTAGGCTTGTGTCTTTCTTTTCCCCAGTACATTCTTTTGGTGTTTGCTTTCTCTCTGAAATTCTAACAGTAACCACTTTATGATCAGAATACTGTTTCCATTTCTCTTACATTGTGGTGGACAGCCGGGCCTTTCTATGCTAAAGCCTCTAAGTTCCTGATCTAAGCCGAATAGTACACTTGATACTCCTGAGGTAACAGGATCAACTAGAGCCACCTGCGGACCATAAACCTCAGTATGGGAAGAGTTGATGCTGCTGAAGACAACTCTGGCACTTTTGTGCCTTATGGTGCTAGTGAAAAATCACTGACCTGGAAAAGTAAGACCTTTGCAGAACTAAATGTGAACTAGGACTTGGTGGCTTTCTAAGCCTTTCGCTTCTTCAGGACTCAGAAGTGTTGGTAGTGCAGAGTCTTTGCAAAAAGGCCATAAATTTTACAGGAGCAGGCTGTCCTCTCCATGAGACTTAGGTTGCCTTGGCATCACCTTGCTGTTTATACACCATTGTCAAGAAAACATAATCATGATGAAGCTCTTGGCCAGGGTGGTGTTCCCATCTGCATCATACAGACTTGAAGCATGAGACTTGAGCGTAGCAGACTTCTTTATGAATCACTCTGGTAACTACAGCCAAAATATAAGTATCAAATTAGAACTTCTCCTTAAGGTCTTTCAGTTGTCAATATTCACATCCAGGTACTTGGCCAGGGCAGAGTCACAAACCCACAACTGACACAGTAAAGCCATAACTTTACATAGGTTTCTAAACGTACTTAAAATTTGCTGCTTGGTTACCTGCAAACTCAATAATGAAGTCTTTGCATCTCTCCAAGCAACTAATACACTAGAACAGTGCTGTGGTATCTATCACACGTAATCTGCGATACCCGCTGATTGCCATCTTTCCTGATTCTAAGCCACAGAGTCAGCTTGCCAAGCCTGGTTAGCTGAGCAGAAACATTCAAATCTGTCTGTACCATTTGTGTGTGTGTTTAAAAAGGGAAGGAGGGAATCTAATCTCTGGGTGTATTTTTTGCCGTCAGATTACTTGCATACAGCAGATTCAATATCTACCCAGATCCTGTCCATTTTACACAGCTGCCAGCTGCAGACTAGAGCATCCTTCATGATCCAGAAGAATTGCATGGGCTACTTGGATGACCTTATCTGTTGCATTCAGGCAGCAAATGAAATGTTATATGTTTATAAAAGTGATCATATTTGGAAACCTCTGATTAAGGCAGACCCAAGAACAGACCTAATTGTAGATCCACTGTGTTCTTTCTGCAAAAACTAAATACTTGGAAATAACCAGCAGTCCCTGTTGAGAATTATTATGTGGAGTCTTACATTGCCTGTGCAGTGGACTATTTTTACTTTTCTTTTGGATTTTCAAACATTTGTTTCCTCTAACTACATTTTTATTAGGTTATTTTCTAAAGTAGTAAATAGAGAAAATTATGACTTCCAGTACATTGCGTATTTCAAGTACTTCATGTGTCTTATTTTGATTCTTATTCCAGTTGTGCAGTTTTGCTCAGCCATTAGCAAAAGATTGTGTCAGAGAAAGAGTTGCCATCTGTTCTAGAGCAGGTTACAAAGAGATTTTTGAAATATTAATGACCACGTTATACAAAAAGAAATATTCTAAATCTTTAAATACAGTAGTCACATGGAGAGAGGAAAATGCTCAGAAAACAAGAAAGGAAATAGACTGAAATTTTTTAGTTTTGTTATTGTTTAAGCTGCAGCATCCTCGCCATACTCCATCCCTCAGGAAGGCAGTCAGCAGCACCAGCGTTCTTAACGCTCTCTTCTTCTACAGGCTAGAGGTCCTCCAGGGTGCGATTGCCAAGGCAGGCACGAAACCTGCTTTGCCACTAGGTTTGCAACCAGGATAGTATTTTACAGCTGGAAAAAAGAAATATGAAATACCTCATACCTAGAATGCTGTTTTCTTCATGCAGTTTACAGAAGTCTCACGCATGTGTTATGCGGCAGCAGCAGAAGGCCTACAACTGTCTGTGTTTCTCCGTCCCCCATATTCTTATAGTAACTTGCCTTTTCAGATCAGTGTCACCATCTTTGATAATTCTTGTATCCACTTGAAGTACCAAAAATGTTTCCATGTTACTCCATTTCACATCACAGTAATGTTATTGTGACTAGAAAGGAAAAGAACTGCTGTAAAATAGTTCCTTTAGAACAAATGAAAATTGTTGTTGTTGTTGTTGTTCAGCATCTTGCAGGAGGGACCCTCCTTCCTTCCTTTCGGTATTCGGCCAGCATTTCTCCATATTTCTTCTTCGCCATACCGAGATGTTAAACACATTGACAGGATATAGATTCTATATGTGCATTTGCAACCATACCATTTGCAGTAGTGGATGAAGGCAGTACAATAGCTTTATCACTTCTATCTCAACTTAATCACTGGAGTATCAGTTAACCCTTAGGGTAATTAGGTAATAATGTTGTTGATGTGATTTGAAGTATCATTTTAAGCAATTAGAAGTTCAGATATAATGTGCTGCAATTATGCATTATATAGCGCATCTATCCATTTTACAGAGCAAAAATTACCATATGTTTTGTGGGAAGCTTGGCATTTTGCACTGACTGGAGTTCTGCTTGTATTTACGAACAGCATGCCTGTAAACTATGGTAATAACTCTTTGAAGGCCACACCTATGCACGTTGCTGATTATGTTAAAAAGCATAGGCCCGTTTTAATGAATGTGTTGGCATGAATAATGGGACATGAAAAGCCAACACACTGGGTAAAGGTTCATTACCTGAGTGCAACAAATACTACACGCAAAATTTCCATGACTATTCATTTGAATTTAACAGTGAATTTACTTTGGCTGTGCTGGTGCTCTTTATGTGTTTCTGTGAATGTTTGATCAATGGAGTTTTATTCTTACAAATAATTGCGGAATGCAAATTTCAATTTGTTAAGCGTTCTGGAAAGAAGTTGCTTATTTTATATGGGCTAAACTGAGAGGTGGTGTTTCCTGTTTTGAGTTTCCAAAACCTCCCAGATAGAACCATGATACTTAGAAATTAAATACACCAGAGAAGAATCTCTTATTGCCTTGCAGTGAGGACTGACTGATGTATGAATGTAAAGCAAATTAATGGCAATGACTGGTGGCAGTGGGAAAATTACAGGTCAGTAAATATGATGTACATGCATAATTTTTTCACGGGGCAGGATGCTGCTTACTATGCAGCTACTTTAGAAGAATGTAATAAGAAAGAATTGGTGAAAAAATTCAAAGCTTCCTGGCATTTCAAGCTCTAGCTCCGCCTGTGCTCATCATCTAGTCAAGGATGTGAAACAGTAACACCCAATGTATGACCAATCACAGCATACAGTCTTAGCAGAATATTATATGCTTACAGCACGCTGCTTGTTATGAAAGATGAACAAAAATATGTCTTAAATTTGAATAATTAATGTATTCACATAAATTGCTATTAATTCCTAGCAACTCTGGGTAGAACAAAGTGGAATTCATAAAATTTATTATTTGATGTGAATGATTAGCTCAGCTCCTTTCAGTACCTCTTAACACTCTGTCAGGGTTAATAACGCAAAGTAAAAAGATCGGTCAAGATGCCAGTGCACCAAGTACATCTCTTCTCTGATGGTGCCGTAAGATTATTTAACACCCATATCAAGAGCATCCTGAAGCAAGAGAGTTACACCTTGACTGATTGTTTCATCCAAGGGGCTGCACTTCTAAATACGCAGCGTAGCACAGACTTCCTCGTACAGAGCGGTGTTAGCACTGGTACGTAACCTGAAGCCACAACCTGCGTGTCTGGACTGACAAGAATCCTACCAGTTGAGCCACTGTGACACCTTGTGGATTATGAAGCAACATAAGCATCTTTTAGAAAACTAACAGGTAAAAGCCAGAGGTTAATGGGTGTTGATAAATCCCCTCTCATACAACTATCAACAGAAATCTCTTTCCTGGGTTACTATACTATGTTTTCAAGATACAGTTAAATTAAGCGGTGGTGGGCTCATTTCTGTTTGGGGTCCTTATAGTATGTATTTTACTGTGACGTGTCATAAGATGAGCCATCATTTTACTAAGTCTGACCTGCCACTATTATCTCCAGTGCTCTGGTGTTTGCTCGTCATTCGGATTACATAAAGAAACACTGTTTTGGCTGCAGTAAAGAGTAAATACTTTATTTGTTTGCAACCGTTAATTTGGTTAACCAAAAGCACGCTTGAAGGGAGTAAAGTACTTTTTGGTGCTGAGTATGTTCAAACAGTAGCAGAGTTAAAAGTAACTAAGATATAGTAAGTATTTGGCAATGGGCATGCAACTCTGTGAAACACTGAATTTGGGGTTAAATAGATCAGTGTTTTCAGCTGTGGATAATTTATTAACTACAGTGAAGCTGTATTTTGGTGAGAAATTCTCAGTAAACCTAAACTTAGGTCAATAATGCATAGAGCTGAGGAGGAACTCTGCGTCTGTAAAGGCTCAGGACCTCACAGTACCTCACACTACTCTCTTCATTGTCACTTGTTATGTCTTCAAACAAGCGCATCCATGTTTCTTTCCATGATGATCCTGAGCATTTGAGAGGAGTTTCCTATAAACTAATGCATTATGTCCCGTAACACTTTTCTTGGCTCTGATGCTTTCAAAAACTTGGCAACAACTGGGCTGAAATAGTTGCCTTCCATTACCAAATACCAACTTATTGCTGAATACGCTCCCTTATGATGCGAGGGGTCTGCATCCTTCTATGGTCCCTTATCTTCAGGTACATCCACAATGCTGTCACTTAAACATAATACGTAGATGTACGTGCCCAAACTTGCATTTAGCTTGCTGGTGTGGGAAGCAGTAGCAGCACAGGGCTCAGGACATGCAATCTACCTTAATTCATGCATAGGGATTTGGATCCTTTGCTGAACTTTATGCTCTTAAAGTTAGGTGGCTACTGATGCTCATCCACAACCTTGTCTTCATGATGTGTACCATTGTATTTTTTTATAAGTTTCTGGGGGTTGGGACCACCTTCTCTGTTCTTGTACAGTGCTGTATCTGCAGCCTGGTTTTAATACTGTGCTATGTATCGTAACTAACTCAAAGCTAAAAGTAGATAGTAGTATTTAAAACAAATTCAAAACCGAATCTAAATATACCACATTCATTTTGATTTCACAAATCAAAATGTTTTAATTGATATTACATGTATTTATGCACTGCAAAAAATTATCTGACTAGAAAATACCATAATATTCCAGGTTCTTGGAAGAGGACTGTTTAATGTTATTAACACATTGCGTTACTTCTCAAATAATTCAACAACCGTGCAAACCTACTGACTTTGCCAAGCAAGTACAAATATATTTTAGGGCAGCATTCTGCTGGTGGATTTGTACATCTGATATTGTTATTAAATCTATTACTTTTTTAGTGTGATTCTTCAGTAGTTTCATGTCAGTCAAAGCATTCCAAGTCCATTTTTGCTTAACAATGGAAAGACTATCTTATCTTAAATTCCACAGGGAAAGCATATTCTTCTCAATGGGAACTGGCACTGTGGAGTATGTATCTTATTTCATGAGGATTTGGGGGGGAGGGGGGGGAATATTGTAAAGTCTTGTAATAAATAAGTTTTTGTAATAAATAAGTAGAGATGAACCAGAGAGGTTGTTCTAGGGGAGAAAGGCAACACTTATTTTTTCTTTTATTGTTTGCACTCTACTGATTTAATTAGCCAGTGAGAACAGACCCACTTTGAATATTAAAAAGACAAAATCAACTCCCCCCTCCCCCGTCCCCACATCTGTTGCCTTTTGGAGACTACATACAGTACCAAAACTACCCAGAGTCTAATGGATTTTGCTTTTTAACAGACATTACCTGTATTTGCTTGCAAATAAATGAGGTAGTTATAAATATTTTATTTTGGTTCTGAGGGAAAGGTGCTAGTTAAATTGTCATTTTGAAGGAAACTGGGCTACCTTAAGCAAAACTAAAACATTTTTTGGTGTTACACAAATGAAGGTAGTCACAGTCTTGATACATTTCTGAATGGTGATCTAATAGCAATATCTTAATGATTGCCGTATTATAGAAACTTAAATTGTTCCTGAGGCTGCTTGAAGTTGGAAAGATTGGAGTCCTGTGCGGGGTTATACATTGGTCAGGAGCAGGAGAGCACGGATGGGTAAAACTACTGAAATGATCTCTGCTCTATTTCATTATGCTACTGCCTTCTGCAGTATCAATTAGATGGACTGAATTTCAATAAGGGAGCGAAGCAGTTCGCTGCACCTCTGCCAGGTTAGCCCACTCCTGCACAGGAGCCGGAGCCTTCTTTCTAATGGCAGTTGAGAGTATGAATATTAATGCCTCATCTGGATCGCAGTATTGCAGGACCAAGACATCCTTCTCCTGCTCAGTGTCCGTCTGATTCTGGGCCCTTTCATCATCTGTGGACCCCAGAATTCCCTTAGCTTTGTTTAATGCTGCATCTAAAGACAGCATCAAAAAGGGTGGATTTTTTCAGTAGGTTTTTTCTCACCATTTTTTACAGGTGTATACTAGCTACTTTATTAAAATATTTTTCCTGTTGAGAGGAAAGAACTCGCCTAATTTTGCTGAAGGTGGCTTTTTACAAACACAATTACCTATGTAATTTTCATTATTATTAGGAAGTATATGAAACTATTAGGACCATGGGAACTTGGATAAACCCACCTGGTGTGCAAATTTTGTTACCAGAATAGCTGCCCTAAGCTTGAGAACACTGAGTGTGATTATAAGAGTCAACTGAGAAACATAAATTGAGAGCTCAGCCCAGCAGTCTTTCCCTTCCTTAGAGATTGATGGCACACAGATGCACGATTGCAAATAACATAGTTTGTGGGCCAATGGTGCTGTTGTGATTTTAAAAACAAAAACAAAACCCAAAAAAAACCCAAACCTTTTTCTCTATCACAAGCTTCCTAGGTTTGTTTCAGCCTGATCTTGTAACTGCAGCTCCTCATCCCATGCAAAGCTTTACTGTTTATGTCAATTAAATGAGCATTTGGCTCTGTATATGAAGGTGCTAGAAAAAGGTCCAGAAGCTGCTTCAGCAAAAATTTGTTTTGTGGAACCTACCTATTCTAATGGGTTTAGCAATTTTAGGAGACTTAGTTCTTAGAGATGAGTTCGAGGCACCTTAAAAGGACTAGAAGAGCGTATTCAGCTTTTAAGTGTTGTCCATAGTTGGCTGTGTGATAAAACTGCATGTTCAGGGGCTTAGATTATGTTTGCACTTACCATTTTGCAAATGCCAAAGGTACACTAGAAAGCATGGTTAAAAACAAGCAGCACTTGCTATTAAGGAATATTGTGAAGCAAAACAAATAACAGAAAGGAGGTGAAGTTTTTCTCAGTCAGAAATTTAGCTGGGGAGAAATGTAGGGCACATATATTAGCAGAATAGTAGGTAGATCTGGCAGGCTGCATGAAGTACATCATTTAGCTGAGCTTATCCACACACTCCTGGAAAGCAGACTCCGAAACCTACTTTGTTAGCTGTATTAATAAATAACAATTTTTGCAAGATTTGTTATTAGGTTTATTCTTCATTTGATTGGTTTTAATACCAATCAAAACCAAATCTTGGACATTGATAGTTAATATTTTTCAACTTTTTTTCTCCAGCAGTTGCTAGGCTCTGCTGCTTTATCAGGAAGGGGAAAGGAGACGTTTAAATGAAATTCATAGCCTTTTAGTGTCTGCTCAGCCTGTGACTGACAGCATGTGGGGTTTGTGGCTGCTGACCTGGCAGACTTACAGCATTTTTATGACGTCAGATGCACACATCATGGATCTGTGCAAGTTAAATATGGACTTCAAACACCCTCTCCCTGGTTGCTTTCGTTTAGGAGACTAAGGACTTCTCCTGGTAAAAATCAGAGCAAAGGAATCAAGCCGCTTATTACAGTTGTGAACTTGTGTGCTTGGCCGCATGGCCTTGGTTACTGGGCCCAGCAGCTTTTTTTTTTGTAGACACACTTTCTGTATAGTGCTTTATTTGTTTGGTGTAGTAAATGATAATTTGCTGCTTTAATAAGTTAAAAATGGAAGCAGCTAGCAAATCTGAGTTCTGCTGAAATAAATAGCAAATTCTTCATTAGCTTCAACAGCATCAGCACCGTATATCTACCTTAAAGTATGGATTTCTTCAGTTTGTTATTTGTATGAATCTTTGGAGTTCTTTTGCTAAGAAAATGAGATTGAAATAATTATCTCTACAAGGTTTTATATATGTTGACAAAATGTTGCTATCTGTTTCACGCTCAGTTGCATTTAAAACCTATGGGTGCATTTCATGCCATAAAATAAGTTTACAAAAGTAACAGCCACTTGCATTCATAGCTGTCTCCCTTGCATCTACTTAATGATTTATTTATTTCTAGGAATTGCATTTGAAATTCCCCAACATCGAAACCTTCTTCAGCATGAAGCTGACCACTGATCTCAAAAAATCATCTACATCAGCACCAGCTCAATCATTGACAAGGGCTGGAGGAAATGAAACATCTGGGATCTATTAAGATTTTTATTTATGCTTTTAAATATTGAAATGTGTATTGCTGCTTGCCTTTTATGCTTTGAGCATGAATCCATTAAAGAAAGCTCTTGCAACATGAACAGTTGCATGGTAAAGTGATTTGGGCTAGAAAGCTGGGACCCCACCATGTAATTGTAGAGGAATCGCAAGGAAGGTAGCGACTGTGGTGAATGTCAGTTTATTTATTTATTGCGGTGATAGAAAGACTTTACCAGGCTCTTCCCAAAGATAACAGACCCTTCAATTCTCTTGTGGCTTCCCTCAGAAAATGCTTCACTGTTGCATTTACCTGCTTTCTATACACCGTGCCTTTGAGGTGCAACCTTGTTGGACTCTTCAATGAAAGTGATGGCCTGCAATTTTCACACTAGCACACTTTCAAATAATCCCCTACTTGCACCCTCATCGAAGGACATGTTTTTTTATTATTAGTTTGCCCTTGTAATATTTTGGAGGGGGAAGGAGGCTGGTAAAAAAAGTCAGCCGAGTTTCCACGAACTGCTAATTCTTTTCAGCTCCCTTGCGCTCCTCCAGAGCCTCTGGAGAGAGCGGGGCGCAGGATGAGGGGATGAAAGCCTCTGTGGTGCTCTGTCACCACAGTACCAGGCAGGCTGTAAACATACTGTTACAGACAGACATTTGGGCAACAGGCAGTGCTGCTACTGTGCTTTTTTGGGAGTTGGTTAAGGAAAGGTCTGAGCTGGAGTGCCATCAGGTTTTCCGCAAGGCAGCCCCGCACCTGGAAGGGAATGGCTGTGTCTGAACGAGGCAACTGTTGTGCTGGGGCCTACATTTTCCAGGCTGCAGGCTCTTGTCATTTCTCTGCCTTGCTCCTCTTTCAGCCAATACATTTAATTTCTAAAGAGTCGTATGGGCTGATCTCGTTAATAAAGTACTTGCAGATGGCCCTTAGGGAAGGAGAAGACCCTGGAGTGGTTCCCGCTGTAGGAGCCCCCAGCACAGCACAGGCAGTATGGCGGCGCTGCTGGCGCGCAGGCACCTGGGCTGGCAGCGTGCACAACACCTGGGGTTCTCCACAGCAAAAGCTGAAGGAATGTCTCGTGTTAACTATCAGTAAGTAACCGTATCCTATTCTCACTGGGACCAGTCACTAGAGGGGGTGAGATCTCATATATTAATCTAGAGTATTACAGGCATTTTGGAGGAAGGTTGTAAATCCTGTTCATAGTGGTTGGTGGAAAGCGGAGCTTGTTACCAGGTAGTCTTTCAGCTGAGAGAGAGTCCCTTCCATCCCACAGAAACCATCTTGTAAAACGTATTCGGCATTTTGTCTGTGGCTTGTTGATTTTATGGACGCTCCAAACACAATATCTGGAAAGAATTAATTGGAAACCATGTCATTTTGGGGGAAGTGGAAGGAAAAAAGGATGCACACTTGCAGATATTTGGTGCATTCAATGTATGCTTCCCATAGTGCATTTTACCAGAATTTTCCATTCTTTACTTTTGAATTCAGAGAAACAGGAGAGTAATACAGTAAATGGTGAAAGTTAGCTTTAGGAAGGGAAAGTTTTTTTCAGTAGTGACTTGCCAGCAAATATACCAGTCTGGCCATGAACAGAATGAATGTTTAAATACCATTTTTGTAGACAGTACTAACCCAAGGACAACAGTAAAAGCAGAAGGGTTTGCTGATGCAGCGTACAGTGTCTTTAAAAGGACATTTTGAAATCTGTTGTGATCTAACATGGAAGTTCAAGATTGGATAATATCCTGTAATGAAGATGGTTTACTTAAGTTCTATTACCTTGATGAGCTACATCTAAAACTTGCCTAGGATGTATCTAAAAACCGATACTGAAGTAACAACTCAGCGCAAAGCTAATATATTATTTATCAACAAATGTTCACTAGGTTACAAAGATTTTAATATCTTACAGGTTTTCGCTTTGGGTGTTGTCACAATATACACATGAAAACATTCGACATGTCAGCATAAAAACTTAAATAGAAGTGAAATTAGTTGAAGTTTCACCCAGAATCTCCATTGGTGATACAGGGAACCACAATTAATATAGATGATTCCAACACTGAATATCATTCAAAATACCAGTGCTGTGGGTTTTTCCTTTTAAGTAACATTGTAAGAATTTTTTTTTTTTTTTTACAAGTTTAAATTGGCACTTCTCATGCATTTAGAGAGATGCACAATGTTGTAATAGCCGACAACCTAAACTGATGCTATGAACGAAAAAGCACACTTAGAAAATCTTGGAGCTGGATCGTAGCATGGCAATTCTGCGAAAGACTGCTTGCTCAAGGTTAGTTGCAGCACTCTTACTAAATGTGTTTCAATTCATTTTTTTGTCACTGAGAAATCGAGAAATAGGTAGCTTATTAAAGACGACCGCATCCTTTTATGCAAATTTAATGCACTTGGCAGGTTTATCATGATAAATGGTCAGGATGAGATAGTTCACGATGTATCTCTAATCTCTTCTGTGAAGATGTTCATGTCTTGCAGGAAGTAGCCCCTTGAGAGCTCAAATCTTTAGAAGTATGTGGCAGATGGTGATGTCTGCAGAGTCTCATAGATTGCTTTGAAGTTCCTCCAAATGATGCCTTCAGTTAGTGTGTCTGAGTTTTTGCAGATTCTCTTGCTTTGTCTCTCCTTTGGTTCCCTCTTCCCTCCTCCATCATGTTGTGTCCCCAATTTGATTCTCATACTGGGAACACGCACCACATCCCTACAGAGTACATCTCAGCTTGCTCCCCAGTCCTGTCATATCTTTGCCTGTAAAGTTGTTCTTCCATTAGGCATCTTGCATATTTTAAATGCAGTGGTTCACAACAGGAAAACAATAAAATAGAACAAATGTCTTAGAAAACCCTATCTATCATTCATGCTTTGTGTTCAGTTTTTGAGTAATCTTTCGAGCCAACATCAGCACTAGTGTCATGTTAACTAATTCGTCAATTATAATCAATTACCAATATTAATTAGGCCAACTTGCCTTTAGATTAATAACAAGAAATGGTTAAATTTTAATGCTACTGCATGGAGTCTGAAGGAACTCACAAAATCAAAAATCACTGCAAAGCTTTTGAAAAGCTAAGCTTATTTTTTTCTGGAATGCAGCTAATGAAACAGATACAATATAAAAGCACAGAATAACACAGGTTACAGATCTGAACAATTGTGTATTTTCAGAGCTGAATATTTTAACTTTACATTAGTTTGCCTTGGTTGATCTGAGTTTGGATGGGCTTTTTTTCTGAAACCAAGTACCAAATTTCATGTAAATTTTTGCATCTGTCATATTCCCTTGTGAATTCACATTTTAGAATCACTCTCCTTAAGTATTTCTGTTACCATCTTCACTATACATTACACACATATATCTTGTGTGTAATAATTCATAATATTTAGTTAAGTACACATAAATTTTTAGTGTCTAGGATTAGTGTGTCTCTCAAATGCAATTCCCACAACTTCATCCCTTTTAAATACCTGTATTTGTAATGTTTTTTCGATCATGGCCTACTGACTCCTACTAAACCCATAAAAAAAAATCATGTATTGATATTTCAAGTAATTGTTTCATAATTATTGTGCTATTCCTCAGTCTAACATATGCTGTGTAACAAAGCATAGCTTCTGCTGACTCTAAGACCTGAAGATTTCTGTTTGCATCACACCTTCTTTTTACTGTTTAAATCATCCTCGAAGGCTTTTTTTCTTCTTATACATGTAGGAGCCACAGCTAACCAGGCTGTTATACTCAGTTGTTTTTAAAAGGGAGAGAGCCAAGGAGCTGTGTATTCTTGAGATGGGATACAGGAGAATTTGGGGAAATCATTAAATCCTGTGATTAGTTCAGTTTTAAAATTCTTGATTTTGGAGGTTGTACTTGCAGCCCTCCATCTATAACATTAATTAACCTCTCCTTGGACTGTTGGTATTTTTTATGAGGTGTCAGTAATTAAACGTTTAAGGCACATTAGTACATCTTCATCAAAATATGTTTTAGGTCCTTGTTATTACAATTTGCAAAACATTATAGTTTCATATCACAATGTAGTTCAAAAAAACCACCCCAAAACCACCCTGAAAAACAGTACCACAGACCTGACTCAGCTGTCTGTGATCTAGAAAAGGGTACTAAAGACTTGTAAAATCTCCTTTTTATAATTCTGCTTGTGAGTTAAGGAAAAGACTGTGGTGACTTTTTTCTGTCTCTGTGACATTCCCTTTGTTTCTGGTTATTGCTATAGCATGTCATCCCAAGGTGATTTATAGAATCCCTTGGAATGATTCTAGATTTCTAAGAATTCATTTGCAGGGAATAGAGGGTTTGGTTTTTTTGGTTGGTTTTTTTTTTTTTTTTGAATGAAAAAGAAAGTCTGAAACAATAGTTATAATCTTTGATTTAAATACATTCATATATTCTCCTACCTAATTGGTACTTTACAGTCTAGGTGGACAAGGCCTGTCAAAAGACTTCTTTTCCCTCCACAAATAATCCTTGCAGTTCTAATCCAGACCCAGTGAACACTTCAATAATGATGTATCTTATGCTATATTTTAATAAATGATGTGACTGAATGCAAAGTTAGATTAACCCTCACTCAGAGTACCTAGCTGAAATAACGCCTTTACATTGCTTCCCCTGCATTGAACTGTCCATCTGTGTCCCTCTTGGTGGCTTGTCCTTTCTGTAGGAGCCATGCTGCTTGTCTTTTGTTTGTTGAGCAGCATCCTTTGTTTCTCATCCTGCTTCTGGACCCAGATGTCCTCAATGCCATGCTCTGATCTAACTCTTCTTTCCTCTGGCCCTGGAAAGATTGTTAGTAATATGGTGCTGTTTTTTTGCTAGTGAAGTTCAGTGATGAATATTGTACTTCTCTGGATCATTTCTTAGGCTTTCTGGAGGAGCACCTAAAAGACCAATATATTCACGTTTCTGAATTTTCCAACTTTGATGTTAATTTTGTTGTAGAATTTTTTAATAATAGCAAAATCCGAAACTTCTTTCAGTATTATTCTGAAAATTATCATAATACTCTTATAATCATGTTGCAAATGAATATGCAGTACAGTGGTATCAGTGAAGAACACATCCATTGAATAGTACATCCATTGCACACATTGTGAATCATAACCCAAATCTTTTATCTAGGGCATCTTTTGACTTTGCTCGTGAGTGGATTGCTATCTACTGATCTAGTGATCTTCAGAGGAGAAAAGCTGCTTAACTGGAGAGAAAAAAATAGGAAAAAAAGAAAAAAAAAAAAAAGGATAATGCTGTCAAGACTAAATGCCTCACCAGTAGCTAATATCTGTGTCCACATAACTGGTGCTACTTTTTAATCAATAATATGCACTGATAAAAAGGAGGTTATTTATTCCAGTGTGGAAAACCCAAAATATTTACTCAACCGTCTGTTTGCTTTTATAGTAGCAACAAATCTAGACTTTTATTTGCAAACTGTGAACAAAGATGAAGCACTAAAATAGCTGTGAGGTTTTCTTTTTTTTTTTTTCTTTTTCTTTTTTCTTTTTGGAAATCCTTTCCGCAACTGTCGGTTTAGTAGATTAACACATTTTTAAACTTTAGGCATCACTCATGATAGCGGTATAAACTAGCCAGAGTCATTTCACTTACAGGAATGCCAGCAAAGCTCCGAGAACTAAAGTAGATGCTAAAGCTAGCTTTAATTGTCCTGGCCATGTGGACACAAACATGGAGATATGGTGCCACCTCTTCTGCATTGCTTGGCCAGCCTGCCTGGAAAGAGAGATCAGAAAAGGACAGACTGGCATAAAGCCTCCTGCTCAGTTCCTGGGAACACCATGAGAAAACAGATTCAAACTCAATAATAGTGTGGGCCAGCTAGCAGAGTAAGGAAAATATTGGCAGAGTAACAGCTTTGGTTATAGAACAGCCTGGAGGCTTTTATTTTTGTTAGGCGGTAAGAGTAAAGACAGTTGATAGATGCTATTTAGATTAGTCAGCTTTGATGCTCTCTTTCTAATACTAAGGATTGTTTTAAGTAAGTATTTTTTATTTTTCAATAGAGGGACCTTCCTCAGGACTTAACAGATGGGTTAAGAGGGGTCACCCGGTGATGATCAAAACAGTAACTCTTGTTTTCGCAGTAATTTAGCGATGAGTGTACAATTGGCCTGTGTGACCATTATCTTTATACAAAGGCCAAAACTGATACATGGCTTGAAATATGTTATTTTCCATCTTCCATGAGCTCCAGTACAGACAGGAGAATGTAAAGGACAGACTCAACAAATATACCTGATATCTTATAGCTGTAAACAGCTGTAAAAGCTCTGCCCCCCAGCATGTAAGAAAATAAAATATGTATGAAAGAAAGCAAAGTGCTGTAAACTTCTAGGATGGTCTGTGACCAAAAAGCGGCAATTCTACTTACTGAAATAGAATAGGCAGTGTGTTCTCAACAGGAGAATATTGCCAAAAGGAGGAACTGAATACATATTCTATAAAAAGTATGGGTTTAGGTCCTGTGAATTTCTGGTAGTTGAATCAAATATCACTTATGAGAGTGCAGAGCACTTGAAAATGCACAAACCCAAAACCCTAGAAAATTCTGTTGTCACTTTTCCATCCACACTCCCTATCTGATTTTGTTTAAGATTCGTATTTGAAGTTTTAGTTAAAAATAATACTGTCACCTATATAAAAATAAAAAAGCAAGAAACCAGAATTTCTCACCAGTAGTGCTATAAATAGAAGAAACTTTTTTTTTTCTTTTTTTAAAAAAAGGTCTGATACACCTAGCACAGTTTATTATGTTGTGTTCAAATTTGCATAGTCTTTTCTACCTGGTAGTGAAAAATATATTAATCCTTTCTCTTTCTTTTTTAAATCTGTTTGTGGCGGACTTCTGGGAGGGATTTTCTGGGACTGGTTGAGCTGCGGGACTACTTCTAAGGGCTTCATAAAAGGTAACTAGGAAGAGCAAACTCCCTGTTCGCAGCCTTTTATTTGCCTTGTAGGGGTTGGCATGCCTTACATTTAAAATTTGTGGGTGTCTGCATATCAAAAAAATGAAAAAATGGTGCATTGTTTGGTTTCATTGTCATATTTTAAACGCTAACTCCATTGTGCAGTGTCTGGATTACAAATAAAATTATTCATTGTCCTCTACTTGTGTCCTAATGTGCAGGCTCAGAGAAGTCAACAGACAGCCATTGAAGTTCATTAGCTCTGACTGTAGCTTCCAAGTCTGTTTGCTAATTGATAAAAATACTAAACAAAGCCTTAAAAAGATCAAGTGAACCCCCACCACAAAAAAAGAAAAAAAAAAAAAAAAGAAAAAAAAGGCCTGGATGCCTAAGTTGAACTGCCAGACATTATCTGTTTAAATTCTCAAAGATAGTGAGTGACATCTGCATAGAAGCCCGGAAAGAGCATCTATAGACTGAACATTTTCTCATGTGTCAGTGCCCTCACAGGCTGGCATGTCAGAAGAGGCTTTGCAGTTTTGTTTCTTAGAGTGTCACAAGCTAGCACAAGTGTGCAAGCCTTCTACATTGAATGAAATTGTAAGAAAAACTGATCTCCTCAGATAAGAGTATGAATGAATGGGGTAAATTCTGTTTTCCTTCCATGCATCCTCCATCTTGCTCCCATTCAGAAGGTTACATTTAGATGGAAAAATTAGACCTCAAACATTCTCTCCTGCATATTGAAAGATCAGTTTAGGATGGGGCTGTGTGTTATGTTCTCATAGACCTTCACCTACGAAGTGATCTATCATTGAGAAGCTCTGCACCCCCCTCCACAAGTCTCTTTTGGTGCCTGACTTCATTGTAAATCTGAAGCTTAAATGGGTATTTTCAGCACAGATTGCTGCAGTGAAGAAAACTTTTGTTGTAGTTTTTATTGTACTTGAGCTTTTAGAACCATTTCCCCTTTCTGTGCCTCTATGTTCACACAACAATTCAGTTTCAGCTGAAATCAGCAAAAATAAAAAAAAAGTTGGATGACTGGATGATTGGAAGGAGTGAAGCTCTCAAAGCTAGCAGTGGATCTTTAACATACAAAGTACATGCTGCTTCCTTCAGCCTGTCCAGCTGTTTTGGTGCCCCAACAAGAGTCCATTGATGGGCTGGCATATCTCTTGGAGTGAACCAATTTTTGGAGAATGTCCTAATCTGCCTGTCTAGGATCTCTATTAACACTCATTTCCATTGTATCTGAGCACTTCCCAAGTGTCAGAACAACAATATCTCTCTCTTCCTTCCCTACCAGGGATGGAAACAGTTAGTTTGTTCTTTCCTCGTAAGGGAACTTACACGGGGTCAGAGAGCCAGGATAGTTAACAATATGGTTTTGTAACTTAGCTGGATGGGTGGATTTCATACCCATTGTTGCTTTCTTCCTGCTTTGTGGTGGTTGCATGCTCGCTTGCCAGCTTCCCTTCCTGGTGTTTGGCACAACTCAAAAGAGGAAAGGAAGGCTCTAAGTGGCTGGCTGCAGAAGTGAGCCTGGGAAAAGGTGAGATGTTGCGTGAAGCAGACTGATAAGGAAGAGGCTTGATGACATGGTCAGATAGAGGAGCTTTAAAAGGCTACAGTCAGATCTGCTGAGAAGGATTTATTGCAGCACCAAGAGGTCATGTATTTTTCTCTTATGAAGCCCCATAGGAATGGGGCTATAGTGCAGAGAAACCTGTGAAAAGCCTAATAGCAAGGAAGAAGAGTTAGTTCTCTCTCATAAACCAGTGTAGAGAGTCATACACTGAACTTTATGGGCAAATGTATATAGTGGAGGTCATATAGCTGGGAGCAGGCCCCAGCTTTTGCTGCATTTGAGTGCTATCTAGGAATTTCCCAAAGGCAGCAACTTTAGCAGGGTCCTTCTAGTAGGCAGGTCATGCAGGGACTCTGAAAATATTTATGGGGAAAAAAATTTAAAAGATCCATTCCTGAGAATATGCTCCTGGCCAAAGGTTCTTGTTATGTATTTATTTAGGTCAAAAACATTTTAGTGACCATGTACACTTTGCATGAAGGTTCCAACAGATTTCACCTTTTACTCCCCTGAGACGACCTTGATGATAGAAGGGAAGTAGCAGAGGAAAGACAAGGTGGTGCTGAGAGGCTCAGAGCTGGAGGACTGCAGGGTGCAGGATGGATTTGCCTCATCAAGGCCAGATACAACATTGGCTTGAACATGTCAGACGTGCGGGTTGCATGGTCAAATCAGAGGAACGCCACATTCTCAAGCATTAAGTTTTGTTAGACTTTTCAGAGAGTGTGAAATGCAGGGGGTTTGCACTTCTTCTCAAAGAAGATAGTATTTCTGTGCACTGTGTGTCCGCTCGAACCCTTCATACAAACAGCGAGACTGGCATGACTAAGCGTAACAATGCTGCATTAGGCATGATGTTTCCAATATGGTCAGTAATTCAACAGGATTCTTAATGCAGTGAGTATTTACAGTATGCATTGCTGCCAGAACTACAGGCACATTGCTGCTAGAACAGCAAACTTCAGAGAGCTAAAAATACCAAGGGCCAAAATTTACTATTGGGTTAAATCTGAGGACTGTGTTATTTTTTGAGGGACTCCCTCACGCATAACCAATTTACCAGCACATTCTGCTTGATGTGTGGCCATACGAGCCCTTTGCTTTCTCAGTTTTTGTAGTAAAGGACTCCTCCAGATCTACCTTATTTCTTTTTGGGAAGGAAAGTGCCTGGCCTTTGTAAGCTCGCTCTTTCCCTCTTGTTTCTCCATTTATTTTTTAATCCTTTCTTGGTTTCTCTCACCTTTGGTTCACAAAAGCTGATGTTCTTAGTAGCTGTCAACGCACAGGATGCCCCAGTGCTAGCTGGTGATTGATAGGTCCTTTACTGAACCCATGTTGTCTTTCTACATCCCCTTCCCTTTCCGTGTTTCATTTCCCTTTCCCCTTTACTAGGCAGTGGTTTCCAAACTGGGTGTCTTTGGCACTGCTTTGGCTTTAAAAATACTTCAAATTTACATGGTTTGGGAGTTCTGGAAAGGAAAAGAGGATGGTTGAGGGCTTTTGTGTTCCTCTTATTTTCTGCTAGAGTTTGAATTTCTTTGAATTCCCGTGAGAAAGAGAACAGCTTTCACAAGGAACAGACTGACCGGGAGTTTGATTGTGGGAACTTGCACAACTGTTCACCTGTACTATGAATGCAGCAGTCTGAATATCTCCTATAATCTCCTTTATCTTGCAATTCAGTGCTTTTGATTCAGACTGCAAAAAAATATTTAGTTCCATATCAAAAGAGATGAGAATATATAGGTATCCACCTCTTACTGGCCTTCTAAAGCTGCCAGAGAATGAGAGCCTTCCTTCTTGCAGCTGCCCATGCAGTGGTGTCATCTCTTGCCTTTGCTGAAATTTGTACTATTCTGGAGAGCTCTGCACAGCGTATGTTAGAGATATTTTTCTGTAGGTATCTTCTATTTCAGTTTTGCTATCTAGACTCAACTCTGTTCTCCCATTTGCCTTTTGACTTTGGATTTGGTTCATATATTTGTTCTTCCATAAAGTGTAGCCAGAATATCAGAGGCAATTCTTTCCACATCACCCCCTGTGATAGTCTTCCCTCAATGACCATAACAGCTTGGTTGGCTGGCAAAAACCTTCATCTGATGATCATTTGCAGTTGTTTAATTAATGTTATCGCAACTGTAAACAGTTTCCACACACCCAAACTTTGGTTATATTTTCTACGTTTTCTGTTGAACTCTGCACTGTTCAAACTTGAAACTCCCTGGTGCCAATGAGACACCCCTGGGAATGGAGAGTTTTTAAGCTAGCCCTTCTCTACCTCCATAACTCTAAATGATAGCATGAAAGAAATGGAAAGCTGATTTTTATAGCTTGAGAACGATTTATCTTTGTGTAGAAATCTGTGTGTGGCTGTGATAGCAGAGAATTCTTACAGGAGCATGAATTAACTTGTGCAGTATTTTGGGCAAAACTTCTGATGGCAGAAAAAAGAGGTGTCTCCTGACCACTCTGTTTTCACGTGCTGGAAAACAACGATGGCCAGTACTTGTTGACTGAAGTGCCACATTGATCTTGTTGGCCTTGGAGACTGTGAATAGAAGTACCAAGAACTTAACATGACTCAGTTACTGGCAGTTACTTGCCACACTGAATAACACAATCTAGACAGGTTTTTCTTCCTATCTACATATTAGCTTTGGCTTAATACTTCAGGAGGATGATCCAGAAAATAGCTCTCATGCTTTAGTAATTTCAGCAAACGTTTTATTTATGTTCACAGAATTGAGTGCAGACTGAAGCTCACTCAAATAATAAATATAATTCCCTCACACATGCACACATTTTCTACAGTCCATTGTATTTATTAACATGTTATTTAAAATAACACTACACAGAAATCTTAGTCCAAGCTTTTTTTTTTCCTTGGGCACGATCCAGCTTCTCCCTGCGATGGGCTGTTCCGACACTCCCACAGGACGTTTGTCTCTTGAGAGCCGCTGTAATCCCCATAAATATTAGGGTAAACTAGCCCAATCACTAATCATCGCTCAGTATTTTCCAGGTGGAACAACACCTGTTCATTTGGATGTGGGGAATATGTGGCAAAACCATTCCTGCTAGCCTGTGACAATAAATAATGTTTTGTTAGTTTTAAAATTAGTCTCCTAAAAAGTTCAAAGAACTGAGGAAAATTCTGGGTGTATGGCTATTAAACACGCTTGTCTTAGTCTGCGTCAACAGAGTTGATAAATGCTGATGCTATGCTTGTGTGATTAAATAGGGAATACAGAGCTGACCGATTGAAACAAGAAAAGGACCTGCCACACAGGAGCATTTTGAATGCAGCTTTCTCTAGGACTGAATGGCAGTTTTAGCAGACAGAGAGCTTAGACAAGCTCATGACTGACCCTGCATACTCCTAACTCACTCAACATGGAATAAAATACATCGGCTTAAATGCTTTGTGTTAGCAGTTTCCATAATGTGCCTTACCTTGAATTTGTGGTAGGCTAACAGCACGCACCCAGTCACTGTCTGACTCATGTAGAGGCACACGCTAGATGGTGGTAACTCGTTGTCTGAGCCTGAACCCCAGGTGATGTAGCACGATTGGCCTATGTTTAGAGGACTGGGTTTGAAAACAGGGTTCCTTAAAGGTGTTTCTTAGAGGCACTTTTGCTGTAAAAGCTCTCTAAGACGAAGGTTTCCTAGCGCTGTGATGAACAGAGGTTACTTGACAAAAAATAAGGAAACATCTTTACGAAGAGGTAACAATCCATTAGACAAAAACTGTTTTGGAACCTGGGAAAAGAATAAATATGCCTGATAACTCTTGTTGCTCTCATGGCCCTATTTTTTACTCTTAAGATTCAGTCTGAGATTTCCAGACCATAACTGATTTTTCCAAGTCAAACTAATATCTCCCCAAATACTTATGTTCCTTATAAATACATATAGTAAGAGCATATTTTATGCTAACTTTGTCTGATTTTGTTATTACCCTCCCTTCAAATTAGAGAACATGGGAGAAATGACACAGCATCACCCATGTATCCTGCCATGATCCTTCATTAAGCAACCCAGAATGTTAAAGAAAAGCAGGAGGAAACTGTGTTTTATAGAAATATTATCCCAGTGCTCACTCTCAGGCATCCCTGAGAGTGATGCCTCTACTTAAGTCTTCAGCTGTTGATCAGGGTGGGACATGTGTTGCTCTACACGCCTCTTAGCTTTTACCCTCCTCCTCTAGGCCACCTCTGGAACATGTTAATTGGTTTTGTTAATATTTTGTTGTGGTTTTGGGGGGTTTGGGGTTTTTTTTGTTTGTTTGGTGTTGGTTTTTTGGTTCTGTTTTGTTTTTTTTAAATCAGGCTACTTTAAATGAAAGCGTCTTATTCAGATTTAGTAATATAAGTATCAGCAGTCAGATTTAAATATCTTGGCCATAATGTTCATGCTGCACTGAAATATTGAATCTGTTCTCACTAACAAGGCAGTTTTTCACACATTAAAGGAATATGTCGAATGTTGGATCTGTTATATTCTTGAAGTGTTGGATCTCTCCCCTACTCAGAGCAGCAGTCCTCGTCATATATTGCAATTCAACAGTAAAATATTGAAACACTATCGGATCACATGGATTCTTCCCATGCTTCAGTCCTGTAAAACAAGAACCAAAGCTCAATTGCCCCCTTGAGCCTTAGATAATAATTCATCAATGCTGTTAGACAGAATGTGTCTTAAAGTGCTAACATAATTTTTTAGCTTTGTATGTCCTCTACAAATAATTGGGGGGGAAAACCCAGCACCACCCAGAATAGGTGTACATAACATGCACTGCCTGTTCCTTCCCTGGATCTTTTCAGGTTTAGTGTATGGCACCGTCTATGTCTCTGCTCAGAGATTCTTTAAAACCAATATGCCTATTAGGTTTCCGTAAACTGTTTATACAGGCTCCTGGGCCTCTCCAGGAGGCATTTAATTCACTGAAAAATACCTCAGCTCTTTTCCAGTTAAATGATAGAATTCTGTGCTTGACTAAAAAGTGGAATAGTTGGTACTTTAAGATACTATTTAGAAAAAATAAATCTATATAAAATAGAATTTCTAGTGAAATAGTAGACAATGTTGTACAAGAAGTATCTTTAAAAAGCAACATTACTAGGTAATTAGACTTTGTTTTTTAGACGTAAGTACTGATTTGCACGTGTCTATTGATGCAGTTTTCAAAGTCAATAAATAGTGCATCAGCTCCTGTATGGAAAGAGGATGTTGCAGAAATAATTATGACATGATGCGATAACCCCTTCTTAAAAAAAATTACAAAAAGAAAGGAAAAAAGCAAAGCAAAACAATACTGTAGTGTTCTAGCCATCAGGAAACCACGACAATGCTCCCACCTTTTTCCTGTGACTTACCCAGAGTTCCTTCCAGGCGACATAGATAACTGATAATGCTGCGGGTTGGATCCTGTGCCAAATGAAAATAGAGTAATTTTTTTGTTAAATTCATATCTGATTAAAAATGAATCTTAACAACACCCTTTCCACTCAGCTTTACAGCTATTCTAGGTAAAACACTTCTTTGTAACTTTAAACACTGCATCATTTCCTAGTGGAAGTGCTACTTCAGCAGCACAAGCACAAAAAATTGCTTTACTCTATAAATCCATATCTCATAAGCTCATAAGTAAGACAGTTGTTCATCTCTGTTTCTACAAAAATCTTTGGAGTTAGGTTTTATGATTCTCTGGGACTTGAGTATTCCTGAAACAGGTGGATTTACCAATAATGCTTTTCAAAGTGCATGTGACTTAGGGAAAGCATCTTATCTCAAAGTGTTTGAAATGCAGATGTAAGTCCTCTACATGTGAACGTTTGGGGTTCCCCCTATTCTCCGCGCACCCATGGATGTGTGTTTTACTGTCTCCCTCTGTGGTCTGGGCAGGGATGAACTGGGACAGCTCTCCAGCCAAGGCTTCAGCAGCACATGGGTTTTTGCCTTAGAGGTCCTTTGTGTCTCACCTAGAACAGGGCCACTGTTTTATCTGTTTAGGAATGATGGTTAAGTTAAATCCCCCATCAGTGCAGGGCTCTGCAAGCATGTCTCTGGGGAGTGCAGCGTGGATTAGGAGTTGGCTGCGGCATCAAGGTGCAAAGAAACTCTTTGGCCCCTGCTTGCTGGGCGAGAAGGGGCCTCTCTGGTGCCAGTGAGTGATGCTGGGGTCCCACTCGCTGTGGCTCCTACCAGCACACACTCACAGTTACCTCATGCTCTCCTTACAGGTAGGGATCTTTTTATAGCCCCTTCTTTTTAGCTCTGCTCACTCAGTTAATTTCCGCAGGCATTTTGCAGGGTTATTTATGCCTCAGCCTGTACTTAGCAGCCAAGTTATTTTTTTTCTGACTGGCTACTAATGAAGAATAAGTCAATTTATCCTCATCAGTTAAATTATAAATACAGAGAAAACAGAGTAAAAATGTCACCACATGGAGATGGCTTTGCTTTTTTCCATTCCCTAAATCCTGGTTTATGTAAACGGAGATAAATATTTATAAAAAATGCTGGGCACAGTAACCCTCTTTTTTAAACTATTTGGATTAGCTCGTGAGATGTAACTATTGATAACACAGTTTGGTACCTTTGTAAATAGATTTACTCTGTACAGCTATGTCTTCCACTAGGTTTTAAAACAAATGTTGTATTCTATTTGAACTGTGGAAGAAAGGAACTTATGAACCACCAAAAAAATTGAAGATGTCAGAAGGAGGTTAATTTTCATACTATATATTGTGATTAAAAAAAAAAGCAAATGCCTGCCTTACAGGTCAAAACTTAGCCCCAGACCAAATGGGATTGAAGAGGACAGACAGAGGGGACCTCCACAGACTGTGTGGAGGTCTTCTGTGCATCCAAAACACGTGCAGGATGCGAATGAGTGTCAATGCAGGTGTGCCGGTCTGCCCCCTCCTCGGCACATGGAGCTGTGGGGAATGAGACAGCTCATCGGCTCAGTCAAAGCCTTTCTTGGAGGGGCTGGTCCTGAAATCAGTGCCAGGGCTTCCCTGTGTTCAAAGGAACAGTGTTAAGCCCTTGATTACAAGCCCTGGAGGTTGTCCTCTGGGGTGACCACCTTGTGCCATCCCAACCTCACAATTACTACTTCTGCTGTAATAATTGTGCAAGCAAGAGGAGTTTGCATATTTTTTTTTCTAAAAAATACAGTGACGGATTTCAGCATTTTATGATGTTTTTAATAATTAATTGTCAAAAACACAACAAAAATAGATGGAGCATTAAAGCAAATTTGCAAGCCATTGAAGTAAAGAGCTGCAAATAAAAGCAATGCCTGTATTTTCTACCTTCAGCTATCAGTATAAAACTCATCAAAGTAAACCAGTTTTATTTAGACATCTGGAAAATGTACTTTGACAAACATCCACTTGATGACTGTCAGTGTCTTATAAAGAGACTTTGATATCAAAGATCCTCAGAAACTGTCAGAATAAATTGTATTTTTTTTATGACAGAAGGATGTTTCCTAGCCGTGATTTGTATTGTCTGGTTCATATGTTTTTACTATCTTAATACAAAGGATTATTTTTACAAATGTTTTTGTATCTACTTGTGCAAAATGACGTGACATTAAGAAGACATTTTCAGAAGTTAAGCAAACTAGAAAAGCAGAAACTGTATTCTTGCTCCTTTCAGCACTCTTAATTGTTCTGTCCCCGAGGTTAATGGATAACAACTTTAAGACTTTGTATTTTTGATAGACTCACAAGAGCTTAGGTAGTCTATCAAAAACCCTTTTCAAGCAGATGAAGAGAATACACTAATCATGTACTTTGAATGATATTGTTTCCTTGCATTTATGCTACTGAAATACACAGGAACAGGGCAAAATACAGTTGATTCTGTACATGTTTTAGCCTTTCTACAAATGGCTTTTCATCAGCCATATCCGGCATACCTCACCTTAGATACAAAGAAGATAATTAGTCCCTGAACTGTTTGAGGCTGTAGGTATGACTGCAGATGTCCAACACCACTTTTTCCTCTTGGCTTTTTTTTTTTTTTTTTTAATCCAGAAAGGAGGTGTTGCCTTGCAGTGTTACTGGAGATGTTGAATACATTAAAATAGGAAGATGAGAGGAATGCCTTGTGGGGACTTCTTGTAAACATGCAGCATGATTGCTTTTTATTGGAGAAAGCATTTCAGCGATGTTCTGTGCAGTGCTGTAGTGCCACAGATATGTTAAAAATGGTATGAAAGCCTTAACTATTTAATTCTCATAATCCATCTGCGAGCGCTAAGTGATTAGTTGCAGTTTATCCCAGTGTGGAAGCTGGTCTTGGTACTTGCATTAGACTGGCCTGCAAGGCCCTGCCAGAGACAGCAGTGCCCACGCTCGGTGTAGCTAGCAGAACTTCTCTAGGAGATTAGGAAAAGGGCTGGCAAGGTGGTCCTGGGTAGACAAAAAACTCTACAAGAGATGAGCAGTTTAAACTGGTTGGAGAACTAATAGTGTAGTGGCTCTGATGGCTACAAGGGTGCTCACACTTCTTCATTTTAAGAACCAAATTTAGGAGTATAGTTCCCTGTTTTGTCAATAGGGAATGGAGGCTCCTCACATAGGTGAATCAGAGCAAGAGACAAACTAAATTTTAGGTTTATATATACATCTCTAGGCTCTCCTTTTCAGTCTCACTTGGATAGTCTGGTATTTGCTAAAATGTAGGTTTCTGCACATGTCTTTTTATGGGACCAGAGAGATGCCATGGTGTATCTCACTGTCCCTGCTTGAGAGAGTACATTGTTTGCAGAAAGGCATTTTGTAGGCAG
This sequence comes from Aramus guarauna, assembly GCA_013400195.1. Classification (NCBI taxonomy): domain Eukaryota; kingdom Metazoa; phylum Chordata; class Aves; order Gruiformes; family Aramidae; genus Aramus; species Aramus guarauna. The sequence goes on along the minus strand of VXBL01000336.1, from coordinate 113,697 downwards.
ATAAAAGAAATCCAAGAATCTTGAAACAGTTTGTTTTAGGAAAGCAGGCTGCCTTGGGGTGGATATCCTGTATGGAGTCAGGAAGGTATAGGAGGGGACAGGAGATGCTGTGCTTGCAGTGGCTGTAGATCTAGAAATGGATAACAAAGGGGTGGGGGGGAAGCTGGTCACTCTCTTGCTCTTTCTCTCTCACACATAGGTTATTTTTGTCTAACAAATATCAATTCATCAGTATTATAAGGTGGTCCGGCTAAGGAAATACCCTATTTCCAACTTTTTCTTTGCTGCAGAGTTTCAGAAAGTTCAGCCAATTTTGTCTCAAAATGAAGTGACTGAATTATTTCATTATATACCTTCAGGATGGCTAAACAAGGATTCAGTTCACTTCTAAAACACTACACTATTTCAGACCAATTGCTTGTGATACAGGTAATTACATGATACAATTCCCTCATTTAAGGATGGCTGTTCAGGGAATCACAAGCATCAGCCTACTGGGACACAACTAGCATTGGCCGCAGCTGAAACTTTGGACTAAGTGAGTTAGGAGGCTATTTCTGCCTTTCAAAATCTTTTTGTCTTTGGTAGTTTTTTGAGTATCCTTCCATGTTTTGGGCCAAGTGCAGATGGTACTCCAGGAGAACCAACTTTACCTCTCAGTCTGAACTGAAGGGTAGCTGAAGTCTGCTTTTTCTTGGAGGCTAAAAGATCATATGCTCCGTTTACTCTGCTATTACTTACTATATATGGATTTTTACAGGTATGCACAATGCTTAGTCTAGAATTGCTTGAAGAAATGAAAAGGAATCATTGGTAACTTAAATTTTAACTGGAATAAGGCAAAACTCATTTAGGAAGGGGCTGGAGAATCACTGGAAATAAGTATATGCTGCTAAACTTTGTCCTGCAAGGCAAGACTATGAGCTATTTTGACGAGGTGGAAAAGTTTTTAAAGCTGTAAGTAAAGTTCTGCAAAACCAGCTTGTATCTTTGTGGTAGTTGTGTCCTGGATTATATTCCCCAGTTTTTTTCCATGACTGTAAATGTTTGAGTTCATCACCTGTTTTTCTAGCAAGGAGCTCCTTTCAGCTGATTTGGGTAGGTTACTTTCATTGACTTAGGGGTGGTGTTCTTCCTCCCTACCTGCACATGTCTGTCTTGAGGGAAGTGGCCTCCTCTGCTGGTCATCTTACATTTTCTTCAACTGTGGGAGACGGAGACCTAGTATCCTCTCNTTTTTTTTTTTGTGTGTGTCCAGAAATGATCTTCAGTTGTTTGTTTTGGCAAATGATTTCTGAGAAAGGATCTGTGAGAGCAATTGCTACTATTATATTAGCTTCCTCTAACTCATTTCTAGCCCCACCTCCAAGTCACCTCCTGTCCCTGATTTTCTTCTTCTTGACTATTCTCCCTCTGTTTTCATTTGGTTTTTTTTGTTGTTGCCTGTTTATATCTTTTTGTCCTCCTTTCATTTATGATTTTTCATCCATCAACTCACTGCTTTTCTAAGCCAAGCCAAGAAACTGCAATAGTTTGCACCTACACTTATTTAGCCACACAGATTTAAATTTTCAAGCTTCCGACTGTAATTTGTCAGCTAGTTCTCACCTTCCTTTCCCTTGGTATGAACAGCCTGTATCTTTACAAATTCCGATTTTGGGATATTCTTTCCCCCCCCGCCTATGTTTAATTCCTAGGAGGTAGGCTGAATTAGGCAGAATAAAAAGTTGGCTCCACTGCGTGCTCTTTGCTATAGAGCAGTGCCCACACTTTTCATCTCTGTGACTCATAACATACAAAATTAGTGCTTGCGAAGCTCGAAGAGCAGGGAGAAGCTGCAGTTCCCAAGAAACACTGTTAGCAGGCGTAAGCTACTGCTGTCACAGAAGATGGTGACTTTCTTCTTTGGGCTTATCCCTGTTGCCCTCCCTGCCTTTCTTTCTTTATGCCAGAATAAGCATTTGTGTAGCTTTCCAGATCAGGGAAAGATTTCAGGTAAACCAACTGGGGAAAATAGAAGATTAATTTGATTTTTTTGTGTGAAAAGATTTGTGTGTAAAGATTTTTGATTTTTTTTTTTTTTTAGTTTATTTGTTACTTCTTTTTAAGGAATTTCCCTTTTTTTCCCCCCATTTTTCTTTTAATGGATTCTGCGATGATACAGAATGGTTAAATCCTGTGTCGACTGCCAGAGAAAATGTGCAAAATTTTGCATTATAAATCTGCCCAGGCTTTCCTGTGGTCATCAGAGACCTGCCAAAACATATAGATTCCCTGGTTACTTCCCAGGCCTCCAATGAAATCTCACATCAGCTACAAATTTGTAAAAAAAGAAAAAAAAAATCTTTTCTTTTACCACACCATTTGAGAAATAAAAGTTACTATCCCACAGAAGGATTCCCTGTTGGAAACTATGTCAATCTTAAGTGGAAGATGAGAACCTTGACATACTCAGGACATTATATCAGCAACTGTAGCTAACAATGTAGTTTTGAAAATATTTTGAAACAGAGAGAAGAAGTTACCATGGTTGTTTACATCTAAATCCAAACTAGTCTCCTTATTTGAGTAAACTTTCGAAACTGTTATGCTTTCTAATAACTGTGTATCTGATATGAGTTTGTGCATTACATATTTAATTCTAATCCAGAAAATTGAAGCTTTACAGTTGGTACAGCTAAAAATATTTAGCAGTCCAAAGAGTTAAATTTGCAGGTTTTGACTGAGCAATATATACACATATGCATGTGTATATATATATATATATGTGCATGTATGTGTATATATATACACACACACCATATCCTGATCTAGTGGAGGGTGTCCCTGCCCATGGCAGCGGGGTTGGAACTAGATGATGTTTAAGGTTCCTTCCAACCCAAACCGTTCTATGATTCTATGATGTATATATATGTATATATGCATATGTATACGCCCTTTCATAAATAGAGCTAACAATATGTTTTTCTGCTAGATAAAAAAATAACAGTAGAGCAGAGTGTAAGTAGTCCATAATAATCTAAAATAAATCATCCAAGAAAGTTGAGGTGACCATATTTCATTCAAAGCTGCATAATTCTGCCCATTTCAGAATTATGAAGTAACAGAAATTTATATTTATCAGCACAGTTTTTTGAATTCAACCGTATTTTTTAACATTTGAAACAGCACATAATATTCTCCTCTGTTGAGGGATGCATTTTTGAAAATTTATGTCTGCTCCTAAATGCTAATGCAAGAGCTAGTTATAGTTCAGTTGAATTTTAACAAGTGTATGGATGGCACGTTCTGTGAAATAAAATTCAGTGTAACTTTCCAGGGTACTTGCTCTGCCAAGAAGTATGTAATTTCCTATGCTAACTGTATGTAATCGTTGGAGGATATCTTGTGTTTTCTAGTGGCAGAAATGGAAAAATATGCCAAAATTGGTCAGGCTAGGTAATGTTATTTTGAGCTCAATCCTACGTAGCACTGAGCATCTCCATAACTCCTTCTTCCTTACAGGAGACAGCCAGAAGGGAGGCACAGTGGTGCCCAGTTTTCTTCTGTCCCACTTGGGACTGCAGCTGCAGATCCAGAGCAAATGGATTACTCTTTAACCCCAGCTGGAGGTTATGCCCATTTAAGTCTCTCTAATCCTTCTCTGCAAAACCATTGCCCCTTACAAAAAGGGCGGCTTTTAGTTTTAACTGGAATCAGTTTGCAGAACTGGGTTAGAAAGTGGCCAGACAAACAGTTCAGCTGGGTATAATGGTTGTGCAGTGTCACTGCGGTGGTGAGTGGGGAGAGAGGGGACTGGTGGCAGACTGGGGGGAATGTGAAGGAATGAGGGAGGGTTGAATGATGGTGCTAACTTGCATCTGCTGCCAGCTGGGTCATTTAGTCAGTGACCTCTTCAGCTGCTGGTTCTTGTCAAGGTGGTCTCCCTCCAGCTGTGCCTTCTCTTGTAGTTGCAATCGAATGTCTTGAACCCCTCCACAAGTTGATTCGGCTTGCTAAAGAAAGAGAAAGCTACCCCAGGGAAGCCAACAGACAAATTCCCCCAGAGTTTTGCCAGGTGAATGACCTGACCTGGCCCACAGAGGAGTCAGATGAGCCAGATGCTGGAGGTGGAAGGCCTGCAGAGCTGGGAGAGGATGAGGTAGGATGGGAAGGAGCCCAAGAGGCTGCTCATTTTGACATGTGGAGCTGTTGGGCAGGCTCATCTGTGCTGCTTAACCACACTCTCAAAATGGGATTTGCAGCAGCCAGAACACTGTGCAGGGAACCCACCAGCCCAGCCACCGGGTAATGCAGGGGAAAAACCAGGAGCTGGAAATTCTGCCTTCACTTTGGTCTGTAGGTGATGACTTACTTCAGTTTGGGACTGTCGGCTCGACTGCTTCCTAGAGCAGCTATGTATCCCTTTCCAGCCCCAATTTATTCACTCCTCTTTGCATAAGATGGTAGTGATGAAGAGGTTCCTCTGCTGTCTCGCTTATGGTGGGCAAATGGGCCCAGGGAGCCACATCCATGCTTACCAGGCAGGATGGCGTTGGAGAAGGGACTTCAGACCACAGGTTAGGGAATAGGGCGCTCACCTGGAAGCAGCAAAATCTGGGATCTAGCCATGCTCCCAGCACAATGGCCACAGTTCTGATTATGTGCAGAAAAGGAGACTTCTGCAAACATGAGGGATGGGATTCACCGGACCAAATGTGCATTGCTACCTCTGAAGTCAGATTTCTAGACATCATTTATAATCACTGGAGAGAAACATGTTTGCATAGGAAACAATTTATCTCCTTCCAATGTGGACATTTAAAATAGATCAGATGAATTGCAGCCTCAGAGCATCTCTTCTCTCCACCGACTGCAGGGAATTTAGAGAAGCAGTTCATGTGTAGATGGCTACACCGCAGGAGCCTGGTTGAGATAAATCTTACAAAAGGTAACTGAGGAGGAATTCAGGGGCACTTTGAGAATGCTTTACATTTCTATTGCCTGAATTTTCCTATCAGCATCTAAGTCATTTAGAGGATTTGGGTGATGTTGCCTTACAGGATAGGACTTTTGTTTCCTGGAGTATAATGATTTTCATGTCCAAAAGTGCATTTCATGTTGCACATTCTGATGGAATTTATAGGAAAAAGCCTAGCATGGAGGAGACATAAAACGTCAGAAAATTAGTGTCTACTAAATTAAACAGTGAGCAGAATTTCTTTTGTGCAACTCTTTGTCAACTTGAGCCTTTTTTATATCATTAAGATGCATACATTATTTAGATTGGGAAAAAAAAAAACATATTGAACAATAGTCTGGTAGCCACAAAGCTAGGAAAATGGTTGCAACATTTCTCAAGTAATTTCCTTTGAAATATTGTAGCCTGATCCTGCCAATTACAAAACCAATTTTGTTTCCACACTGGGATGTTAATGGCTGACCACAGTACCCAAGCTTTTCCATCAACAGAAAGGTGGCCGTAACACACTGGGACCAAGTTCTTCTTCTCCAAGCTGGTGTGTTACTGCGTACTGGGTCATGTACGTGTGTATGCAGAGCTAAAAAAAACACCCAGAAGGAAAGAGAGGAAGAATAACTCCCTGCTATCCAAAGGGCTTGGCTGTATCTCTAAACATAAAGGTGTAGTGAAGAGTCATTTTCTTAAATAGTATCTGAATTTACTTCTGGTTTTATTTGCTCAGTATAGACTTTGTATGGAAATTATGAGAGAATTAGAAGATTGAAAAAGTGAGCTTGAGGGGGAAAAAAAAAGTAACATTACTGTTTGTAGCACAGCTCTGTTCCCCTTATCTGGCTGTGCTGCTGCTCCCTTCCTGTATTGGAAGCCACCAAATTTCAAACTGTAAAATAAGTGTCAGCATACTTATTTTTCTAAACTTTGTGAAGTGACATGACTCTTGAAAGTCTGTGAAGGTTTCTTTTCACTGAAACAGATCTAGTAAATGCTAATTTGTCTGCAGAAAGAAAGAAACATTTCACTGTGTTAAAAGCACATCCATATCCATAGAACAGGTGTGGTCATGAACCAAAAGGGTTGGTATTAGGGACTGTGGCATATGGATAAGGTCTACACAGGGCCAAATAGGACTGGCAAATAAAGACCCTTCTCTCTTCCCCAGGTTTGTAGAATCATAGTTTGGGTTGGAAGGGACCTTAAAGATCATCCAGTTCCAACCCCCATGCCATGGGCAGGGACACCCTCCACTAGACCAGGTTGCTCAAAACCCCATCCAATTTGGTCTTGAACACTTCCAGGGAGGGGGCATCAACAACTTCTGTGAGCAACCTGTTCCAGTGTAATTATTTACTTCCACACTAAAGAATTTCTTCCTAATATCTAGTCCAAATCTACCCTCCTTCAGCTTACAGCCATTCCCCCTTGTCCTATCACTCCATGCCCTTGTAAACAGCCCCTCTCCAGCTTTCCTGTAGGTCCCCTTCAGGTACTGGAAGGCTGCTATAAGGTCTCCCTGGAGCCTTCTTCAGGCTCAACACGCCCAGCACTCTCAGCCTCTCTTCATAGGAGAGGTACTCCAGCCCTCTGATCAACTTTGCAGCCCTCCTCTGGGCTTGTACCAACAGGTCCATGTCTTTCTTGTACTGGGGACCCCAGAGCTGGATGCAGTACTCCAGATGGGGTCTTACGAGAGCAGAGTAGAGGGGCAGAATCCCCTCCCTTGACCTGCTGGCCACGCTTCTTTTGATGCAGCCCAAGACGTGGTTGGCTTTCTGGGCTGCAAGCACGCATTGCCAGCTCATGTTGAGCTTTTCATCCACCAATACCCCCAAGTCCTTCTCCTCAGGACTGCTGTCAATCCATTCTCCACCCAGCCTGTATTTGATACCAGGGGTTGCCCCAACCCATGTGTAGGACCTTGCACTTGGCCTTGTTGAACTTCATGAGGCTTGCACATGCCCACCTCTTAAGCCTGTCAAGGTCCCTCTGGATGGCATCCCTTCGCTTCAGCTTGTGGACCGCACCACACAGCTTGGTGCCATTGGCAAACTTGCTGAGGGTACACTCGATCGCACTGTCCATGTCGCTGACAAAGATGTTAAACAGCGCCAGTCCCAATACCAATACCAGAGGAATGCCACTCGTCTCCACTTGGACATTGAGCCATTGACCTCAACTCTTTGAGTGTGACCATCCAACCAATTCCTTACCCACCAAGTGGTCCATCCATCAAATCCATGTCTCTCCAATTTAGAGACAAGGATGTCATGCAGGACAGCGTCAAATGCTTTGCACAAGTCTGAACATATTACATCAGTTGCTCTTCTGTTATCCACGAACACTGTAACCCCATCATGGAAGGCCACCAAATTTGACAGGTACGGTTTGCCCTTAGTGAAGCCATGTCAGCTGTCACTAATCACTTGTTTTCCATGTGCTGTAGCATAGTTTCCATGAGGATCTGCTCCATGATCTTGCCAGGTAAAGAGGTGAGACTGACTGGTCTGTAGTTCCCCAGATCTTCCTTTTTTCCGTTTTTAAAAATGGGGGTTATGTTTCCCCTTTTCCAGTTGGGGGAACTTCATTGGACTGCCACAACTTCTCAAATATGATGGATAGTGGCTTAGCAATTTCATTAGTTCATTAGATTATCCATAGACAATGACATCTGCAGTGATACGTGGTGGCATTGCTGTGATATATTCCCATCAATGTCATTCTCAAATTCAGAATTTAGATCTAAAATCAACATTTTTATTTTTCATTGAAACAGTAATAGCTTAGTAAAAATGGGCTGGGAGTTTTAAGACAGACAGATATCCATTATTACAGGCATCTGGATAAAATGAGTTCATGAACAATTAATCAAATTTCAGTATTCTGTATTTATATATCACAGTGTCTTGGACTGCAGTGCCTTTCAATCGAATGATAGTTGCTTTATAGTGAGTACAGTACTAATCATAATGAAGCAACAGGTGGAAGACACAGTAATTTAATTAATTAAACCTTAAGCATTAATTTTCCCTCTATTTGAGTCATAGTTTTGGGAAAGAATAACAGAAAAGTTATGTTATGTTATGCTCCTGCGTAGCAGCTTTGTTTTATCTTTTTTTTTAATTATTATTTTCTAAGCTTCACACAGTGGTTCGATTCTGATTTAGTTAATGTTCAGCCTATTCAGTAGGGTAAAATTACTGGGGTGAGCTTTATTGCTGTAATGGAGGTCTTGAGAAATTTAAATTGAGAAGTATTCTAATGCATCTCTGTAGAATATTATTTGCCTCACTTCTGAATGCTTTGCTACTGTGTGCAGAACATGGCACATAAGTGGCTTTTGGGGCTCAATGCATTTATGCAAGTGTTTTTCCTTGCCGTCACCTAACACAACAAAAAGACACTTGAAGCCTCTTCTTGGGGCTTATTTTTATTGCTAACTTAAATGTAAAGAGACTAAAGTCCACCACAATTTGCCTATAGGCTTTTATTTTCAAATGTAGACATTGTGATGATTTTCAATGAAGAATTCTGTTGCTGAGGAGTTCTTGAAGTGAAGGTTTGTAAAAATCTGTTGTTGAAAATGGAGCCAAGATCAAATTAAACAAAATTATTTTTGCAACTTGTTGTAGATGGAAATGGTTTATAAGCTTATATTAGCCAGTCAGGGAATATAAACTTTATCCTGTGCTTTAGCCAGCCAGTTCTACAGTGCAAATGTTGAACTGCATCTAATGAATTATCTAAGGAATATGCTCTGTGAACAGTTGCAAACGTTATGTGCTGAGATGTGTTCGATGCACTGTTCATTGAACAACTCTGAAGAGTGATAGTAATAATAATAATAGGAGCCTATTTGCAGACAGTCACAAGCAGGAGAAATGGCTAAATGCTTCAGTTATATTATTCCTTATTTGCCTTGTCATACTATGTGGTAACAGTTAATAATATAATGCATTTCAGTAATGGGTTGGGTTCGAGTTTTTTTCTGTATTACTTCCTGTGGCCAGATTATTCTCTTCCATTAGCCCATTCTCAGTGGTTTATTTGTTTGTGAAGTCCATCCAATGATCATAGGCTGAATTCAAACTCAGCTTTCCTACTATGTCCAAGCGATGAAATAATGACTTTTTGCGGACACTTTTCCAGCCGATCTACTAGTGGAGGGTTTGTTGCTATTTTATTGAAATTCTTCCCAAAGGCTTGGTAATAGCTGTGCTCAGTATCAAAGCTGGAGATGGACATGGATCTCCTTAAAACATTTTTCAGAGAATTTCTAACCCCATTTTCTGACCTTTAATACTATAAGATACTTTAACAAATATTATGTTTGAGACTTTCAAACAATCAGACTTAGGATAGTATTAAGTCAGTTTAAAATTACATCAGTTTTGTAGTTCAAATATGAGACTTTACACCTCACTAAGCTTTCCTATTTGTATTTAACTCATCTATTGCTTTCTGCAGAGGAAAGTATTTAAGCTTGTAGAAAACTGTGTCTTCTCTTAGCTGTTTATAACAAGCTGATTAATGTAATATATTACAAATAATGTGGTGTTTGGTTTTTTTTAAACTAAATCAGTTCATGTCATACTTTACAAAAATGCTAAAGACACAAAGTTTATTCAGCTACATCCATCTAAAAGCAGAGGAACATTGTGCATTAGAGTGAAGCAAGAGGAATTTCAGTGTATGCAATGGGTATTGCCACTTGCATAACAATTCACCTCCCTCCGCTGCTAGTGAATATTCATATTCCCGGAGTAGGGCTCTTTGTATTTACTGTTCTGCCGAAGTGCGAGATGGCATCCAAGCCCTCTAGCGTTTTATCGGAGTAGACATGTAATTTGCAATGTTATTCTAAGCCTTCCTAAATAGAACAAGCTGCGATGAACAATACTCTTGCATACCTCTCCTAAAACTCCTTAAAATCTAAATGTAACATGATTTTGACTCCTAAATAACTTCTTCATTTTGTAAAATCACTTACACTGGCTGGACTTGGAATAGGAAGCAGAGGTGGGGAGAAGGGAGAGAGAGTGGTTCTCTGGACCCCGAGAAGAACGTATTTGTAGTTCAGAAAGCAAACTCCAAGAAACACCTGCATTAGAAGAAATAGTTTCTAGTATAATAGCATGCAGGACAGGATTATTACACAGAAAACAAATTATATAAGCTATAGGTGATTCTATTGAAGGGTTCTTTTTACTGTATAACTGAAGTACAAACTTCCAATAGCCATCACTGCCTGCCTGTAGAAGCACAGCCTGTAGCTATGAACTATAGACTGCTTATCAAGTAAGTAATCACCATGATCCTGGCAGACTTGCCTGCTCTGGCTACCCTTGCCTTCGTGGCCCTTCCCTTGCTCCTTGTACCATCCTTCCTACCTGTGCTCCCCCTTAGGCCTTTTCTTCCTGCTCTCATCCCCCTTTTCATGTGCTGCATTCTTCACTCTTCAGTGCTGGAGCTGCTCAAACCATCCACTCTGGCAGCTGCGTCTTTTCCAGGAAGGCAGCCCTCACCCCCTGCTCCAACAGCCCCCTTTCCTCAGGGAGTATTGGTTGTTCTCCTTTCCTCCCCTCCCCTCTGCTGCCTTCCCACTCCAGCAGCTCATTACCTCAGCAGGTAACACCCAAGTAACACCCAAGAGTTGCATGCAAATTTTAGCACACTTTATTTACAGCTGCATTAGCTATGTTTCGCTAAGGGAGTCTTGCCAGAGCAATCTGGACCCAAACTGGGACAGCACTAGGTGCTCTCTCTGCCTTTGAGGGGGCCGTTCTCTCTCTGGGATAGAGGGGCTGCTCTCTGACCAGCCTAGGGCACAGCCGAGTTTCATGCAAAGCCTGGTATCTGGGCTCTCCAGGTTAGACATGGACATGAGGCGTGCCATGTTTCAAAACACATGTAAATAACTTCTGTCTTGAAAGGGATTCAAACCCACCTGTGTGGCTGCCCTTATCAGCTAGCTTGTTCTCATACAGTTAGCTTCTACAGTGTTTGTGTGCTTTAACGTGATCAGGCAGCATCATTAAGCAAAACTGTATTTTAGAAGCACAAAGTAAGTTTCCTCTTCATCTTGGTGGGAAAAGAGGAAGCTGCCATTAGGCCTCACACTTCAGCATGCCAGAGTCATACATACTCCTGTCGCTGCTCTTCAGTGCCTCTCTAATCAAGGTGCTTCTTTCCAGATCACAGTTAATGTTTTGGCAAACCCTCATCAGCCTCCAGTGCACTGTAAGGACGGGGAATGCAAACATGGAAGTTACAACCTGTTGTTCTGATGGGTTGTTGTGCGCTGTGCTGACAGCGTACTTGCAGGAGCAGGGCTGGTGTGTGTACGAAATCAGAGATGGATACAGGAAAGTTAGTTTTTAACAGTATTGGAAAGGGCTGAACCGTTGGTGTGTTTGAGCAGGAGATGCTCGATCCCTGGCAGCAGCTCTGCAACTGAGGGGCTGCCAGCCCAGCCTCATGATGCAGCCCTGCAAACTGCTGCGGGCTTCTCTGCGTGCCTTGGGACTGGGATTCAAAGTCTGCAGACAGACCCCACTAGGTAGCGTAAGGAAACCTCTTGGCTGCTTTTATCCGCTGTCCTTATTATATATGAATATTCCCCAATGCACAAAGGCAGAGGTTTTGGTCTCAGATTATAAGGTGACTTTTGTGCACTGTCTGTATTCTCTAGAAACACGCCGTCAGCACGCTCTGGCTGCAGCCTGCCATTGCAGGTAGGTCGTATTTATCCAGGTAGTTATCCAGTGCCTGTTCCCTAATGAAAACCTCATTGCCACAAGTTTCTGTCAGGGCAGGAAACATTCAGAGCAACAAATGGGAACCGGGTGTCTCATTTCAACTGGATTTCTGTGGCTTTTGTGTATTATGACTGTGGTCCTGTTGGGTGTCCTTTTTGCTAGTATAGTTATCATACAGGGTTTAAAGGACTGATTTTATTTAGCGAGTGTTGTTATCAATAAAGATAATTTTAATCATTCTGTTTCTATAATCTTTTAGTTTTTCAGCATGACAGGGTTATATTTACTATTTGATTTTTTTTGCAGTCTCTGTTAATTTGAATCGGATTTTTGTTACTTTATTATAGTATTCAACAGCCACTGTATTTTATAAATATAAATGACTTATGACTTGAAACACTTGAGTGGGACATTATAACTTGTCATTTTGTATTTTGGAAAACAGGTTTTCATTATTTTGTCAGGCAAACTTTAAGCTAAAATGCCCCTACCAGTAAATGAACTGCATGAATTACCTTGGCTGGGAGATGTAAAGCAATTTGAGTGAGCCAACTGCAATACTTGCTTTGTGCATCTTACACAGGCGATACTTCCATCAAAAATAATGATTCTTAGAACCACATTTCATAAGATTTTTTTCTTTGCCCTCAACACATCAGCAGATACAAGAACTCATTTTAAAGACAAATACATGTGTAGATGTGGTGTAGGGATGGGGTATGTTTCAGATGGCACCAGCTGCCTCTGATGCAAGAGGAGGGGAATGCAATTACTTCTGTGGAAGTCTGTACATACTTGCCAGAATTTATAAATGTTTACAAGTAACTGGTCTTCACATAAGCAGGGCCCTCAGGGAGTGCTAGGCCCCCATCTGCTGGAGAGTTTTATGTCAATTCTGGTGATTTTTAGGTTATTTTTCCTGCATTTTTCTCTAAGAATTATCATCACTTGGCTTTCTTTCTTAAACGTTGATAGTGCCTGGAGAGGCAAAGGCCTGATTGTTCATAGTACTCTACATACATATGGTGAGAGACAGTTCCTCTCCCAGCAAGTTTTCTATGTAAATAAACAAGGTTAACAGGGCTGGGAAGAAGCAGTAACTCCCCATTTCACGGAGGAAGCATCAGAAAGTGAGATGAGCGGAGCGCTGAGCCCCAATCCTGACAGGCACCGAAACGCTTGCTCCTGGCGAGGGCAGAGGTTTTTGGAAAATATTTTCAAGTTGAAAACAGTTGGAAACTTACTTCAAGAAAAATAAACATTGCAATCTGCTTGGATAGCTAAGGAGGAATGGCACAGAACTTGGCATCCCAGAGGTGGTGGGGTTTAACAGCTTTCAGCTACTTTTATACCCTTTTGGGGATATTCTGTGGCCTCCTGAGTAAGTTTCATAGCTTAATTTGCAGATCTTCTGTGTTGTAGTGCTGCCTAGAGCTGTGCCTGTGACTGGAGTCTCTTGATGGTACTTCCACAGCAAAACACTTGATGTGACCGAACTCTGACTGCAAAATGATCCCTTCCTCAGTGGTTTTGAGGAGCCTGAGAAGGTAGCTGAGATGTCTGCCTCGGTGTTTGCAGGGAAAGCTTGCTCGAGGAGCGTCTCATATGGCAGCGAAACAAATGGCAACTCTTTCTCAGATACAGCTTGTCTTCTACGTGCTGTTAGTTAGGAAGTAGGAAGATGACGTAGGAGGATGTAACCAAGACATTGTAAACAGTCAGGCTTGTATAGACATTCCCTCCTTTGCCCCATCTTTCCCCCAGCGTGGCCACTGCAGGAGGCAGCAGGGAGAGCGCTCCTGGGACCTGCCAGCCACCTCATGGCAGTCTGTTCCAATGCCTAGAGTAAGGTAATTGCACACTTGAATTTTGCAGACATCTTTAAGGAACCTCTAATTACGAATTCATTACAAGTTACAGTTAAAAATTGTTCAAATGTGGGGGAAAAAATTGAGACTTGAAACTGTAACATTGGGAGTGTTTAAAAACAGATGTTTGTCATCAGCAGGGAAGTGTTTAAGGTGAATCTTGTATTATCATTTCCCTCTTCTCCTGGGTAAGAATAGAACTGGATGAAGAGGGAAGGTCTCTGGTTCTGTAGAGGAAAAGCCCCTCTGTCCAGTGGAGATGGCATTCCCAGGGGAAAGTAGTCAGGTTTTGGGATTCTTTGGGAAATCTGCTATTTCTTCTCTATGAGATCTAAGAAATCTTTCACAGACCTCTCCAAAGAAACTGGCGGGAAGCTGGTCCCAAGTTGTGCCAGCAAAGCGGTGTAAGAAATCAGGAAAGGAAGGCAAGAGACCATCATGGCTGAGTCAAGACCTGCTAGTCAAACCAGACAGAAGGAAATGCACAGGCAGTGGAAGCAGGGACAGGTATCCTGGGAAGACTATAGGGACACTGCCTGGTTGTGTAGGGTTGGGGTCAGGAAGGCCAAGGCATGGATGGAGCTGAACTTGGCAAGCAACGCAAAGAATAATAATAATGTCATCTACAGGTATCACAGACAGAAAAGGAATGTCAAAGAAAGCATAACCCCACAGTTAATGGGTGATTGGTAACAACAGACAAGGAGAAGGCTGAGATACTCAACAATGTTTTTGCCTCAGTCTTCACTGGCAACTTCCCACACCTCTCGAGTGGATGGACCACGAGGCAGGGACTGGGGGAGCAAAGTCCCTCCCACTGTAAGAGAAGATCAGCTTTGTGACCACCTGAGGAACCTGAACATACATAAGTCTGTGGCATCTGACGAGATGGATCCCAGAGTCCTGAGGCAATTGGCCGATGTAGTTGCCAAGCCGGTCTCCATGATATTTGAAAAGTCATGGCAGTCAGGTGAAGTCCCTGGTGTCTGGTAAAAGGGAAATATTGCACCCATTTTTAAAAAGAGGAGAAAGGAGGACTCTGGGAACTACCGACCTGACAACCTTCCCTCTGTGCCCGGGAAGATCATGGAACAGATCCTCCTAGAAGCCATGCTAAGGCACATGGAGGGCAGGAAGATGTTTTGAGACAGCCAGCATGGCTTCAACAAGGGCAAGTCCTGCCTGACCAACCTAGTGACTTTGTATGGTGGAATGACAACAAGGACAAGGGAAGAGCTATGGATGTCATCTATTTGGACTTCTGTATGGCCTTTGACATGATCCCCCACAACATCCTTCTCTCTAAATTGGAGACATATGGATTTGATGGGTGGACTGTTTGGTGGATAAGGAATTGGTTGGATGGTCACATCTAGAGAGTAGTGGTCAACAGCTCAATGTCCAGATGGAGATCAGTAACAAGTAGTGTCCTTCAGGGGTCTGTACTAGAACAGGTACTGTTTAATATCTTCATCAGTGCCATAGACAGTGGGATCGAGTGCACCCTCAGCAAGTTTGCAGATGACACCAAGCTGAGCCGTGTGCTTGACACACCTGAGGGATGGGATGCCATCCAGAAGGACTTGGACAAGCTTGAGAAGTGGGCCCATGTGAACCTCATGAGGTTCAACAAGGCCAAGTTGCAAGGTCCTGTACATGGGTCAGGGAAGCCCCCGGTATCAGTCCAGGCTGGGGGATGAAGGAATTGGGAGCAGTACTTGGAGGTACTGGTAGATGAAAAGCTGGATGTGAGCTGGCAACGTGCGCTCATAGCCCAGAAAGCCAACTGTATCCGGAGCTGCATCGAAAGAAGTATGGCCAGTCGGTCAAGGGACAGGATTGTCCCCCTCTACTCTGCTTGTGAGACCCCATCTGCAGTATTGCGTCCAGCTCTGGGGTCCCCAGGACAGGACAGACACAGACCTGTCGGAGTGGGTGAAGAGAAGGGACACAAAAATGATGAGAAGGCTGGAGTACCTCTCCTATGGAGACAGGCTGAGAGACCTGGGGTTGTTCAGCCTGGAGAGAAGGTGGCTCTAGGAAGACATTATTGAGACCTTTCAGTACTTAAAGGGGGCTTATAAGAAAGATGAGGACATACTTTTTAGTAGGGCCTGTTGTAATAGGGCAAGGGGTAATGGATTTAAACTAAAAGAGGGTAAATTATAGACTAGATACAAGGAAGAAGTTTTTTATTATGAGAGTGGTGAAACACTGGAACAGGTTGCCTAGAGAGGTGGTAGATGCCCCATCCCTGGAAGTGTTCAAGGTCAGGTTGGATGGGGCTCTGAGCAACCTGATTGAGTTGAAGATGTCCCTGCTCATTGCAGGGGGGGTTGGAACTAGATGACCTTTAAAGATCCCTTCCAACCCAAACTATGCTTTGATTCTATAATTCTGTGACAAGAGTTACACTTCATCACATGGTGTCATTTGAAGAGACCATACAGCTGCCTGGTTAAAACCTCAGATGGAATTGCAGGGGAAATGAATTGTGTTTAGGTAGAATCCCATTTATTGCTGCAAATTAAATTTGAAAGTGAATGGATTCACCTGATTCCTCTGAAGTCTTGCTTTCATTCTTTGACCCAATGTGTTGTAGAAAGGATCAAACAATCTCTATATTAAAAAAANNNAAAGAAAAAAAAAAAAAAGAGAGAGAGAAACTGTACTCAAACCATAAAAAAGTGTTTGGTTTCTTCAAAAGAAGAAAGGCAGTCTTGCCATAAGTTCGGTAAACTGCATTTATAGTGCTTATGCCCACAGATTTAGCTTCTAACAGAGAAATGTGCTATGTTTAAATACCCAGAAGGAGTCTGGAAGACAGATTTGTCCTGATAGCTTGTCATTTACCAAAATGGGTAGTGATAATTGGACACAGGAGACGCTTGCAGATCAGCCTTTAGTGACAGTGCTGATAGTTACTGAAAACATAAAATATCTCATGGTGGAGCTTCAGTGCCTTTCCTCTGATCAGCCAGCAAACACCATATGCACCATTGCCAACTGCATTTTATCAAGATATTCTCAGTTCAATCTCTTTTCCATTCTTTAAAATATTGTACAACTGTGCATATTAAAATTTACAGAATATTAATGAAAGTGGAGAAGTGTAGGATAGGGATGGATAAACCCATCCTTCTGAGGTTGCCTTTGGCTCTGATGGTTCTGGCCTGGAGTGCAGCAGGCATATTAATTACCTGCCAAGTTTAAACCTGTTTTCCAAACCTTGCTGCCCTTAATCAGCATTATAGCACTCATCTTCACCTTTTAGCCACCCCTTTGGTATTATGTGCCATAGGGCTGAACGCTGCTCTGGCGGCGTGGAACAAGCTGAAGCAGAAAAGAACTTCTTTAAAGAGTGAAAAATCACAATTAACAGAGAATTCAGGTATCAAAGAGCCTCCCAGTCTTTCTTTATTAGACCCTTTTCTTTTGCATTGCTTTTAGGTATCACTTGCTGCAACTTCCTTTTTATTTATTTCTGCTTTTTAAATAATGTGTTATTTTTTGTAGGGCACTATACACAACTATGATATAATGATAAAAATCTCAGGAAAAGGTGGCATGTCATTCTGACTTCTCTGACTATGCTTCTGCCCATCAAGTAACATGTAAGAACTGTGTTTTTTTTCCTGGTTTTCACATGCTTGGGTGCCACATCTTAGATGCAGGGTACTTATCTCCTTGCTCTTTTCTGCACTTTTAACTAGTCCCTTTCCTGCTTCTCCTGTAGGATACACAACACTGCCTGCAACGGGTGCCTAGATTGCTTGGTTGTAAAATTTGGCTGTCTAAGGAGCTGCTGGAAATTATATTCAGATGAAGCTCAATTGCCAGCTAAATATTGAGTTGAGCAGTAGATGATGAAGTCCCATGTGGTATTTTATTATTAATCTCATCAGGAGGTTGTAAAGAACAATACCAATAATTAGTCAGCCTTCTAACTCCCTAAACCAGAACCTATTAGTTATATTACCCTTCATAGTATATTTTATTAATAACTTCCTATTGTCCTCATCATATATTATGATGTGAGAAGGATTGTTGGATCTTAATGAAGGTATTATATGAATTAAATAATATAATTTGACTGAACAGGTTAAAAATTATTTATTCAGATCTAAACCAGTGCTCATTAGGTTAGTGTGTGCGATATAAAAGGTAACTGTTTCTGAAATGAAACACTGGATTAATGGATGCTGGAAAGATTTAAGAACTTACTTTGGTGCCCTTCTGCTTATGTTGTTACTGTAGATACAAGACAGTCAGGCTATATGTTATATTCATATCCACTGCTTCTAAGACAGATGACCTGAATGTAGCAAAAAGATAATTTTATAATATAATAGTAGGAATATATAAGGATAAGAAATGAGGCCAGTAGCTAGCTTATAATGAAGGTTCTTTTTGCAGAAAGGATCCCTGTGCGGGAGAGCTGTTAAGATCTGCTAAAGTAAATGGGATTTAGGCGTATACATAAAGTTAAACACACACCTCAGTGTTATTATTAATCAGGATCAGAAAGTTTGTTCAAGTTTGTAATTGAACCAAGAGAAAATGTTTGAGTATGTTTCCCTTGACTTGCTATGGCTTCAGTAAACTATATACTGCAATTGCATCATTTTACCCAAAAGGTTTTGGGACTAAAAGATCCAAGGGAGTTCAGTAACACAGACTGGCTCAAGTTCTGAAGAGAGCACAAACACTAAATACATTTATAGATTAACTTTAAAGCATTTTGCTAAAAATTACATAATTTAATTTTTTTTGCTATATGCTAGAAATGGTTTCTCTGACTGTACATTCGATGTATGTATAAGTCAGGTTCGCTCCTTTCTTTGAACTGATGAATATTTATTTAGAAAGTTGTTGGTTTTTTTCTTTAGTTACTAAGCTGATGACTGGCTAGTATAGGTCTGGTGTGGAGTGAACTGCCATCTCAAGCAACGCTCCTTAAAGTAGGCTAGACACCAAGACCATCTGTTTTACTACTGTCCCCTCAAATGCTCACCACAAATTGCCCTTTTAGGAAAGCATAGCACACTGAAGGCAATGGTGATCATCAGTGCCCAGGCAAAAGCGCTTTGTAAAGGGGTGTGCAAACATTGCTGTAGAAACACACAAAGGCAATTAAATCTTAGAATCATAGAATCATTTAGGTTGGAAAAGACCTTTAAGATCATCAAGTCCAACAGTTAACCTAGCACTGCCAATTCCACCACTAAACCATGTCCCTAAGCACCACATCTACACGTCTTTTCAATACCTCCGGGGATGGTGACTCAACCGCTTCCCTGGGCAGCCTGTTCCAGTGCTTGATAACCCTTTCAGTGAAGAAGTTTTTCCTAATACCCAATCTAAACCTCCCCTGGCACAACTTGAGGCTGTTTCCTCTCATCCTATCCCTTATTAATTGGGAAGAGAGACCGACATGCACCTGGCTACAACCTCCTTTCAGGTAGCTGTAGAGAGCGAGAAGGTCTCCCCTCAGCCTCCTTTTCTCCAGGCTAAACAACCCCAGTTCCCTCAGCCACTCCTGATAAGACTTGCTCTCTAGACCCTTCACCAGCTTCATTGCCCTTCTCTGGACACGCTCCAGCACCTCAGTGTCTCTCTTGTAGTGAGGGGCCCAAAATTGAACACAGTATTCAAGGTGCGGCCTCACCAATGCCAAGTACAGGGGGATGATCACTCCCCTAGTCCTGCTGGCCACACTATTTCTGATACAAGCCAGGATGCTGTTGGCCTTCTTGGCTTCAAATAAAAAAAACAACAACCCAACAACAAAGAAAGTAATGTTCAATGTCCAGTATGACCTGTCAGTATTTAAACTTAAGGTTGAAACCCCATCCCTAGTTTTCCTCCTACAGATTGATTTGGGTAAATATGTAAAAGAGAAAACCCTGCTCTTAATCTTAGGAATACTCAGTTTTTAATTTATTCTTCTGTCTTTGGCTCAAATTAATTCAGCTCTGATAAACTTAATGTTATCTTCCTTTTTTTCAAACTTATGAGGTGAAAGCGGTGTACTGAAGACCAGTTTTCAAGCTTTAGGGCTTGCTTTCTTTTCTTGTTTGTTTTGGGCGATTGGGTTTTTTTATGAGAGTATTTTATTTCCATGTGTCTAAGATGCTGAGAGGCAGGCCAGTATGTCTCTGAGGTATCTGATAGATATTCAAAAACATTGTAGACTGTATTTATTAGTCTGTGTAAGATGCAAGGCTAATGGAATGAATCAATAATGCTCTGCATACATAAGCTGTGTTTACCTAGTTCTGCATAAGTATGAATGGAAATTTTACTTATTGTTTAACTAATAATTAATTAACCAGCTATATTAGTTCTGGGTATTGATTTTACACTAGTGGTAAATTTGATAAATCTTTTTACAACTGTTTAATTGCTTATTTTTTTTGTTTGTAGATAATAAAATTAACAGTCATGGCTGAGACATTCAGCTGCCCGGAATGTACACCAATACAAACGAAATAATAATTCTTTGCTCCTGAAATTCTTTGCAGACATCAAATCGGAGTCTGATCTGTGTACTTACATGTATCTAAATGTTGAATGCTTTAAAAGTTGAAAATAATAAACCTCTAACAGTACAGGCAGGTGTTTGAATTTGAGTAAAATGCCCACTTAGAGGTCCTGATGAGGAATAATCCAGGTGAAAGTTGCAGCCACAAATAGTCCTGTGACTACTGAATTGAGTTAAAGATGCTTAAAGGTGCATGGAACTACTGCTGAGTAGAGGATGGGGATCTGAACATTAAGAGCCTATGCAGGCTCCACCTAAAGTTAGTAAGTCAGAGTCCTGACGTATACTTCTGCGAGTAAGCATTGTTCCTGGGCGGGTAAATGGTGAAGAAAAGTGTACTTGGAGCAATGCTGGTTAGGAATGATGTCCTGCTGCTCATTTAGATCATGAACTGTTCATCAATACTAACAATTAGTGGGCTAAAGATTCCATTGACCACATGACAAGAATCAATATACACAGTACTTGTTAGTTATTTACCACAGAGTGTATTAAAGCCTATAGATTCACCATAAATCCTTTAAAGCTATCCTGCTATGATCCTTGCCACAACATGCATTGACACATCAATAAATCTTTTGACAAGGGCGATATGTGAAAATCGATACCAGTTTATCAGCTATTTCCATGTAGTCTTTTCTACAAAGGTTTAAAGATCTTTTCCCAAAGCTGTATAACTGACACGGTGTAGGGACAGATCTTGTATCAAATAGTGACCTTGATTAATGCCGTTCACTCAGAGAATTTTGTAAATCCCATACAAGGGACATAAAACCATTTCTGATGAGGTTCACTGTTTGGAAAGTGCTTTTCAAAGCTTTTACTGAAAGTATTTTTTTCTTTTTCTTTTTTTTTTTTTTTGGTGAAAGCGAATGAACTTTCTGTATGCACGCAGAATGAGTTATGCTTTTTTCCTGAAAGAAGAAGAAGTTTCTTCTGCTGATAAAAAATTGCCAGGTGTTTCCTTTTCACTAAGTTATTTTCAACAATGTAAGGGCCATCACCAAAGGCTGTGACGTGTACTTATTCTGCTATATAAACTTTATTGCATTATAAAAATAGATTTAAAACATATATGTATAATGCAAAAGTATACAATCTAGGCAGAGTAGACCATTTTTTTTAGCTGGTTCTTATTTAGTGCTTGAGGAACTTGAACCAATCCCATCTGATTTCAAGTGTTGAGGAATCTTTAAATATCTAGGCTCCTTAGACTGCCAGTGGTTGGTTATCTTTCATGTCTAAGTAACAGATTATTTAGATTTTTAAAGTGATTCCTTCTATGCACACTTTCCACCAAACGTATGCAGTAGTTTTATCCTGGAGTTGTATACAGGACTTACTTTACCAGCATGTTCTAGTTGTCCTGGAGGATGTAGTAACCTTGGGGACCAATGGACAAAAAGAAATGTCCCTAAAATACAGAAACATATCTGAAGCAAAACTTAAACCGAAAATAATAGCTACATTAATAACATTAATTGTTATTCTTTTTAGATTAAACTCTTTTCCCCCTTTCTTGCACAACAAATGAACAGTTTGAATTCCAAAGTAGGCAAACTATTTAATTAGTTCTGTATCTTGCATTCAGGGGCATGTAAGTCACGCAGCAGCTTAAAAACCATCTCAAACCCCACCGAGAGGAAAGGATAAGGAAGCCTATTACATGGCTCTTTGGGAGTACCTCTGTCAAAGTCAGCTTTGATAGAAGCAAATCCAACTCCCACCTCAGTCAACGGGAGCTGGCATTGCTAATGGTAGGGTTTGATTCTGCCCCTTTCATAATTTTTTTTTGCTGTGAAAGCTGAATATACTGTGTGTTACCACTCAGTGCAAATTTTTCCTGCAAAGTTTTCTGCAGATACTGACCCTAAAGGAAGGAATAAGAAAGCTTTGGCATACCTTGCGATGGCTTTAAACAAACTGATGCAAAAGATAACCGCAACACTCATGATGGAAGATACTGGTCTCTCAATGTCCCCCTGCCCCATGCTATACAACATTTTACTATAAAAACCTTACCAAAAACCTCCACTCTAAAATCTCAGTTATTCTGCTATGCATATGACATCATACGTTGTGTTATATACCTTTCTTTCTCCCCTTTATTTTCCTCATCGCTCCTTCATTTCTCCTTTATGTTGTTCCCTCTGATGAATCTCTAAGTACTGATAAATGTGATGTATTAAATGGCAGTAAAATAGAGGGAAAACTGTGTGTTGTTTAACTATGTTGTTTATGGTGATAAAGATACTTAGATGGCATCCTCTCCTCAGTTTAGATACATGAACTAAGCTTAAATCTAATTAGCGAATTTTACACTTTTCACAAAGGATTTGTTAAATACCTTCTCTCTGTCTGTCTTTCTCCTTTAAAGAGGAAAACCATTTTCACTCAGAGCTGCTCTTTCCCATTGGAGTAGTCTGGATTTCTCAGTGCACAACCACGATAGGCTTCTGGTATGCGCTGTAGGGACTGCAAGCTGAAAAGAGAGCAAAGCATGAAGAAAAGGATGGAATAAAATCCACATAAACAACCGAAGAACAATGATCCCTGAATGAAAAACAAGGTAGAGTAGCCTCGGGCAACAGATAACCCAAGCTCCAGCTGACCTTGGCAACATGACAGGGTCTTTATATAAGGACAGAATCCTCCAGCAATTTCATCAGTTTTGCCCCAGTGTCAACCTTGCATCTATTGTTATTTTACATCTTCTTTTCTTTTTTTTTTTTCCTCTGCTCAAATGTATTTATTACTCAAGTGTATTTATTATGGCTAATAGAAGGAAACTCTTTAAGTACGCTTGAGATCTCACAAGTCTCTCAGACTCCGGAGGACTGATGAAATTCAGGACTGTTGGGTTTTTTTGTTTCAAAACTCTTGAGCCAGGGAAAATTAGATACTAGTTATGCACTAGCAGGGTTGAATTTTGGGCATAAGGGCGATCTTGCTTTTCATTTTGGCATAGTTGTAGAGTATATCTTTCGCCCTTTCTGCTGTGAATGTGCAGTTAAACTAACAGCAGAGGATGGAAAGGCAGCCGTTTCAAGCACGTCACTTGGCAGCGACCAGACCTTAAGCATGAACAGATTTGTTGAGGCAGCTTTCCCAGCCTATTCAGTAAAGGCAACCAATTCTGAGCTTTGTGTACTATGAGCTGATGGGGTCTATTAAATATCTTCACATAAAACACGCCAGGGGCCAGTGTAAGGGAAAAGAAAGGAGTATTCATATAGAGACCAAAGTTCAAAACTGTCAACAATTCTGTCTCACCACGGCTACTTGTTTGACTATTCATTTGCAAAGGATGTGTGAATGCATCTTACTTTAAAATTGTAAAGTCTGCATGAATTTTTTATTGTATAATAATTTTGCCATTTCTTCGGCTAGAACAAATGATCATGCTGCTGCACCCACAGCTGGCATATACGGATGAAACTCCGGCCAGCCAAGAGAGGAAAATTACTTGGTGGTGTTCTTGTTACAGACTACCAGGTACCCTGTGCACCTGTGTTGTTGCATGAGAACTTTTGAAAGTGATAATATATCAACAGGAGTCAAACGCTTGTGAACTAAGCTGTACAAGATAAAAATGGGTTACTGCAGTGGAGTATCTTTTGATGTTTTAGCAGTTTTAAATGTTAATATCACTTGAGAGTGAATTGCAAGTTTTAATTGATTGCAAAAGGATCATTTCCACTGTTTGAAGCATTCTGTGAATATCTTTATTCAAGACTGATCAACTAATTTCCAATGTGTTTATTTTTAAAAGAACGAGTCCTATAGCTTCTAAAAGCATACTAGTAAATAAAAATACTGTTAATTTGTAATGCTGCTGAAACTAAAGGGGTCTTCTGGTTACATAGTTAAAAAAAAGAGACTGTTGTCATATGACTAGACTGATAAATTATTACATGGAGTTCTGTTTGCTGTTTTCAAAAGCAGAGAGAAATCTTTCACTGATTGCACCCATCTTGACCAGATTTTGCTGCAGAGGAAGTGCAGTGGCAGAAATCTGTGTGAAAAAACCTTCTAGGAAGTATTGCTGCACATAGTTATGCAGGGAACCATGAGGTTATAATCCCTGTAGTTGACAATTCAGATTAGGAGCAGTTAGAAGTTTGAACAAACAAACAAATGGCAAAGAGCAAGAGAGAGGATTGCAGAGGAAGGGATTTGTTTGGTAGTCAGGAAGATGGTTTTATTCTTGCCCTCCAATCTGACCTACTTTCTTTGCTTTAGTTGTTTCATTGTTTTACATGAACAGTGATGTAGCATGTGTGTTAAATAAGTAGTGTTTTGGCAAGAAGAGGTTATAGTTCAGTAGAAAGACTACATCAGTTGATTTAGAGAGTTTGTAAATCCACTAGTAGAGATACGTGAAGTCTGACAATGCTGCATAGATATTTAACTCAGTTAACGATAAGGTGTAAAAGCATACCAGAGTCTGTTAGATGGGGAGGCAACAAGCACATTTTGGTTTCACCTTCAGTTCTTGTGTGACAAAACCAAACCACCCATTTTTCAATTTGTGCCTTGCACGGTGGGGATGACAGAATATTTTACTTCTTTCCAAGTATACAGTCGTCGTGTGCTAAATTACTCAAAGCTTTTCTTCTAGAAATAATATTTCCTTAGCTTCTAGAATCATAAAGAGAACAGACTTTAAAAGAAAACCAACACCAATAATCTTGTGGAAGCCTAGGCTGGGTAGTCAGTCCACCTATTACATATGTTTATTCCTGGTAATTTCTCAGTTCCTGGGATTCAGACATCCCTGCTGTACTCTGACTGAGACTGGGGCCTGTGCTGGAGACAGGCTGGAAGGGGAAGGGCTTGTTTTTAAAGATGTTGCAGCATGCATTTTGGCTGAGGTCCTCTCAGGAGTCCTAAAGGAATTTGGCAGGTGAAATAAAGCGGTCCTTTGCAAAGACGTTTCCTCGTGTTTGAAAAGCTCTGATGGCCGGTGCTGAGGAGGGACAACTGCCAATCACTCCTAAACTCTTCCCAGCCCTTTTTAGGAGAAACTGATGTCATGATTCATCTTTGCATGAGGCAGTGCTCATGTTTCCCTGCTGTTTTATGCCTTGGCACAGGAGGAGGTTCTTTGTTTTCTCTCCCCTCGCGCTCGCTTCTTGCAGTCCCATGCAGGGCTAAATACAATCTGGCCCATGGTAGAGATTTGGAATCCATTTGCTTGCTCTTCTACAGCTTTCAAGGCTTGCCAGCAATACTGTGGGAAGCCTGGAAAAAATTAAAGCGTTATTCTATCCTGAAACTTGTCTCTGCAAAAATGCTATTCTAGGCTCCCATGTTTATTGTTTCTCCATGATTCTCTGTATGAAATCTGATCAGTTTAAAAAAGGGGACCAAAAAAGACTTCTGTGAGCAGCCAACCTGAATTCTCTCTCCTCAATCTGAGAAAAAAAGATTCTTCAAATGGGATTTAGCATTAGTGGTATACTGGTGAAAGGAGTTAAACCCAGCTGAGAATGGCTCTCAGCTTAAAATTATTTTCAGCTGAAAAAACTGAAGCTACTTGACAGCAAATTCATAGCACAAGGCTATTTTTAAAGGTTAGTATATTGACTGGTTCATAGAGAAAACCAAGGACTGTAAACTGGGGCGGGAGATGGGGTTTCCTCCACACAGTAGTTTCGTCACCTGTATTCCAGCGTCATTTATTCAGCCTGCAGAGTAACTTCTCATGTTTCAAATGCAAATCACAGCCCAGTTCTCCACTGAGCCCCCTTATGGCAGCCTGTATCACCCCTGTACTTAGTTCAACTGCAGTGAGCTCCTGGAGACTTGAATATTTTGTCTCTATAAAAGTCACTCAAGTTCATCGCAAACTTTCCTTTAGAAGCTTTATATACACTTGGAGGAAAGGCATATGGCACATAGTTTGGCTTTACCTTTAGGTTAGTGGCAGAGAAATTGGGTTCTACTGAACGGGGTCTCTGTGCCATAAATACAGGGAGGTACGTTATGGGTCCTGATGTGAAGATGATCTGCAAGAATTCTGGATTAAAACAAGCAGATTCGTTAATGGTCAGATCCTGTAAACTGCTGGTGAGCAGCTTTTCCCATCTCTGAAAACCGTTCTCTTTCTGTTTACATACAGCAAGCAAACAAGTAAGCTCAATCAAGTCTTCTTGATCTGTGAAAAATAAAGCTCTTCTGGCCTACAGAGCCATACAGAAGACACTTGAACTGCTCTCCAGGGAGATAAGAGCTTGGCCATTATTGGGAATGAGCTTGGGAGTGTACTTATCTCCTTAAATATAATTAATAAAGAAGATCAAGTTTAATGGACCACTACTTATTTAAGCATAGAAAAGCCAGGAAACTCAGAAGTCACATATGCAAATCTATCTTTTATTCTTTTGGCTATTCCTACACAGCATCTCTTGACAGTCACATATGAGGGGCCAGAGAAAAGGGAGGGACTTTGTAAAAGGCTTTGCAGCTCCCCTCGGACCTGGCCTTAGAAGAACCACCGAGTCCGAGTGCCTCGTGTGACAAGTGCCCTGCTTCACCTCCGCAGTACCAGCACTGAGCGACGTGGGCAGCCCGGCGCCGAAGGCTGAAAGCTGGTGCTTGGTGCTCGTCACCAGGAAGGTGAAGCCAGGCTACACTGCACCCAGCGGGCTAAATTACTGCCTCAAGCCTCAGTCTTAGCTGCAAATCCCTTCACTTATCTGCAGTTAAAACTGTCTCTTACAGTTAGTAAGACACATTTTAAACACGGCTGGTTTTCCATTTTTGAAAATCAATCATAATATAGCCATTAAAAAAACCACCTCTATGGATACTTGCAAACAAAGAGAATTGCAGGGCATTATTTGTTGCAGTCATTGCCAGGGCCAATGTTCTCATTACTTCTAGTTTTAGAAGTCCTTTTGGCCCATGACAAAAAGGATTTTTTCAATTTGATGACATCTTGCAAAATAAAATAATGCACTCTTAAAATAATGTGCAGTGAAATGATTGCCAAAATCTATCACAGAAGGCTATGTTTTCATTATATCAGAAGCATCAGTAATCACATGTTTTATACTACATTTTGTGCTCTTTGGTGGTGTAATAGATGAGGTTTTACTAAGGTTGCCTAACATTCTCTCTGTTTGCAGTTGCTGATAACTTTGCCAGACTTTAACCATTTGGCATCTCTGGGGCAAAGCTTTCCATGCAGGGTGTCTTCTTAGTTGAATCTGGTTTGGAAAATTGCAGCAAAAATGATTCAAACACTTCCAGGCATTAGGCAAGGGGAACATATATATTTGTTTTGACCACACTGGAAAGTCTGGCAAGCCTTACTCTGAATAGCTGTAGCTTCCCCTCCCTCCCTCTGTCTCCCATCCTATTGTTTTGGAATAAGGATCTGAAATTTGGCAGGAGGGTGATCTTTGTCTTATAAAATTTTTATGAAAGTCATCACATTGGGTGAGGCTATAAATCTTTGAGAAAGTTTAATGAAGGCAGGTGGGAGAGTGGAATTAGGTGAGAAAAGAAATAGTGCTATCTCTGGTTAGTGCCATTAGGAAGTAATGGGGGAAAGTAAGGGGAGAAGGGATATGAATGGAGATACAGTTAACTGGGGATGAGACACTGATATGAAACTGGAAACCAAAGGGAGTTGTGGGATTTGATATTTCCAACACAAAAGATCAGGCCTTGGAATCAGCCTTTGCAGAAGAAAATATTTGTGGGGAAGAGAGTCAGATGTCCACCATCCTGCTACCAGCAGCATGATGGTTTGGGAAAGTATAAGTGAGCGAAACTGGGAAAGGACCAAACACTTGTTACTGATATATCAGCTCATTCCAAAATGGGAAGTTGTGCCTGGAGCACTGTGTTTGGGAATTACCAATGTCTTCTGCCTCCACTAATACTCCTAATATGTTTTAAAATTTGTTTATGCTTGTGACTTCTACGAAGCCTGGCAGCAATGAGTTCTGCAGCTTATGCATTGTATGAAAAATTACTTCCTCTTAGTGGGTTTAAAACTGTGAGCTAATTTTATTAGGTGTCCCCAGATTTTTTTTTGTAATTTATTTATTACAATCATAATTATTGGACTGAATAATCATTCCCTAATCACATTCAAGAAAGTCCAAAACTTTTATGACTTGCAAACCTCTGTTGTACCCATCCCCAGTTACCTCTTCTCCGAGCTGAAAGCATGCGGTTGGCCTTTTCTATCACCACATATCATTAAACCAACATTTCCATGGAATTATCCATAATGGTTCTGAGATTTTTGTGCCGAGTGATAATAGCTAGGGTCCGTTGTGGTTTAGATCTAATTAGGATTGTTTTCCCTCATATGCATTACTTTGCATTCATCAATACCCTCTGCTGTTTTATTGTTGTTTAGTATTTTAGACCTCCCACAATTCTGCATTCAGATCAGCTAGCCAGAGTGACTCTCCATGCCTGGTAAACTTTTTCATGTTGTTATCCATCTTCTTTCAAAGTCCTACAAGGCAATACCTAACATCTCAGGTCCTTGGGAGATGGGCTGGTAGGTTTCCTCTTTTGTGAAAGCTCACCAGTTATTTCTGCCCTTTGTTTGCTATCTTTTAATGATTTATTAACCAAGTCTTTGGTTTTCCTTTATTGAAACTTAGAATAAGATAAAAGCTGTCTGACTTTCATAAAAAAATTCAATGTCACCACTTGGAGATGCAGGAATTCAATTTGCATGTGAAACTTTAACAGGCATCTTTTAGCTTATAATAAATTCTCTAATTAACTGATCACACAGTATCTCATCACGTGATTCCTGCTTTCTTCAGTACACAGCATGGCCCTATAATAGGAGCAAATCAGGATAACACTAGGAAAGAGACTGTTGTCTGGAGTATATTTGTTCTAGAACTTGGCTACTGTACTGTGAATAAAACGGGGGAAATGTCCCCTGGTTAAGGTAGTTAAACATTATGCTGAACAACTGGTTGCATTTTCACATCTTACTTCAAGTTACTCATACATGCAAATAACACACAGATTTGCATAGGGACCAAGGCCTTTGAATGGCTATTTACAACCCACTAGAATAATTTTGCAAGAGATTGGAGCATTGAATGTTGTGGCATTCTCTAAGAAGAAATTCTGGATGAAAGAAGATACTCACACACAGATATATGGACAGATAGATCTATGCACATAAGATCCTTCTTCTAGGTGTAATTCATAATTACATCATTAGTAGTATTATTAGGAAATATCTTTGACTCCAGGCTCTAGAAGAGCCACTGTCCACTATGGCACAGAACAATTGCTTGCAAATGATTAGGCTTAAATGTTGGCAAAATAATAACTAAACTCTCAAGACAACTCTGGTGTTTATAAATCAACACCAGCTGTTCCTGTTTATGCAATACTTTGTAAAAATAAAAGAATAAAATAGAATCTGATATGACAGCTCATATACCAAGATTCAGCTTTCTGCAAAAACAAAGCAGGCCATTAAAAAATGTGGGGTTTATTTCAGATATTCTAACAGAGCCAACTGGTCTCATGATAATAAATGTAACCATGTTTCTCTAATGCCTTTAGGCGTATGGCAGGTACTTGGCAAAGAGACTCCTAAAGCTAAGCCGTCAGAGAGGTTTTCTTGCTCTCCTCTGGAAGGAACGAAAAGGAAGACCCTCTCATAGGCAGCACCTGTCAAGCTTTTCTGAGCCATGTCAGGCTCAAATTTGCCCGAAGTGCCAGATTCTGATTTCTGTCACACAGATTCTGTCACAGAAAGTGACAGGATTCTCAGAAGTCAGTGGGGTTTGCTTTAGCGTAATTGCCCTCAGAATATAGCTCCAGATCTCTCTTATGAGCTGGGTGGGTAGTACTGTTGGAATATTATTCCTTGTGTAATTAAAAGCTCTTGGGCTGCTTATTTTGGTGATTATTTCTCATGTGCAGAGTGGCCTAGCTGACACAGTTTGCTAAAACCAGTTCAGTGGAAAAAAAAAGTAAGATTTAGTCATCTCACAGCTAGGTGCCTGGCCCCCAGAATGGAATAAAACCACCGGCTGATTCCATGTAAAGCATAGGGTGAAAGCCAGGCACCTCGGAGCAGTTTTGAACAAGCCATTTGCTAAGCTCAACACTAAGCTCATGGTGGGGTGGTCTTTAGAAGGGGGTATTATCTTTTGGCTTGTTGTGAAAGCTCAGCACCTCTCCGAAGCTGGGATTCACCTAGACACAGCTGCCCACCCAAACCCCTGAGGGTAGGAACCTAAAATTTTCTTCTCAAAAAATGGGTGCAGAAATGAGCACTATTTTTCCTCTTAAATGTGTCTGGAAAAGGTAACAGGGACTGCATCTTCATCTCTGCTAGTGTTTTAGTTTGTACTTGGATTGCCATTTTTGAAGCAAATTATCTGAACCTCTCCACTTATGGCACGTTGGGTTGCATTGCAAAGTAGTCTTGGCATGTGTGAACTGGACCTTAAGGCTTCTTACTGCTCCTGGGCATTCAGACCATGAGATCAGTCTCAAGCTCATTGAAATTAACCCCTTCTCTCCTCCTTCCTCACCCCCCAAAATCCATATACTGTGTGCATTGGATCATCAGCACCGGCTGTTACGCTCTTATAGCAGCTTGCTAATGCAGATGTGACTAGAGACTTTCCATATGAAAAGCTATTGGTTAGTCTACAGAAATTCAAGATCTGTATCTCCCGGAGGTGCTCAGGTCCCATAGCTCCAGAGTAGAGTTCCTTCTTGCTTAGTCCCTTCTTGGCCCTCAAAGTTTGTGTTCCCTTCTAAAACCAGTGACAGCCTCAACAGAGTGTCTAAAAAGGGATAAACGGTGCCTGTTTTGGAGTCATTTGGAAATTAGAGCACTGCCTGGATGCTAGAGAAGACAGTTTTGAACCTCTGCAAGCTGCAGAGATACTTGAATTTGGGCCGCCTTGGTAAATATTTTACTGATGAGATTGTCATGTAGGAATTTTCTCCTCTTTACCCATACTGGCCCGGCCTTTCAGGGGCTTAGGTGCTGTCTGGCACTTGCCAAACCATGTTGCATTTGTTGGGGGAGGTGAGGTCTTGGGCAAGTTGGAGCTGAAATCTATCTGATTTAGGATCTCTTGATGTGGATGTGACAGTGTGTTCAGAGAGGGAGAGTTTGCATTGTGGAAGCTTTTTTATTGAAAACATGGATGGGGGTGGACTTCAGTTGACCGTCTGGTTTTGGTGATAAAGGCATTCTTTGGTTCTGGTTTCTTGTTCTTTCTAGATGGCATATCTGTAAGTTTTTCATTCATGAAATGTTCAAAAGCAGAAAATAAAGGTTTTTGACTGCTTTTGGAAATTGTTCAGATAACTGTTATATCTCACTGTTTATTGTTCATGAGCTGTTTGTAATGTATTTCCTCTCTCTGTTCAGATTGGCTACTCTTGCTTTATGTTTGGTCACCTTTACTCATCATTTCCTAGTATATTTAAAGCAAACAGAAATCCCATCATGTGGCAGACTAACTAGTAGCAACAGTAGGTTGCCATGCTGGTTTTTCTATCCTCTAATTCTGCAACTCATTTTTTATAAGCTACCTCTGTCTCCACTGGAAATGAATTTAATTTAATCACAAAATTATTTTCTTTTGATGATTGCATTCATCTTGGCAACCTGCCCCTAAATTCATTGTTCACAAACATTTGTATGAACTAAACTTTGGTTGCAGAAATCTACATAAACAAATCAAATTGAGATCAGATATGTAATTTGAAAAATTCCCTACAAAAAGATTTTTACATTATTCAGCGACTTCTTCTATTGACTGTTACACTACAACAACTGCCTGTAGATTATTCAGCAGTACAGTGGTAGGACAAGGTATTAAGTTGAATACTTAGGAAGTAGGATGCACTTTCTCCAGCTGAATTTTATGGGCCTTGTCTTGATAGAATTGTTCCCAGAATATTTACTGTTCAAAAGGCACTTTTATTTCTAAATAGTACATAGCATTAACTGTACACAAAAGAGCACCATAATTTTTTGAGGGTGGGGTTCAGGTGATGTTTGTCACAGTGATTTAAAGCTAATCAAAAGGGCTGGGTAAAATAAAAAATGCAGTCCTGTTAACAGAATCTAGGTCCCAGAGTGGAGCAGGAATGCTCATCTGGGAGGAGAGATGTTACATCTTGCTCTGCCACAAATACTATGATCGGTGCTTACCAGAAGCCCACCCTTCAGAGTGTCTATCATAGAATATCACAGAACCTGTGGTTTGGGTTGGACCTTTAAAGGTCATCTAGTTCCAACCCCCCCTGCAATGAGCAGGGACATCTTCAACTCAATTGGGTTGCTCAAGAGCCCCATCCAACCTGACCTTGAACACTTCCAGGGATGGGGCATCTACCACCTCTCTAGGCAACCTGTTCCAGTATTTCAGCATGCTTATCATAAATAAAACTTCTTCCTTGTATCTATTCTATAATTTACCCTCTTTTAGTTTAAATCCATTACCCCTTGCCCTATTACAACAGGCCCTACTAAAAAGTCTGTCCTCATCTTTCTTATAAACCCCCTTTAAGTACTGAAAGGCCACAATAAAGTCTTCCTAAAGCCTTTTCTTCTCCAAGCTGAAAAACCCCAACTCTCTCAGCCTGTCTTCATAGGAGAGGTGTTCCGTCCCTCTGATCATTTTTGGGGCCCTCCTCTGGACTCACTCCCACAGCTCCATGTTTTCTTAACCTGAAGACCCTAGAGCTGAACACAGTACTGCAGGTGCAATGTCACGGGAGTGGAGGAGGAGAATCGTGTCCCTTGACTGACTGGCCACACTTCTTTCGATGCAGCTCCAGATACAGTTGGCTTTCTGGGCTATGAGCGCACGTTGCCGGCTCACACCCAGCTTTTCATCTACCAGTACCTCCAAGTACTGCTCTCAATTCCTTCATCCCCCAGCCTGGACTGATCACCGGGGGCTTCCCTGACCCATGTACAGGACCTTGCAACTTGGCCTTGTTGAACCTCATGAGGTTCACATGGGCCCACTTCTCAAGCTTGTCCAAGTCCTTCTGGATGGCATCCCATCCCTCAGGTGTGTCAAGCACACCGCTCAGCTTGGTGTCATCTGCAAACTTGCTGAGGGTGCACTCGATCCCACTGTCTATGGCACTGATGAAGATATTAAACAGTACCGGTTCCAGTATGAATCTCTGAGAGACATCTCTATCACTGAATGGCCTTCCTACTTACCAAGTTTTCTGCAGCATCTGGAGAGTAAAGACATGAAATTGTGAAATCTCAACTCTCCTGTTTGGAGATTTTCTGGGACATGACATTTTAGTGGCAGAATCCACTAAACAGAACACATTATTTTGGAACTCTATTTTTAGCATATTTATTTACCACTTGGCAAACTCCTAGTCAAGAGGGGATAACCCTGGCCCTAGTGATAAGTTTTAACAACTTCATGTTTATGCACCAGTAGGTATCAGGAGGTCAGTCATAAAAACCTGTCAGTTTGTATTACTTCTCTGTTGACTTTCTATCAAAGCATGAAGGAAGGAGACCTGCCATCTTTCTCTTCGTACCAGTGGGTAG
Source organism: Aramus guarauna (assembly GCA_013400195.1). Taxonomy (NCBI): domain Eukaryota; kingdom Metazoa; phylum Chordata; class Aves; order Gruiformes; family Aramidae; genus Aramus; species Aramus guarauna. The sequence goes on along the minus strand of VXBL01000336.1, from coordinate 80,009 downwards.
TATGTCATTAATTAGATAAAGTAAGCCAGTTTTTTCTTACATTGGTGCAAAATGGTGTCCCTTTGAGAAATGGAGAAAAAAATTAAATTTTGATGTATTTATTCTGTCACTGAAGCAGAGATACTGCTTTTGCAGGTAAAGGCAGTGGAAATAATATACAAGACATGCTTCTATGCCTTTTCAAAAACACATAGGCAGTGCTCTCAGATGCTTGTGATGTCTAGTGTTGAATTCTGATCAGGTGTCACCAAAGCAGATCTGTTTGGATATTAATGAACCGTTAATTTTTAAGTCATATGCAACAGGGAATAGTGAAACTTGCATCGTCTTTAATATGTGCAGGTCACTTTCTTTTGATACCAACACTCAAATCAAAGAAGCTGAATGAGAAAAGATAATATCAAAGATGATCACAGTTTCTTCAGCTCCAAATGAGAAATTTGCACTCTGTTTAACACCCTGCCTCCAAGCGAGCTTCCAGTTATCTGATATTGATGGCCATGAGAATGAACATACACAATTAAAATAGGCAAGCCAGTCAGTGCTTCTACCCAAAGCAGAGCCAGGCTCTGAAGGACCATGTGATTCGCTTAAATGTCGTCCTATTGAAGAAGAAAAGGAGACTGGAATTCCTTTTATTCTCTTGCTCATGTTTAAATGCATATTGTCACACTCAAGCTTCTCTCTGCAACCATGACTACCATCAGGATAGGCTCCTGTTTTTAAGAAAAAGAACACAATTTAATATCTATCTAGAGGACCTAAGAGCTTTGATTTCAAGTTAATTTTTTGATAGGACAAGCTACAGAATGCAGTCTGCAGCAGAAGAACAGAGGACCTAGTTATTCTAAGCTTGTAGCAAGAAAGTAAATAGAATTTCAAATGTTAAGCTACATGGTCTGTTTGCTTCTAGCACCACGCCATGCAGAACAGACACTGCTGCATCTCACCTGGGGTAGACCCTGTAGATCAGGAAGATACCCAGAATTATTTTGATCATTATCTGGGTGGGATTTTTTTTTTTTTTAATATTCCTTAGGGGTATTTATGGTAGCAGAAGTCAAAGTGAACAAATTGTATACCTGCTTCTTTTTATTTCACCATGAAGTAAGTTAGTTTGGGGGTTTTCTCTCTCAAGATCAAACAGATGGCCACCTTTGAAGTACAAAAGTACTTGACTAATCTAAGAAGTACACCTGGCAAGTAGACATTTTCTAGAAATGAAAAGGAAGTGTAGTCTTTCAAGTAGGAAACATCAATTCTTAGAGCTATGGTTACTTCATATAGTACCACCTTTTCACCTTACATTTCTTAGGAGAAATTTATTATGCCTGACTGCTGTGTGTATTATCATAGGAACATTGTGGAACATCGTGTCTGCTTTTATGTTGGCGAGGCACTGCTGCTGATGGTCCAATAGGGTAGATATTTCCATACAACACTCTTGATTGTGAGACTCATCCTGTACAATGCAGAGGACACTTCTGTTTTCACGTCCCATCCTGACCACTGGGTTCAGTTGGTATATATCAATTGGCAACCTATAGGATTGTATGTCTGCAGCACACTGTATAATACAGTGGAAAATATTCAGTATCTGCAGTTTCTAGGCCATTTCCCCTGGGGAGTTTGGTATCACCTCCTTGGTTGCTACGAAGGAGTGCCTGGAATATTGGCAGAGGGATGAGGAGAATACTGACAACATAATCCTGCTTTTGGTCCCTTCAGATCAAGTGAGTATTTTCAGGGAGAGAGAAGGAAGTTGCTTTGATTCTGTCCTTGACAAGTCCATCGAGACTTTAGGACATGAAGGCCTGCGATTGTCAGCTGTACTGGAGAGTGTTGAATCAAATCAGAAGGAAGTCAGTCCAGATCTGACCCCTGCCAGATGTTTAGCCTTACTGAACTAGAACATTCACAGTACTCTGATCAAGGAGCTGCTTGCTTAATACAAGCGTATTTCATCTTCAGTGCGCTCCTTTGTACTTGCTGATATGCCACGAGATACATGGTGGGCTCTGTGCTGACCTGGCAGGTTTTGATGGGCCTCATGCAACTTTCAGACCTCACATGTTGTGGAGGTTATAAAAAGTTCCCATTCATTCTAGAGTGCCTCAGACCAGGAATAACTTAATACATTATTTTAAAAGGCAGATGATCTGATCCAGGAGACACTACTACAGAAGCTGAGAATATCAACAAAAAGTGATTGTATGCACATCTGTATCAGTGCATCTGCTTGTAGAAAAAAACCTCTTCCAAATCAGAAAGTAGAACTGAGAAGGCATGAGGGAATAAAAAGAAGTAATTTGTTATAGAGCAGAGAGGTGACCTTTCAGTGCAGCATACAGAAATCAGGTGTGAAAGTCAAGCTGATTGTGGAGGAACTCATTTGGAGAAGAAGAATCCAAAGATGTTTGAACAGTCAGCACCTGAACCCAGCACCCTCAGAAGAGGATCTGTGAAATTTTGATATCTTCTTTATTTGAGGACCTAGGGAAAGATCCAGCTATGATCAATTTTGTAGGCTTGGATTAAACATAGTGCACAGAAATATAACATCTCACAGTGGTTGCCTCTGCTTTGGTAGGAACCAAGCTGCTTGGTCTGGATCCATATATTCTGGGCTGAGGTTTGCATAAGCTTCCCCTAGTCTAAGAAGACATTAGCACTGAATCGTTCCTGATTTTGTGTCTCATGTTCATATGACAGCTCTTCTGGCAGTTACACATTCCCAGAAACGGGATCATGTAGTTTCTTGGCTTTGTCAAGGCTACTGCTGCCTTCTCAGGCTCCTTAGTAGTCTGAATACAAATCCTCCTAGAAGAGCTCTGAAACTGTAGATGCTCTGGGTTTACAGCACTCTTGAGGAGCATAGAGTACTTAAAAAAATTTTAGGGTTTTGAACACAATTATTCCTTATTTTAGCTAGAAATACACAGCTGTAGCAAACAAACAAACAAAACCAAAAAGCAGGCCCACACGCTATGTGCTTTTGTTAAGACATGAGGATTTAGATCTTCAAAAATGGTCTGAGGTCCCCGAGAAGTGCATTCCTGTACCTGACTTCTTTAAGTTATCTTACTCTCCTCTGCAGCAGTTCTGTGCATGCTTCACCACGTTATGCAAAAATATTTTCTATCTTAAAATAATTTTCTGTATGTTTGAGCTTTTTCCCAGACATCATATTCTTTATGGTTTTAAAAGGCTGTATCAACACTGATACTCGTGTTTAGGCTGTGGATATACACCATGTCTCTTGATCCTGTTCCTTACAGAAGTTGGGGAGGAAGGGAACTGCTTTCCCTAAGGCTTTGCTTGCTCTTTTTTCAGAAGATGCTTTCACCTGGAAGGCAACAAGGGTAAAAAACTGCATCAGCAGTCCTAGGTGTCACTCACTTGGCTCTCAAACTGATGTGAAAGTTAAAAATCAGAAAGACCCTTAGTCAGTTTTCACAATGGAGCTTGTTGGCTGGCATGAGCACACCAAGAAATTCCTTTCCAAGCAAATTTACAAGCTTTCTGTAAGCAAGTTTTCCAAGTCATTACATGCATATGGTCCTTTTTTATACTGCTTTAGATCCTGCAACTTTATACAAAGAAATTTTGAAAGCGTTAGAAAATAGGCATGGCCAAATACCATCTATTGAAGGCTAAGAAATCTCAAGTGAATCAGTTTTACTCATCATCTAAGAGGTCCACACAGGCTGAAGTGATAGGTTGTAGTTCATAGGAGGCTACTGCTGTGATGAAAAGATGTTTAAAATTTCATTAGATGTTTATGGACCCAGAGGTGAGGCCCCAGTGGATTATCATATACAACATAAAGTTTTTGTTGGTGTTTTTTTTGTTGTTGTTGTTTTTGTTTGTTTGTTTGTTTGTTTAAAAAAGGATTAAATGCTGACCTGTTATGATCTTTGGTCTAGATCATAATAGGTCTCAGCTACAAGGATGACCTTAGTGGGTGATTTCCCTGACATATGTAGTTCACACTTGGCCTTGCTTACTTTGTTTAAATTTAGATTTATACATTTTTCATGTTTAAGCAGTAGGGTAGCTAGTAACTAGACATTTTTAGTAAATAATTGCTCATGTTGCTACTAGTTGACTGACAGCAAATGAAATCCTACAAGGATTTTTATACATTTTGGTGGTAGTGATACAGCTAAGTGGCCACTTGGTAGGTGAGAGCTTTGTTTGTCTAGGGTTTTAGCATAATCATTAAATCACAGCTTTCTCTAATTGCTTCAGCTGCAGCCAAACTCAGTTGGATGGGATTCTGTAGCAAATGGAATTCTGTCACATTCAATATCGGTGTTTGCTTTATTAAATACCATTTCTCTGGGGACCTGCATAGACTTTTGGAGTTTTTAATTTGTTACAGTATGTAATAGCTGGCTTCTGTGAAGGAATTGTTCACCAAACTGCGTTCTTGTTATTACTACTGATGCCTTTTTACTTTAAATGAGGTTGACAAGATAAGATATGCCATTTAGAAGAAAGCTGTACTTACTTTGCTCAGTGTGGACTGAGTTTTGAAAGGGAGCACTTCTTGGCATGCATAAATTCTCCTATTTCTTTGAAGTGAAAATTTAAAGTTAATAATTAAAACGAACATACAAAACCACTCTGTTATCACAACCTCTGGGTTTCCCAATGTGTGCTTCATTCTCTGTTTCTCTTGGTGCCTTTCAGGACCGGAACTAACTATCCTTTGATTTAGCTACCTTAGCACCCTTGTCAGTGATCTGTTATACAATATTATAGCAGCAATAACAGTAAAATTTTTGGTTTTAAGTAGTTTTCTCATTGTAAGCTGGTGATTCAGACATCTCCATTTGAATCAGAGTTCTAATTTGTAAATGCAAATGTCAGTTTAAAAAGTTTGCTACCCTGTGCTAATACTGCTTCTTACCATCAAAACTTGTAAACCATGGCATATACTGAGAATCTGTGACTGTCTTAAGCGCAACCCATCCTCGCTTTGTCAGAGCAACCTGGACTTCTGATTATAGTTCATTATCAGACTTGGGTGTCACATGCCTGTTAGTGAGTGTTACGTGCATGAGGGTAGCGTTACACAATGGAAACAGAGACTGAGTGATCTGATGGTAGCAGAATAATACATGAGAGATGGCAATATTTGATATGTGTTGTCTTGACTTAGGATTTCCTTACATTTCAGGTTTCTGAGGCTGTAGGAAGATACATCTGAAGAACTCTGCCTCTAGTTTAATTGTGTTTTGTACAGGAATTTTGTATCCAAATACAGGGTGAGATAAAATACAGAACTTGAGGGCCTTTATTGGCAACTATGGCTAGCCAGGGAGTGCAGTTAGGAAGCCAGGCAAATAATCACATCTTCTTCATTTAAAACATTTCATACTGGCAGAAATCTTTAACCAGTGCTCCAACTTCTGTCTGCCACTCAGAGCTTTTTATATGAAACAGCAGGAACCTGGCAGCCTGGAGAGCTTTGAGCGTTGCGAGCAAAAAACTTGAACATCATTTATAGGTTTTCCTGCCAAGACTGTAAAAATCTAGACAAAGTAGATACGGTTGTTTCACCCAGCTTTTCACTTATGTTTGTCCTTCACTATGTAAGCTCCCAAAACCTCCACCAGTTTTCTTCCTGAATTTTAAATTCTTGGTAGGTACGTAGAATAAGATTTACCTTACCTACCTTTATCCTTGTAGAAGTTACATGGCTAGATGAACTATTCTCTAGGCTCTCTCTACAGTCAGTGAAGAGACAGATATCTCCAGGAGGCTTTTTATCTCATATGAATTTAGACAACTGTCTTGGGGTGAAATGAATCCCAGCCTTGTTGTCACCCTCCAGCTTTGATTCAGAAAATGTAACAAGTTCCATTTCCGTGCTGGGATTTGGAGCCTTGCACAGAATATTCCAACATCTGATTTCCACTGAATTTAATGGAAAAAGGATGCATAACTCTTTTAATTAGCTTTGAAAATATCAGCCTTAATGTTTGAATAATTTGAAGGCACATGCATTTGTATATAAAAAATGAAAAGCAAGAAATGTATTATTTTCAAAAATGTGAGCATCTGGCAACTTCAGCTGAGCAGTGGCCCAAATAGCTGATATGGATGATACTAATTATGCTGTAGTTTTGAAAACTGGACCAAGTAAGTGGGGTCTAAAATATGGAGTCTAAAATAAGAAGTTAATACTTCAGCCCTACCTTTTTTCTTCTCTGTTTCCTAAGTAGAGTTTAGATTCTGAAACACACATTTAGCAAGGATAATATTTGCAGATAGAGTGACATTGCCAGTTGGCAAAAATGGCTGCGATTCCTAATCCTATTAAGTATAAAATGTATATAGGAATTAACTTGAAAGGTACTTTTGGTATACTAAAGAAGTAATCCTTTAAAAAAATCCTGAGTGGGGCTTCTGAGATGAGTTGAATAAAAAATGTGAATGAAGTTTTAAGGGACGTAATTTGCAGGTGACTATATCTGTCTTATGAAATTATTTGTTAATTCCCACAGATTCCCACAGTGGTTTTTTGCTTAAAGAATATGCACTGTTTATGCAGCAAAGATATAGTATATTATTAACACATAACAAAGAACTTGATTTTGTGATTTGCAATTGCTTCTTACCAGAATTTCTGTAAAGTGCCATAACATTTGCTTCTCTGCACTCTCTGGAATTACATAGTGCTCTTACAATTTCTTTGGGTGATACCTGAACACAGTTATATTATTAAGCATTTAAATGCAGCCAACAATATATAATTTAAAGTGTAGCTATGCTTGTAAATAGTAACAAAAGGGAGTGATCCTTAAATACTTCCTTCTTAAATGTTTTCTCTTTTTCTGACTAGCTATTGCTAAATTAAGCTTTTGTGCATGAGATTACCTGTCCTCGAAAGGAGATGGGACATACAATATACTGGATCTTTTCCACTTCATGTACCTTCCCAAGAAATAACAGCTCTTTGGTTAGACAGAGCTGTCCAACATTGTGATATGCTCTTACCTGGTTTGCAAAGCTTAATACAAAGTCATAATTTTTAATTAATTTGACTTACAGGCTAACAAGTGCACACTTGAGTCCCAGTCCAGCAAAGCCTTTAAGCATGTCCTTAATTTTAAAAGTCTTTTGCTGAGTCTTAGCAAGAGTTTTGTCAAAGTCCTGTAGGGTAGAGGGTATGTAAGAGTCATATAGAGATACATCTCCTCACCTATAAGTCTTTTCAACCCATATAATCTTAATTTATGATAAAATCAACTCTTCAGTGCTGCATTACTTATCCCTGTCACCATTTGATACTTCTTCAGTCAACTGGAAGGTAATGCAGAAAGGCGATCCCTTCCCTACCTGGGCCACTAGATTTGCGCAAGAAGGCACAAGAGATAAAAGCAATATGTTTTCTTAACTCAGCTGAAGAGCTATTTCTTACCTCTCAAAATACAGCCTGTTAGATTGTAGCTTAGATTGTAGTTGTAGAGGCAGGGACCTCTGAAGGTCTCGGCTTTGTACTGGTCTCTCCTATACATGGTGCTTTCGTGAGAATTCAGTGAACAAAGAGGTGGTGAGAGTCCAGTGTGAAATGGAGCTGTCAAGGACTGTCTTCATCGTGTTCCCATTGTAGCATTTGAATGTTGTGAGTAATAATTTTACTTTCACTGTAATAACTGATAAAGGCATTTGTGTTCACTAAATTTTAGGGCCTTGGGAGTTGGTGCAGTTGGGTAGCTAGATCCAGAGAGACTCTTTTACTGATATTGCTGGGAATATGACTTTTTTTCTGTGCCCTAGTGACATATGATGTTTGATGCTCTATATTCACTGATGGCAATGCTAGTTATTGCCTTTTCATTGGGATAGATGGCATAGTAGCTTCCATTTACTCATATAGATGGAAGTAAACAAGGTGAAAAAGAAACCAGGTCAAAATGTCAGAATAAAATAAGAACATTCGTATGACTGACAGTAGTACAATAGATAATAGACACACTTAATATTCCATCTCTATAAACCATTCTCAAAGGCTGAGGCTGTGGGGTATTCTGTGGCAGAACAGAGAAGTGTAACTGTGGTTCATTTCTGATACACACAGAACTCAAGTCTGTGATTTGTCTGCAGTGATCATGGATGGAGAATGCTACTAAGGTAATCCATTACTGTTCCCAGCCAGCTAGAGACATCTTCATGCCTGTTGAGAAGCAGGCTCAAATTTGAAACAACTTTGAATATGGATTTAGCATACACTATATATATACCAAGTCCAAATGGATACTATGCTATGGGCGGAAGTGGCTATTTCTGTTAACAACTGCGCATGGTTTAGTTGTTAATGCCCAGTCTTTTCGTTCACACAGCCAAAACATAGGTCTTATCCATAAAGGCCAAGTGCAATCTTATCCCATCTACTTAAAAAGGACAAAAGAACCTCTTCTGCTAGTTGTTGATAATTTAGCTATGAAATATCAAGGATGGTGCCATGGTGGCTATAAGGAATTGGCAGTGAAATATGTCTTGAACCCAGCTTCATTGCTCTTTTTTCCCCTTTCTTTCCTCTATCTGTTCTAGTGCACAAGTTCCAGGATTGGAAATAATGAATTCAAATTAGAGAAGCAGGTGAAATGACACGTTTCATAAATTAACTCTTTCCGCTCTGTACTGTTTACTATGCAGTGTTAAACTCTGCAGTCTCTGTTTGCTGTAGGTGAACAGTGAAACATGCACAGAGTGAATATTTAAGGATTCATTTCTCTTTTGTCCACAAGCTGCGGTAAAATCTAAACAATGACAAATAACAGGTTTGAGACCAGGCATTCTTTGATTCTGTTATTAGACTGAACCAGATAGTTCTCTCTCTTATCCTTTCCTGACAACGCAAGTTAGAAAATCTCCATAATTTTAAGGACTCCAGTTTTAAAAGGATATCCAACTTGATATACATGTAGCATCTGTGTAGACAGAAAAAATTGAGTGTCTTAGGTGTAATGGAATAACTATATTTTTACAGCTATGTGTAGACCAGTCTTCTTATTTGCCAGCCTAGTGAGAAGTTGCCACAGCTACTCTAAAAAAAAGTCTCTGATTCAGGCATACGTTAGTGGTCAAATGACAAGGAAGAGGTCAACCATCCTTCTAAATATAAGAAAAATATTTGTCTTCCTCACAGCAGTGTCAGCGTGTTTCAGTCAATCTGAACCCCTGGTATAATTGCCCAGTGTGGACTCGCTATTTGAGAATCTAAGTGACGCTATCTCAAAGCAGTGTATCTGCAAAGCTGGGGTGTATGGCCAGTAGCAGTACCGCATAATTGTTTCGCTTTAGTGATGCTGATTCCCACATCTCTGGGTTCAGAGTACATCAAGAAAATGGCATGAATCAATTTGCATATTCTGCAAAGCCTCTCTCTCTTTCTTCTTTTTTTGTTTGTTTCTCCCATTTTTATCTGAAATAATTAATGTTTGATTTTCACAGTTCCTCATTCAGAAAATGAGCTGTTATTGCTTCCTCCCCTCCCCATATTTTGTTGCCTTATAGTGTAGTGGTTTATAGGCAATAAAAATAGGATCCTTGATATATTAAGAATTTCCAGTGAATCTGTAAGAGTAGCTTTTTCCTGTAATTCCATTGGATTCTTAAAGTTACTCCAGATTTATGTGAGAAGCAGAGACATTGCCCCCATTTTGCACCCGCATCAGTCTCTCTGAGGCGATATTGCTGTGGGGATCTGTTACATGACTATATTCTATATTCTGTCTTTTCAATAAAACAGAAACTTGGTGTTTTTTCTTAACTGTACAAACAAAGATAAGTTCCAAAGTGGAATGTAAACAATAATTTAATTAATTATTAAGTAAGCTGAAGAAACTGATATGTTTTGGGCATTGAGCAGAGTTTTGGCAAGATGTTGCAAGTATATAATGGAACAGAAAACTACTTATGACCAAAGCCAAGTCTTAAAATCTTTCTGCCAGTTTTACTACTCATTGTTTGAGAGATGGCATCCAGCCACAGTAGTAAGTGAAATAAAAGCAAGCAACACCATTAGAACTGTGAATACGTGTGAAATAACAAATGGAAGGAATAGAGTCGGGCATTCCTGGCAGGGGGGAGGGGAGCTGGAGATTCTGTAAGATACCACTAGCTGCAAGGCTAAAGGTATGTTTAATGCTATATAAAACATACTTTACGTTTAAGATAAAATAAATGAGATAGAATAACAAATGCAAAAGCAATGGGAGTGATCTGTATAAACCAGCCCTGGGCAACCAGATTAGTCCTCTTTTTCAGGTGCTTTCAAGAACTGCACAAGGTACCACATATTGCTAGCAAACATGCTCTGGATGTAAGATAGGGGTACATCTTCTTGTACCAGTATGAAAATAGACTACCATTTGGCTATATGGGTTTCTCACCTACATACTGTGTACGAGTATTCTACTCTTTCACTCTGTTCATGCTGTTTCCAAAAAAATCAATTTAAGACTCAGAATATCAGTATTCCATATAGAATTTATATAAATAGCAAAAAACCTCTATGCCAGATCATGAAAACATTGTGCACTGCAGGGCTGGACCTACAGATCAGTCCTCAAATGTCCAAATGTATAAAATTAAGATATATGGATCCCTGTTAATTTGTTACTCCTGTGAAATTTATATCAGAACCTTAAATATGTTGGGTAGACTCAAGATGCGTCTAATTTAAAGCTAATGGGGAAAGTTATTGCTTTCTGGTATTCAGGCATTTTATTTTTAATGGTCTGTCAATGTGCTCTGAGTATAAACATTAGTGTCAGAATTTTTTTATGATACTTATCTTATGAGTTTCATAATTTGTAAGGGCTGTGCAGTTTTTACAGGTGTATTTAATGGCAAAAGCTTATCTTGAACTGCATTTTAAAAGCTCAAGTGTAGTTTGATTTGCTGGGAAGGGGAGGAGGGAAGGAATACCATTCTCTCCTTGGGGAGACAGCAGTTTCCTTGCACAGCATTAACTTAAAAGAATATGAGAAGCGCGTATGTTGCCAACAGGAGTGTGGACGTATAGAGTTCTGAAAATAGTAAGTGTCAATAGGGAAGAGTTGCAAGTGCCAGAAGAAAAATGTAAGCCCCCAAGGGCACTATCTCTTTTTATTTTTGCCTTGTCCAATGCCAAGCCACATAGGTTGATGTTTAAAATTCAGTTCTTCCCTGAAAAGTGATTATATAAAAAAAAAGGTCCTGTTTCAGAACAGATGTGTTTCCTGTGTGTATTCAGAATCACATTTATTTGTTTCCATGACTCTCTTTTTAATATACTATTTACACCTGTTATATGTGTGCAGCCAAAAGCGATGTGAGGGAGAAAACAAAAATCCATTTCTCACTGGGTACGAGCCGTGGAGCTGCCGTGATAGAGCAGCTCTGCCCGAGGCTCGTAGGCAGCAGGACCTTTGAATCCACCCTTCTTGGGAACACAGTAGCCATACTCTGCAGCTCCTTCCCTTCTGCAAAACACTAGCCTAGAAATCTGTAACAGAGGATTAAACCACTTAACCCATGATGGCAGCGAACTGAGCCAATTATTACTTCTTCTATCCTTGTTAGCCACCGAGGACAAGTGATCGCTCTTTATAGTAATCTTTTCGTATGGTCAAAGACTGTCGTGATGTTCCCTGTGAGCTTCTTCTGTCTTACACTGAACGCAGCTAGGTCCTTCTGTCTTGCTTCCTGTGAGTCTTTTGGCATTGGTTTGTTTGTCTGTTTGTGTCTTTAAACTCAATTATTCCTGTTTTCAGCTAAATTCTTTAAGAGCGGGTGGCCCAGACCTGGCCACAGTACTCCAGAAGTGGACGCACTATTCCAGTTGAAGTCTTCCAGAGATGTGTTTGTTGGAGTGGAAGGGAATTATATCTAAGACATTTCCCTTATTTGCAAGAGCAACAGATTGCTGACATATTTGCTTTATGATCTGGACCATTTTCTACAGTACTGCTTAGCCAGTTATTCCCCATTTTGTGTTTTTGCTTTTGTCACTTTATTGAATTTCATCTTCATTTCAGATCATTTCTGCAATCTATCAAAATAATTTTGAATTCCAATTCTGTCCTGCAAGGTATCTGCATCCTCTCTTGAGCGTGGTTTCACGTACTGACTTTTTACATGAACTCCATTCTGCCTTCCAAGTCATTAAACAAAAATAAAGGAATTTGGAGAAAATGCCATAGGCTCAGTTGGCCTTATATTCCAGTTGCAAGATCTATTTTGGTTCAGCAATCACCATCACAGGCAAGTAGAAAAGCCTCATTTGGCTTGCAGACTCTTAATCATGTAAGTGTGTAAGGTGTAAAGAAGAACCCAGCTTGACTCTCAGATCACACAGTGAACATGTGGGACTATTAGATGGAGGGGAAAAAGAACATCATTGTACTTAAAATCTGATTACATTTGCCAAAGAAATCAGAGTCAGGAAAAAATATTGAAACCCTAGGATTCCATTTACTTGGAGACCCTATTCAGACTTGAGCCATGCTTCAAATTACAAATAATACCGGGGGTGGAAGGAATCAGAGGGAACAATGACAGTTGTGGCAGAAGACGTTTTGCTGCTTGAGTAGCTGGCTACAGCAGCATGGCATCTTCACTTCTGACCCGACTCACTGGCTGTCTCTGCCCTCTTCTCTCCTTTGACCCATTCCTTAAGTTTATTTTAATACAAAATATTTTTAAAGTATTAAATAATTTTTTTTTTGTTATGTTTAGTCCATTATTTCAATGTTTGAGCGTGTGAGTGCACTACGTGAAAGGGAGGTTGCCATGGTAATTTCTCATTATTGTTGAATAGAAAAATAATTACTCTGGCAAAATCCCCCGTAACCTGTCAGAGCATAAGTTAAAGATGCCTGGGGGCAGCCTTGCCTTCACCATCCCCTTTTTGCAAGAAAAAGGGGTTGATTTTATTCTTCTTCTTTTTTTTATTCCTAATAACTGGATCCTTTTTCAGCTTGGCTAGGGGACACCTCATTTGGTTTTGTTCACCATTTGGCTGTGAGAGTAGTTGGGCCCACCTGTGACAAGGGTGGAGCAGAGAATTAATCAGCAGAGTGTATCCAAGGTTGACAGAGGATTTATATATTCTATTAAGGTTTGGGGGGGGATTGGTGGTTTTTTTTCTTTTTTTGTGGGTGGGGTGTTGTATTTTCTGTTTTTCCTTCTCCCTGACATAAAATATGCAAAACATAAGATAAAGACCTTGGACAGTATTCAAACTGTGACAGAGTCTGGATATTTCATCTATCCAGGGAGGGAATCCACAGTAATTTGGTTTCCGCATTTTCCTTGCCTTCAGACTTCTTGGAAGCAAGAGTGAGTGCAAATATATGTGGTTTTGAGGTGAGGCCCTGCACTTTCCCTGCTCTTCTCTGTCATTCCCAGATGCATTTGCATCCCAACTATATGATGCTCTCCTTTTGCCTCCCATGTCATTGGATGCTGCATGAGTAGCTCCAGTGATACTCAACCACTGAGTTAACAAGAGCTGCAAATGTACATGACACTGCTTCAATCCTTCCCGCTCCTCTTCCTTCCCTATGACAAGTAGGACTGAAAGATCCCAGTTAAGTGATCCTGCAGCCTCTCTTTTGGCACATGGCAGAGCTTGGTAACTCATAATTACTTGTTGGACAATGCACTCTCATATGGACGTATAAGGCCACCCACCAGGGTGTCCCGAGCGAAGGGTCGGTGCTGGGTTTCTGTTAAACACCTACCTCTCTATATATTCTGTACTTAGCATTGTGGCTACTCTGCCAGTCAATGCAGTGATGCTTGCATGTGGAAGCCCTCATCAGGTTTATACCAGCAAAGAGGAAAAAGCAGCAGCTCTCTGTGACAACCCATTTCTAAGACGTGGAGACGTTTTTGATACCTCTCTGTGTGACTAAATTTTAAGCAGGTACCACAGAGCCGTGTGGCTCATCGTCCTGCTACTGCCGGGTGGGATGAACCTTGGTAAGGAACGTGCATTACAGGCTCTGACCCAGCTGAGAAGTTTCCTGAGGGGTCTCGGTAGGAGCTGGAATGCTAAAACCTGTCCTTACCATTTCTTCATTGGATGCTTGGCAAAAATCAAAGTAAAGTTGTGAGGCAGGAAAGATACCCTGGTCAGCAGTTCGGAGTGAAATCCAATAGTAACGTCTTCAGGAAAAACAGAAGCAGAACTAAAAGACCCAGATAGTTACTTCTCTGCATGTGTACATATAATGAATGAGCTAGAAGCAGGTTTTGCCTTAAATCGGCATTTTATCTCAGGATTATTTTTTTTCCTGTGAAAGTAAGAAATGTTTTCTGGCTTAGTTCTATGTTGCTCAGGCATTAAGAGGTACTCAGTGCTCACTACGCTGAATGAACCTGGCCTTGTACGCTGGGAAGGCAGCTGCCACGAGTGGGATAGAGTGGCTCTGAGGAGTGCGACTCGGGCATCTTCAGAAGTGTATTTCCAGCTTTGTTTCTGATCCTGTGTGCTGCAAGTGATTTAAATCTCAGGGCCTCAAAGGAGCGGAAGAGACTGCACCAAACATTTCAAATCCAGCTATTAAATATGTCTAGAGCTTTTGAATGAAATAGCTGTGGATTCTGTCGTTGCCTGACTTCTGTGAAAACTCTTGTGAGCTGGACTACTTGCACAGGTGCTAGACATCGAGGTTTGGGTGCCTGTTGTTGATCACCCAGGTCTGAAAATGCCTGGTTCAGTTGTCAAAGCCAACAGACCACCTGCAGTGGTGTATTGGTATATGCTTTACATTCTATACGGTATTAATGATTGCTATTTTCCAGCTATGTGTATTACTGTAAGTCTACGCATACACAGGTCATCTTAAAATACTGTTTTCACTTCATATATCACACTGAAAAAGTAAAGATTTCACACAACAATTACATTTAGGTAACTAGCTGGTATTTAATTAACCTGCAGTAGCATTGTATTTATATTAAATGCATTGGAGTGGAATGGCTATTATATTTAGTTTCTAAATAACTTTCTTGTCAACTCACGCTGATAATCGGGTTATGTAGCATTATAGAATTAAGAACTGAGGTTTTTTCATTATTAGGACCAAGAATTTGAGACACATAGTCCAGAAAAGGGGGGGAAAAGTCATAGTAAGTTTATTTGCGACTGATTTATAAAACCATTTTTAATATTTAAAGAAACACATGTATTTATGAGAATGAAAGTTTTTACATATTTAGTGTGCTTGATAAAATGACTTAGTTTATTGCATAATAAACTAAACATTTTACCTTTTTTCTTAAATTAGAACTAGAACATTACCTAGGAAAATTAGTTTGAAGTATCATATAGACATCTACACCGTGAAATCATAGATGAAGAAGCGCAAGCTATGTGTGATCCTGTCAAATTTCTTTTACAAAGGATGAACATATTTTCATTTTGCCTCCTGTTAAGTGAATGATCTGTTGCTTCCTAGGATAGTGACAACCTCTGGTGGGATGCCTTTGCAACTGAATTTTTTGAAGATGATGCAACCTTAACCCTTTCATTTTGTTTGGAAGATGGACCAAAGCGATACAGTAAGAGATACATTTTTTTGTTCTAATTTCAAGCCTGAGTTTCTAAACACAGTTTATCTGTAAGAGACAGATGCAACCATGGCAATGACAAAGTCACTTGTTTGTATTCAGTGACCATCAAGTTCCATTAAAGAATTGCATGGCTTGGGAATCCTATTTTTTTGTGGAATTCCTTTGAATTTTATTACATGAAAGCAAATTATTTCCTAGTGGAGCAAGGCACATAATACAATATAATCTTTGGAATTTTTTAATTAATTTGCTTTGGCTGTGCTTGCACTCTTTGTTAATTTGGTTTCCACAAATATTCAAGTGTCAAGTCTTGTGGGCGAAATTGTTCACAGAAAGGGAACTTTGTAGCAAATTTCAGTATCATTTCTGGAAGGGCTTCCAGATTTAAACAGGGATCAGAAAAAAAATACCAAAAGCTATATCCTTACTGGTGTAGATAATCATTATTCCATCAGCTGCATGGATCTACACTGTTTGCACGTATTAAGGACCTGCCCTGGATATTGTCTGAACAGCAGTGGAAGTCTAGAATACTCTGAATCAAGCACTAAATGCAAGCTTGAATAAAAGTGAAGCAGTGAATAAATCTGATGGCTTTGGTATCCATTGCCTGCATACACTGAGCAGGAAAAAGGGCTAAAATTCATCGAACAAATTGTTTGAAGTGAATAATTCACTCAGCTTTAGCACTAAGCAACAGAGAGATAAGTAAACATAGAAAAACTGCATTGCCAATTGTTTCACTCCATTCAGAGTGACCCCTGCTTCACGGTGACAGCTTGTGCTCTCTGCTTAATGCTCTGATTCTTGCAAGGTTCTTCTTTTTCGTGAGAGTGACTGATTGTCAGCGTATCACTCACATACTTCTAATTCCTTTTATCAATTATCTCAGGTATTTATTTGACAAGTGTTACCTTCTCCTGGAGAAAAAATAACAGCCACTTTGAACACACGTTCTGGGATTAGTGTTGACAGAATTACAGTTTCTTGCCTTTCAAAGCAAGTGATAACTCTGTAAAGGTCCTCAAATTACAGCCTATAGCAACATTGGTAACAGCTGATCTGTCCTGATTAGGTTGAGTCAACTTGTCAGATATCAGATTTGCTAGTTGTGTTATCAGTCCAGAAGGCACAGATACATCAGCAAAAAAGCAATTAATGTCCAGTTAGATCAGAGGGAGTTGTGTTTCTGGAAAACAGCGCTGCATATGAAAGAATTTGTCAAACTGTAAAATATTCCTGTTGTCGCAAGTGCTTGATAATGGTTGTGCTTGATAATGGTTGTGCTATCTGTAACTGGGACAGTTTGGTACGGGGCAGTACTGTGATTCTTAGCATTGATAAGCGTGATTGAAAGATCAATTTACAGTGGGCATGTTTTTAAAAGCTACCAGTACACAGGATTTTTCCTCTGCACAAACTGTTGTTGCTTTTGTTGGTGTTATCCTCAGCATCTGGAATTAAAGCTCAGCATGTAGGGCTCTTTCTGTTCATTCACGCTTCCTTTCCTTTGTTAGTAAATATTTACATAAGTCTGAACTACAGTATTAGTGATTCTTTCTGACACGAGCAGTATTCCTGTTTAGTGATACTCTAAAGTGCATACTTGAGCTGTTCCAGTCTGGGACTGGTCATCCCAAGTCCCTACCTGGGGACACCTCCAGCCTTGCTTGGGAAGGGTGCAAAGTGGAGGTTGTGTGTTAAGAGCAGCCCTCTCTTCCTACCAGGGAAGTCGGTGTCCAAAAACATGTCCAGGAGTTGAGAACAGCCTGCTCTCCTTTGGGTGCAAACATTAGCAGAAAATCACTTCTACCTGTAGCAGGTCCTAGCTGGCACAGAGACCTGATCAAGGTCTCCGTTTTGCTCGCGCAAGCCATGCACATGCTCTGTTAACGACTATGGAGGGTCTTGGCATCTCCCAAAGACCATAATGTCACCCAGTACTTTTACTCCAAATAACTGGTGAAATCACTGGCCAGTGGGGCTCCTCTTAGGTGAGGCAGAGATGTTGAGTGGTGGCAGCACCAAGCATGGAGTTTTGGAAGAGATGAAACAAAAGTGCCTGGTCTCCATCCACACTGTTCCCAGCAAGACACCTGCCTCTTCGCCCAGCATGCATGCTCTTTAGTAGGTAGTGGGCATTGATAACATGGGAGCTGGCTGAGAGAAAAGAGAAAAGACAAATTGTTCTTACTCTTGCAGGCACAAACAGTAATGGAGGGAACCAAGATTAAGTCCTAGAAAAGAGAAACAGGCATCCTTTGAGAAGTCTATAGAGTTGAAAGTGATGAAAGATGCCGACCTCTTGCCTTTGCTCCAGGATTCAGCTCAAAATTGCCTGCCTTTGTCTTGCTTCAGCCTGTGAGAGATTTGCTTACATCTCTAACATTGGTTGTGGCTGCACCTCATTTTTTTTCCTTTGGGCAATGGTTTCCCTCTTTTGGTAACAAAAATATTAGTTTCTGGAGCAAATTCCAGAAAAAATCTTGTGGGGCTGTGTGTGGGAGAAGGACAAATAATTTTTCGTTGTCCATGGCCACAGGTTTTCTCTGGGTTATGGCAATTCCTAGTCCTTTTCCCTCCTTGTTCTCAGTGACTATCCAGATCTTGCCTTAAGCCACGGGAGACAAGGAGGAGCACAGTGTTTGGCTCCAGGTTCCTTCTTCAAAGCCTCCCGAGACCATTGTGGGAGGCTGCTGGGAACTTGCATATTCTCTTCTGCTCTTCTCTAATCTTGACTGCAGTCCCCAAACCCTCTGGGGGCTGCTTTTCCATGCTTGCTTTAAACTTTTCCCTTCCATGGATTTCCTGTCACAGCCTTTTTCCCAGCTAGCTCTCTCTGCCCTCTGCTCTCACCTGGACAGCCCAATCCCACAGCCAATGCAAATGTTCAGAGCACGTGAATCGGGCCTGTAAATCATTGTTTGTGTAAGTAAGTGTTACAAGATTTTTTTAAAAATATATTACTCTTACTTGCCTCCCATTTCTTTTAACTTTTAATATACAGTTCTGTCCAAGAAACTGTAAGGGTTGTAAACTCACTTTTTTTTTGTCTCAGAAAACTAGGCTGCTTATTTAATTTCATGGCCCCAAACTGAAGCTTTATGAAAAACACCAAATATTTCTAGGCCTGCCTTTCACATTATTGTGTTTTACAGCACTCCTCTCTATACTGAGAAAAGTGGTTTTCTTCACTTTGCTACTCTCACTGTTGGCTCTGCAAGGTTTCTCCTCAACTATCATCTCTGAGATTAATTTGTAAGGAAAAATAGATATGGGTCAATGTGGGGATTTTAAGTCACAGGGTTATGTTTACTTGGCAGAGACAGCTCTGTGTACTGATACTTGAGCTAGCTTTAAATGTGCTTGTGTATCTGTATGGCACAGCATGTAAAGATACTTACTTATGCCCTGGGAACAGTAGAGGTGTGTTAGTTCAGTGATCCACCAGTGCTAATTAATTTGATTGCCAGGTTTGTTAGACCTAGACCAGTTATCTTCGCAGAACATTATCCTGCCTCGGATAGACATGCACTTGAAAGCCCAGCTCAACTTTTCATGCAGAGATTCTGTGTCAGACCCAAAATCACTGCCGTGCCCATCTTTGCAGCTCTTTTTGTCTTGCTTTGGTATTTTATTTCTGTAGATGTGAGAACTTTACCTTCTGCAATTCTTCCTCCTCGGTATAGCGTTCCAGAAAGAAGATACTATCTTCTGTCAAACATCCACTGAAAATGTATGTTTTTCTCCTGCTTGCTTATACCCCTCAGCTATTCTTTTGGTCTGTTATTATCTACGAACCTTACTTTAATGTTATTAAATTCTATGGTGAAAATTGAGTTTTAATGAGAAACACTACAGAAAATAAAGATGTATTTTAATGTAACAAAGGTGGAAATCATGTGTGTTTTCCCTAGTCTGGCTTTTTGGCTACAGTGAGATGGAGAGAAAGCTCACACATTCCAACACCTAAAGGCAGGGAAAGATTCCTAAAACCAAAGAGATGCTACCTGTCTTGAACTGCACTGAATTATATTCAACAGAAACTGAGAAGCAAAAAGAAATTTGCTTTATCATGCCCAGATTTATTGGGTCAAGAAGTAAATAGGATTTAAACAAAGCCAAAAAAGAAAATATGCCTAATGGAGCAGATATTTTTTTTCCTGGTTGTGGATAAAACATATTCGTTTCCTGTTAAGAGCCTTCTATCCCTGTAAAAGAGTAAATACTAGACTCTGATCCATTGTTGCCCAGGTTCTTTGTTTCTTAGAGACAAAATATTTCCTGAACAGATAAGAGAAACAAGTTTGATTGACAGCTCTTAGCAGAGTCTCATCAGCTGCTGTGCTGACAGCCTGGTGATGCGCACTGTGCTGATGTGGTCGGGACTGACAGGTGATTGACAGCCCAAGACTGTGGAGACAGGAAAGATGAAGCATGCTCAGTAAGAATAATGTGCAGTGTTTATGCAGCACTGCAGAGAATAGGAGCTAGAAAGTTAACTCTTTCAGAACAAAGTGACACTGTAACGCATAATGGAGGCAGTTGCCACTGCACAGAAAATTAGAGCTTGTCTACCTTTCTCTTCTGTTCACTAAATGCTTTCTGTTCATGGAGGAGCTATGTATCGTGAGGAAGCAAAGGCATGAGTTATCACATTTGTAGCGGTAAAAAAATTTCATGTGTGGTAGGTATGATGGAGTCCTCAGAATGGATTTATTTAAGCCTATAGATGTAGAATGTATTGAGAATTTCAGGCACTTTTTATGGGCTTCCATCACCCAATTTTTTATGGCATTGCATAATGTTACACAGCAGAAATTTCAGATGGAACCAGTTGAGCTCTTTTGCTCTGTGTATGCCTAGAAAAATACAGTGATTTCAGTTTTATTGTTGCTCTGAATCTGTAGCTGATAATTGAATATGCATTTTGTGTTATAATTGCTATTACAGTTTGTGTTTGGAATGTACAATATAACTATACCATGCTTTGCATTTTATGCACTTGTTCATTTTCTCTGTTTGGCGCATGAACCCTGCTTGATTTTTCTCAATTTCTTGATTTTTTGATAACTGTAAAGTTAGAGGTACAGTTTTCTGGGCAATAGTTCCAGAGTACAGTGAACTTTGGGCCAAATGGTAAAATCAGCAGCTTTAACATGCTTCTCTAAGATTCTCCATGTACCTTTAGAATATATTACATACATTACATACCTATCTTAGACTTTACTACAAATTAATTAGTACATACACAGCAAGCGAGCGGCAACAAATTCATTCTACCTTTGTCCCTGTTTATAACCTGTGCAATACTGGTAACTTTACAGCCCTTTGTTGGATAATTTCTGTGGGGGTTGATGGTGGAAAGCTACATCTGGTGGGCATTTCTTACAAGCAGGGGACATAGTTTGAGAATTAGAAGGGAAAGTTCGCCACACATTACCCACTTGCTTAACTATTGTCAAAAAGATGGTTGTGAGAGGCTAGCACGCTGTGTTATCACCCCAGGTTTCTATAAAACTGCCGTCTGGCTTCTCTCACATAACTCTTAAAGAGAAAATTAAATTTGCCAAGAGAAACAGATTGTAGTATTTCCAGGAACATGCTCTTTCTTTTTGCTTTTATTTTTTTCCCAGAGAAATCCCGGTCATTAAACATGATTTGAGCATTCAGGTACAACACAGTAAATTGGCCTAGCTTAGTAAGTGAGACAGATTATTCTGTGCGACTGCCTGGTCTTCATCTTTGTATACCACTCTTCTAGTTTTGTTGTTTTCCAAAGTTTTTTGGCAATACTTTCGAGTTTAAGTTCAGAACACAGATGAAAATTTCGTTAAAATCAGGACTAACAGCTCCACAAGTGCCTGTGGATCACCACTAGCACCTCCACCCCTCAGTTAATGATTTCTAATTGATAATTACTACTTAAAATTGGTGTTTTAAGGAGTTCTCAATCCATTTTACATATGCTCTGTTAAAACTGTATATTAATAATTTTTAGTAAGAATATGAGCAAGGCACCAGTAAGTCAAATGCATTACAGGTGTCTAAGTGTATTACACCTATGCATTTATCTTTATCACCCAAACTTCTGTAAGCTTATCAAAGAGTAAAATGAGATTTGTTTGACAAGACCTATTTTACATAAGCCCATGTTGACTGGCATTAATTACATCCCTTTCACTTCAATCTTCTTCAGTTAAATCCTGTATAATTTTTTTCACTATTTTGTCTGGATTGATAATGTTATACAGTTATCTGACTGTATAGTGTCCCTTCTTAAATATCAGCACAACAATAGTCCTTTTTTTTTAAACTCCCTCAGTGGTTCTTTTTTTTTTTTTATAATTATTATTTTATAGCACCAGATAAAAATGTGCAAAAGAAACTCTTAGAACTGCTAATTTTAAAACATTTACTCCTAATAGATACTATTTAAGATCCTTCTTAGCTGCTGACGGACTAGGAAGCACTTTTCATCTCATGATAAACATTCTTTCCAAAAGTAGAATAAAAAAGCTTTTTATATATTGATGTTAACAATTTTTCTGTTTCCAAATTAAATTAAGTTTTGAATAAAATTCAAGGTCTTTCTTATTTTCTCTAGCCCACACAGTCATGGATTTTTCACTGACACCTTCAGCACCTCATTCTAATATTTTATGTTTCATAATGTGTTTTTACAAAATGCTTCCCCTCTTTTTCTCTTTCCTTTTACATTCTATTTTCATCATAATGATCAGGGGTTTTTTCCTTCTAATTATTGCCTTCATTTTTCTACTAACTTTTTTGCCAAAGTTTTTTTTCTTTATCACAGTATAGTTGTAGCTTTTGGATATCTTATCAAGTCTGTTTAAAAGATTCGTAATTTTCATGCGTAGTTTTTATCCATGTTTTGTCCCAGTCAGTTGAGCTTTGGTGAATTCGGCATTTTGAAGCACCAGCTGTATCTCTCCTTCTGATTGGGATTGCCTTTTCTTTGTCTGTACTGAATGTATGTTTTGGATGGCATTTGTACAGAAACACATGGTCTGATTGGAGAGTGTCGAGAGGAAAGCAAAAGCCTTGAAAATAAGACTTACTAAGAAAAATGAAAGAATTTGAGTTGGTCAGTCTACAGAAGACATGGGAAAAAAGGAGAGGGGAAAATGGGACATAATAGCAAGACCTATCAAGGAAAGGCGTGTGGTCTGTTTCCATATCCATGATAAGCAGAAGAGATACTGGCTTTAAATTGCATTTAAAAAGTACATTGAGGGGTTAGCTCTTACCAATAAAAAAAAATTTGCTGGAGCAGATTCCCTGGGGAGGCTGTGGAGCCTCCATCAGCCAAGGGGCTGTGTCTGACCTGCATCTCCGATTCCCTGGAGTCGCTGGTCCCAAAGCAAGTGCCAGCTGTTCAGTTCAGGCTCAGCCATTTTAACAAGTTCCAGAATGATTTTCTCATCTAAACTTTTTGGGATTAAAAACACTCTACTATTTCTCATTTTTAACAATATGAATAATGTTTTTCTAATACTGCTGGCTATGCAAAACTTCCCGCATGAATCTTCCACCGATTTCCTTCAGAACATGCGTTTTTCTTTTTCTCCATATTACTGACAGGTGCTGAAGGAGTAATTCCTTCTAGTTCCTGATTTGCGATTAGCAGATATGAATTAGACCTTCACCTCTGCCCGCCGCAGGCTTGCTAGTTAGCATAATGTTCCTGTACCTCTGAGTTATTGATACCTTTAAAATACAAAAGAGCTTCTTTACTGTAAAGTGCCAGCCATGTGCAACGTGTGTGTGCATGCACGTATGTACATACACAACCTCAGATGGGTACTCCATGGAAACGTTTATCATGAAAACTGTCCTATCGACCTCTTTTCGAGTATCTTACAAATAAATACAAGATTTCAGGTATTTGTAAGAAATGGGTATCTCAAATCTCTTCTGCTTGTTACTAAGCACGTTACAGAAATCAATGTTGGAATCCTTATGTCTGTGAAGTGGCACCTGGAAAAGCGCTACTAAACTCCTAATGTGAATATTGCACAATTATATATAGTCTCTAATTGCAATGGCACACCGAAATCCCAGTCAATCAGATTGATTCTGCTGCTGTATAAACAGATTAAGCGATAAGCCCTCTTTGGGAGAAATCATAATATAATAGGACGTGATACATTATAGGAGCCTAGGGTCCATTCAGAGAGCAGGAAGAATAAAGGCAAAATTAACATGAGAGAATCACGGTGATTTGTGGGCCTTTCCCTTGCCCAATACAAATAATGCCTTTGTTGTGGTTGGCTTTTGT
Source organism: Aramus guarauna (assembly GCA_013400195.1). Lineage (NCBI taxonomy): Eukaryota > Metazoa > Chordata > Aves > Gruiformes > Aramidae > Aramus > Aramus guarauna. The sequence goes on along the minus strand of VXBL01000336.1, from coordinate 56,125 downwards.
TCACCCATTTGGTCCAAATTATGTAGTGTTCAGTTCTTTCTCTCTGCTGGAGACCATGTTAATAAAATGCTGGAAATCCATGCAAAATTGTGGAAATCGATAGCTTTTTACACCAAAATATTAAACAACTTTTCACTATTACAAACTCAGGGTAAATGATTTCTTTCTTTGCACAGTGTGATGGCAGTTGTGAAGAACTGGTCAATACTTTTTCTGTTTTGCTGAATAACTCGCAGGCAGATCAGTGTTTGGCTTCAAATGGCATCAGTACATTAGATAAAGATCATTAAGTCTTTTTAAAAATTGAGAAATAAAAATGTTCCTATACTGAGCTATTTTAAAATATTTTTCTATGAAATTTAAAATATTCAGATGTTATTCAGCTTTTAAAATTATCATGTGATTTTTAAGATGGTCAGTTAATATATGTTATGTTCTTGCAGAACAATGTTTTAATATACTTACAGAGTTCCTGTAAGAAACAAGACTCAGTCTGAATATTCATCCAAATCTAGAATTATATGTACCTTTCCCTTAGTAGTCAGGAAATATTTTTCTTCTACATTTTTTGTTTTCTTTTTTTTTTTTTTTAATTACACTTATGTTGTTTCTTTTCCTGAAGTGAAACACCCCACTCTATCAATGACCTAAGCAATACCATAAAAAATGGAAACTTTGTGGCAAAGCATATTTTCATGTTTTCATCTTGTTTCTAGACCAAAGAGAGGCATTTAAATAAGTACAGTAGTTTTCCCCACAGCTGGTGTAAACTATAATAGTTTGGAGCATACGGATTTCCTGAAGGTATTAGAAACAAATTTCCTTTTATAGAGCACTGAATAACTAAACCGTGAACTATCAGACTTTTTTCTTCCCTTTTTGAATCCTCAGATGTAGGTGAATCAGATTGTCAGTCCTAATGGGTTTGGGAGCTTTATGTATATTATGATAACTTCCTAACAATTTGAAAATTCTATATTGTGCATATACACTTGACACTACAGGTAGTAGTGTCACAGACCTCACGGCACTAGGACACTAGCAGGACAAGGCTTGTAGGTGCAGATGATCTTTTGTAAGTTCAGATAATAAAAAATTTGCTGCAGAGTATGACTTCTACCCGCAGATTTAATCTCGCAGACATGTATGCACACACAAATAGAACACAGACAAATATGCGAACATGCATCCTAATATAGTGTTGGGTTTATTAAACAAACGTGCATATTTGGGTTTACTGTACAAATAAAACTTTAATAACATTTTTACATGTATTTCAATGATGCAGTAGTGCTGTTCCACATGATGCACCTTATTTTTAGGCACTAGGTATTTACTGTAGTGCAATATTTTTAAATGGCTTAGGAGAATACAATATGCAACATCACCAAAAATTATGGAATCTTTATAGAAATACATTTAAACTGGGTCAGCTGCAGCACCATGATTAGTAGAAATAGAGCCAAAAGCTGACTCTGGACACTGAGATACTGTTCCCAATTCCATATTGGAAGTTTCCTTGAATTAATGTAGTCATGAATTTTTTTTTTAAAGTCTGCTGTGTATGAGAAGGCTGAGATATTACACAGCAGCTATCGTTCTTTATCATATTGAATTCTGCACTCCAAATTATATTACCTTTAAAATGTTGCTGACATTTTGCTGTTCCACTATTCTGATCCATACAGGTTTTATACCATAGTATTTTAAGTTCATTCTGGTGCACACAGCAGTGTAAGCAGTACCTTGCATTTCTTGTTTCTTCTCTCCTTGTTTTCTCAGAGAAGTGGGTGCTGTGGAGTATTTGTTTAGGATTTTTCAAGACAAATGCAGGCAATATATAGATACTATTAAAAGCTTACATCAGAGAGGACAGTTTATAGGTATATGTATTGGATTTGGAACAGAATGATTGAGATTTGTGATATTCCTTTGATTTTGTGGAGTTCAAGATACTTTTCTACTGAACTACTGGTAATGTCCTGTCTCCTGAAGGACATTCATTGCCCAGCGCCCAGCTCTACCTGCACAGGAGGAAGTGCTAATCCAGGCCCAGTATTCCAGAGCTGGTGTTGTTTTGTTTTGTTTTGTTTTGTTTTGTTTTTTTAAGGATCTTTGCTCCATGTCACAGAACGTGAGTGTTGATACCTTGATTTTATGTTGTATGGGAAAGCCAAGAGTAGTACAGGCTAGCTCTGATGCACTAGGCATGACCCGGGCTGCTGAGAAGATAATGCCACAGCACATGGAGTTACCTGCAACCCTACGGTTTCGCTGTGTAGGTCTGTTTCATTGCTGTCACCCAGCCAAGACATGTGGATCATCATTCACTGGTTCAGCAAAGTTTATTGCTCAATGGTGCTATCCCACGCAGCTTAGCATTGGACAAGATGTCTCTTCCATACCTCTACTCCAGAATGAACTGCTCGTTTGCAAGAGCATTCCTTCAGCCGACGGGGCTTGTGCCTTGACTACAGTGTCTGGAAAGAGCTATTCCTTCATCATCAGTGTTGCTTTTTCATACCATTCATCTTGAAACAGCTGCTTTTCATCTGTGGCTTGGGCTAATCTTAGAAGTTTACCATTTTGGATATAGTGGAGGATGTGTGCAGGGAAGCCGGCGGACAGCTATTGGTTCAGGAGCAGCTTTTGGGTCAACATCATCCATGCAGTTTGCTGGGTGCCTGAAAGTAGATGTTCACCATTTTGTTGTATCTTTTAAAAATCCATTACTGCTCCCATCGCCATTTGTCTATGAAAAAAGCTTTTATATACATTGTATCTAGTCCAGAAATATTAGAATACTGTGTAATTAAATTTTATTTTTGTCTTTAATGTCTGGACCTGAATTAATAGGGCATTACTTTTCATCCTGATATCAATCTTGTTCCTTTCATTCAGATCCAAATTCCTTTGTAGTACATGATTTAATTCACTAAAATAAGGTAAAATGAAACCCTGGATCAGGGAGCATTAAACTAACATGGTTTTGGTGGCACATGTGATAGCAGCAGCCTGCTGTTTGTGTTTCCCTCTCCTCTTGTAGTTGCTCAGAGACTTTAAAACTTTTTTCACTCTCAAGAATCTATATTATCTATAGTTGTTCCTCCCCGCCCCCGCTCCCCACCTTTCAGTCTTAAGGAAAATCAGTTCATCCATTATTAAATTAGATTAGAGGGATTAAAAATACACTTTTCTTTTATAAAATCAAGTCCCTATGTTGGTTTTTTTTTAAGCAATCCTGAACTCAAACTAGTTTGGTATTCCCTAACTGAGGATCAGGGCTTTCTTTTGTGGCAAATTAGCTTTGATTTGACAGCTATTTTTGTTTCAAGATTGTATGCACACCAGCTTTTCTGCTGAGGCGTGGCTCTTAGGGACAGTTGCACATGCATGGCTGGCTGTGCATCAAATTCTGTAATCCAAAGGGATGCTCCAGGTCATAGTTATTTTAAAAAAAAAAAAAAAAAAGTCCAGCCAAAGAGATGTTGAACCATAACATGGCCTTGCACCAAGAAAATGTTTATCAAGTTGGACAACAAAAGGGTATCTGCCCTTTCCAGACTGTTTCTATTCAATATTCTGCTTTTCTTCATCATGCATGCACAATGAAATTGATTGAACTGGTTAGTAGTTTTAGAGTGAAAATAAAATAGAGGGTGTCTTATATCAAGAAAAGGGTTTAGCTTAACTTAGTAAAATGTGCACGACTTGTCATATGAATTTGTGTACAACTTGAGAACTTATGGTGGGGAGAAGGTGCTCAAGTAAATAGAAGGGAAAAGTCTGGAAAATACATTCCAACTTGGTGACCCAGCATCTCCAACCACCTTCAGAAAGGTAGAGTTTGTACGGTTAGCACTCTCATGGGCAGCTTGTTAATTTAAGGTTATAATCTGTTGTGCTAGTAGCTGGAGGCTACATCGACATTAGTAAGCAGTGCAGTGCAGTAGTAGAGCAAAACAGCTAGTGTTGAGGGCATGACATGAACACAGCACATGTTTTGCAGAGGTTTACTCTGGACTAGGTCCAGTCCGGTCTAGTGAACTAAATGCCTGTTAATGGCTGGCACGCATTTGGTGCATTCCTGGAGTCCATCTGATTCCTCTCTTGTGAAGGGAATCCAGTTTGTGAGCTTGGAGACCTCTCCACAAAGCAGACCAAAGCAGGGTGATTCAGCCACTGACTTCAGAAAAGTGGTCCTTAACTGAGCTAAAAAGTGAGTGTGAATTCAGCTCTGGAAAAGGAATCCCTTTGTGATAATGCCTTCATTAATCATCCTGCCATGTCTGGCATACTGGGTAAAAAAATTGGTTTAATTTTACTTTTGATATCAGTTATAGCACAGAGGGAATAACCCTCTGCTCTTCTGCTTCCAAAAAAAGCATGTTAGTCCTGGAGGAGTCTATTCTACATATCTAGCCCTGATTATGTTCCTATGATAATGCTCTTCTCTGGTCTGATGGCAATTCCCCTTCCTCAACCACCTGCTTGATTTTTTGCCTTCTGGAGATGCAGAGAAGGTAGACTATTCAGCACGCCGTCTCCCATGCTTTTCACTTATTTTAGTCTTTGCGAGGTCTGCAGCCTTGCCTTTCGGTTAGCCCCTCCAGTGCCGCTGACCTACCTCAGGGTAAGCCGGTAGCCAGGCTTGGCAGTAGCTGTTTTTTTCTGCTCCAGCCCCACTTCCCCCATGTTGGGTCAAGCAGTTAGTCCCAGCTGACAGACCTAGAGTGCCATATGGAAACCTCATCGCTCAGGCAATGGGGTCATGTGTGTTCTTGGCGTACTCTGAACGCCAGTCTTACATCCCAAAATGCTGCCTTCTGAAGCTTCTTTCCTCCCATCAATTCTTTTTAATAATAACAAAGATAAAAGACCTATTTAGAAACTGATGGTGTGATTCTACAGTGTAGAGCTCAGATATAATAAATATAACTTTAGCTGCTCCTAGCAATAACTTTTTCAAAAGAATGTAACCAATATGTCAGTAGAAATACTGTGGACTGCCATGACTTCAAATTACTATTAATATACCTTGATATGTCTCTTGATTGTAGAAAGGTGCACACATACATCTAGATTGTAGTAAATTTGTATACTATCAAATTCATTTGTGCAAATATATGTGATCGTGTAATTATAGTCTGCATTATTGCAATACAGATGCACAGGGAAGCAGGATTAAGATTGTGCTGTCAGCTTCAATTTGAACATCCCCTGGCATCTGAGCATACTGCAATGCAACATGAGCTTTTGGTGAAGCTTTTGCTGCAACTGCTAGAATTCAGCTCAATGCCTGCTTCTCTTTTGCAAGTCACTGCTATCCTAAACTCAGATATGTGGACCTGGTCATTCTGATCAGTGTGTTGGTCACCCACAGGACGCAAAAAACTTAGGAATGGAAGTAATGTCCATGAGGAACGTTAGCTAGTACAGAAAAAGGCAGTGTAGCTTCTCAGCAGAAGTGGTCAGTGAGAACTGTGACACAAGTACACAGAGCAGAGCATCCCCTGCACCTGGCCACCACTAGTGCGTCTTGCTACAAGGGAAAATGAAGCAAAATGTCCCACGAGACAAGTTAGCACAGACCAGCTCTCTCCTTGCCTTCATAATTACAGAACTGCCACTTCTGGAGAAAAAGGACTGACCCAGCATTTAGACGTCCTTCTAGAAAGGAGGGGAATGTCAGTATTTGATTTTTGCTTGTTTGTACAATGTATCATGAGGTAGGCATTCAATTCTGTTTAAGTTGAATGATTGTTTAAAGATGTTTTAGTATCTACTGAAAGTGCTAGTTAATACATGGAGACAATAAACAAAAAATACTATTTACGGAGAGCATGTTAAAGCCATTTTTAAGCAAGGCTTTAATGAGATAACATCGACGTGAGAATTTTCTGGCTTGCATGTCTTTCTAATTGAGTATTACACTTATATCTCTTCTTTTTTAAAGTAAGGGTTTTTGCAATTGCACAGCATTTGTAATTTGTCTTTATGAAACTGATACATCTACTCACCAGACCGTGACATATTTCTCTAGACCTGTTGATATGATCTAAACTATACTTTTTCTGTGTACTTTCAATTGGCAAAAAAAAAGTCAGCAGGATTGAAAGGGACAACCATGAGTCCTTGACCATGAAATTTTTGAACAGTTCTAATATTAGAGAAAAAGAGCTGGGAGCTTGGATCAGACAGCTGTGTTATGATAGCATGTACAACTTTTCGTGTACACATTACTATCCAATTTTCATTCTCACTGAAGAACATCATAGATTATTTTTTTTTGCAAGCTTTTTAAGCGCTTATGTCTTTCTCTTTTCCTTCTTTATACAATCCTAGTTATACTCTGATTTTTGTCACTGTTTTACTTTATGAAAGATGCTATTTGACGTGTCTAGCTAGTTTAGTTACAAAGGAAGGAAGCAAAAAGAAAATAGCATCTTAATATACTCAGTATATTCAAGTCAACAGCACTTGGGAAAAACAGTGATTTGGTTTATACTCGTATGCCTTACCTATGCAATGATGAGACAAAGGAGCAAAGACCAAAATTTTCAGAGGCAGAGAATGGTTACAATCATTTTTACAAGTGTTCGTGTAAACTTCTCATTAATATATCCATAACTGCCATTATTTACAGCTATTTGAGGAAAAGAAAAATTGCTATTAAAAACATCATGCTATGTATTTAGAGTCTCACCATCATTTATGAAACTTATTCTTAAAACTTAAACTTTTGCTTTTTCATAAAATAATTATTCGTGTTCCCAGGTTTCTGGCACAACCGACTTGGTAAAATGTCATGCATATATAGCTTTCCTATTTGAAAAGCAGTCTAGGAAAGATAATATTTGATTGATTGCATATGAGTAAACCTACTATTTCAGACAACGTAGCTGAATGTATTTTATGCAAAACTATTACAATGCATGGCTCTTCTAAAACAAAGATAGGCCAAAACATCAGTAATTATAAGAGTCTTTATGCAGGTTCACAGCAGTACAGCAGTTTTCTTTCATTTGATAATTACCTTGTTAAGCTAGTGTCCAGCTAGCGCTGTACCTTTTAAAGAAAAATAATCTGCTCATTAATTCATGGCAGAGCTCCACCACTCTTCATCAAAATATTGGTCTGGAAATGCAACTGACTTTTAGATTTTCTGGACTGAAGTAAGCAGCTCCTTCTTAGTTTCCCTCTGGATCATTTGCCACTCTCTTTTTCCATTTTTCCATTTCTTATCTCTACTGTTATGCTTCAAATTATGCCATACTTAGGTGCCTGTGTTTGGATGAGTTCTACCCAGTGCTAGGTAAATGGCAGAACTCCCTGCCTCAGTACAAACCAAAGAGTATGTGATTTTTTTATTTTTTTTTGGCCTCTCCATTTCCATTTTTGTTCCATTCTTAACAAACTTTGCCTGTTAAAATTAAAAAAGGAACGATATATACCACCTTTTTAACTCCTCACATATTTTTCAGACTAGAGAGAGACATGGTTCATGTTGCAGGGATAGCAGATAACACAAGAATCCTTTAACAAAACATGTAAAAGTTTCCTTGGATGATGTGAGAATGGCTACAAATCCTCAAAGGGAAGTTTTTTTCCTTTCTTTGATATTTCAAATGTAGCTCAGACTTGTTTGGTGGGATTACTGAGAGGTGTTGACAGTCTTAGATCAGTGGAAACCTTTCTTAAAAGTTACATATTCTTCTTTTTCTTCCTCCTGAAGAAATTTAACTTCCTGTTTCACATCTTAGATGCCTCATGCTCACTGAGGATAGCAACAATCAGGTTTATCCTGTTGCTGAACTAGCTTAAATATAGACATCTATAAAGACAGCAGTAATGAATCTCAGCTAATATCCTGTTTATTCTTACAGAGCTTTTGTATGGATTCCTTTGCTGTCACTGAAGATGCTTTTATGATTTCTGTAATGTATTTCTCTTTCAAAACAGCAGAGAAGCTTTCATCTGTCTGCCATCATTACTATTTACAATTGCAGTGGCACTAAAGATGATCTTCCTCAAGTTTCCAATCCACAGTATTTTCTCAGGCGCTTCAAAACTGCCAGAAGTTATTTCAGGGATAATACATTTAATATAGACTATTAAATCTGATGCCTTGGATTCCTCAAGACATGTCAGGAGTGACTCAAGCTCTTATTTGTTTTCCCACGGACCACATGAGACCATCCTTTTATTGGAAATCAACCCAATTTTAGCCATTGCCAAAAGTGCAATGAAAATTAGTTCAGGATGGCTGAAAGGTCGTAAGATGCTTTGCTAAAGGTATATCTCATCAGAGTCCTCCACTGAGTGCTCTAGACATGCTGCAGAGTAGGAAAGTCCAATTTTCTACTTAAATGAAAAAAAAAAAAGCATGGGGGTGGGTGGGTAGTGGTGTTTCAAAGTCCTCCTTTGCTTTTACTTAACATGACATCTTAAGTAGTCAGTTCTTTTTTGACTTTGTATGGCAGTTGAGTGCCCAGTTCCGTCATACGCTTTCACATCCTGACCTTGTGCATAATCTGAGAACATGAAAGTGGGAGAGGGCAGGAAGGAGCTCTGGCCTGTTGGATCCCTCCTGTGAAGCACTCATTACCCTTACCAGCTCCTAAGCTGTCAGTGCATAGGATGTGACATCCAGAAGTGCCTCTCTGCAGCCTCTGGGACGACTGTAATTCCCATGTGGATGGAAGCTGAATTGGCTTTAGAAACTGTTCCCTGCCTCCTGGTAGGAAGAACCAGCTGTTTTTCCTGTTCAGGAACATTTACAGACATTCCTTGAGCCTGCCTTCCCCTCACCACATACTTTTATGCTTATAGTTCCAAGGATCCCCAAAATGCTTTAGAAATACCACTTTACTGATTCATCCCACCCAACGGAGCCATCTCTTGGAAGGTATCTGGATTTGTCTTGTTTGGGGATTTTTTTTCTGATGTTGGTCAAAGTAAGAAGTCTCCTACAAGATTCAGTCTGGACCTTCCTTCCCTGTTCAAATAGCAATGCATTGCTGTGCAGACTTTTACTAAAGGCCACCTGCTGTTCATTTGAGGTTTGGTAAAACTGCTATTTCTTTTAAGTTTAGTGGGACACAGGCATTCATCAGTGCTTTGTCTCTGTAGGCAGAAAAGTGTCTTTTGAAATTAGAAGGATGCCACACTGTAGAATCTCAGAAAGTGTCATGGTCTACACGCTTGACACAGTTGGAACAGTTTTCCTATTCTTGTTTCTGCAGTATTTAGACAACTGAGCTCCTCCAAGCTCCCTATTATCTGTCACTTCATTCCCCCCTCTCCTGTGCATGAAAAGAGTAAGTGGGGACCCTACCACAGGAGCAAATTCTTCTCCTAGCTGGAGATAGAGGGTCACTGCTGGGGCTGGCCAGGGAATGGGACCTGAGGCCCCAGGGGGCAGCTGGTATGGGGGAAAAAGAAGGATTGTAGGAGTTTGTAATGTCTGCCAGTGGGATAAACACTGGAGAAGGAGGTAGGAGAACAGATCCCAAATATTTTTTTTCTGGGTGTTCATTTCTAACATGTATTTGAGGCTCAGTATTTGGCTTATAGCAGACATGAAGGGAAACCTAGCACCTGAAAAGCACAGTGATCCTCACCAGACTGTTGTGTTTTGTTTTTTTTTAAGTAAACATCAAGATGAATTTTTATCTTAATACCACTTTTGAGTGTTCTGAGGTCTTATCTCTTGTGAAAGGCAACACAGTGAGCTGGATAAGTAGTATTCTAAAAACTCTGAAAATAATAAGTTCAAGATGAATTGTCTTGCTCTAGTTATATGTAGATGCTAGGAAGAAAACACAAATCCTCTGAGTTAAAATTCCTTAACTTTCACTACAAAATCAGATTTTTTTCCTTACACCACCCTTCCTAAAGCTTTGGAAAAGATACTGCCTAGTTAGAAAATTATTTCTCTAGTTAACCTCTTCTTTTACTATTATTTTTTTCACTTATTTTTCTGCTGTTGCCACCTTTGCTACGTTTTGCTTCATTTCGGAGAGAAGGCACTGAAGTAGCATGGGAACCGCTGTTTTCTCAGGATCCAGAAAATTGCCAAATACCATGCTAAGAGATCCAATCTGATTTTAAGATCAGAGTTAATAAGGTCTAGCTATGTAACCAAAAGTCTGAAAGCCTGCATGATCTAAACTGAACGTCTTGTGAGTTGTATATCACCATAAAATGCAAAGCAGTTATTTTTCTCTTGCTGTAAGTGTTACTTGAGGTCTGAGAAGAATTCACGGAACTTGCACAGGAAAAAAATCTCTCTTCCACATTGGCATCATTAATCCTGCATTTTCTACAGCAAAATATAAATTAATTTTATGTAGCGCAGAGCTAAAAATCAAAGGTAATAAAACCTTCCAGGTTACTTCTAATATTCTGCAGCATGTCTGACTGCATCACATTATCAATGGAGAAAAGACAGTTTCCATTTCAGCACACAGTCTTTTTGAGCTTTTTATCCTATAACCTTTTGTTTTCATGAGGAAAATTACCATGCTGTCATTTATTTTGTCTCTGCCACTTTTACAGTACCAGGGGTGAAAAATCCTGTACCCAGTGATTCCTGTCCAGTAGCTGTTCTGAGAATTTGTGCTTTTACACGCTTTTAAAGTGAGTTTTTTCTTCTTTAATTCATAACCAAAAAGCTACTGTAGATAATACTGTGCAAACATTGTACATACTATTGTATGTGCCAAATAAAGCTGCTTCCTTCTGCTATGATTTGTGACTGGAGTTACACCTCGACAAGTGGAAAAGGTCTAAGGGATGCAAAGGATCTAAGTCTTGTCTACTCAGATTGTGACAGTTAATTCAGGTAAGATTTGTTGTGTTGGACAAGTTCAGATGCCTTTTTTGATTGCCTGTCCTAAACACTGCAGCACATGGGAGATGGGTATCCGACAACTCAAACTGCCTTTCCACATGCACAGGTACTGGGAACTTCCAGTGAGTTATCTTCTGCACAAATCAACTGTAAAGACTTTCTACTTGACCCTCTTGCAAATGGAAGTCCATCCACATCTTGGAATTAGATGGTGTGAATTTTGGTCATCATGTTTGCAATAAAATGTCTGTCTTTACTTGCAACACCAGTCCTACTTATATTTTTTCTCTTTCTTGTATCTGTGTTACTTATTACTGAGGCTATGCTTTAGGGTTAGACTGTGAGGATGATGAAAACGGACCACAGGTTTCAACAACAGAGTCCTAGAATGTGTTCTAGAACGTGTATTTAAGGCCTTAAAAAATTGCCCTCATTTTCAAAATTCCAAAACACCTTATTTTCCACCAAGTTAGTGAAAGTTACTTGCATGATTGAGGGGAGGACAGTCACAGACACACAGAGGAGATAAATGGGGTGTGCATGTGACAAGCCAGTGTGAGGTTGGGTGGCTGATACCACTAGTGCAGTTGAAAATGCAGACCTGAATATCAAGGCCCATTTTAAGAACAAATCTGTGCCGTGGAAAAAGCTTGTCAGGCAAATAACCAGCATTTTCACTCATTAAGTTTTTAGCATCCAAGATACGTTTGGTCTATATTTCTAAGTTTCTTATAGGTGAAAGGACCTCTTAGAGGCAGAAGAGAAATGCTGGTGTCTCTCTCCATTATTAGATGTCTGACAGAAAAGGGCAATGCTCATCACATGGCAGTTGTGCATTGGATTTGTGAGGCTAAACTGTTAGTGTCTCATAGCTGTCTCATTTTGGATAGGAGAGGTAACCTGTTAGGTCCTCGTGAAAGGCTAAGCCTCTTCCATACTACTTCTTCATTCATATCTTTTTGGGAAGTAGTGACAGTCTGTGTAGACTACATCATCTTGTCTATGTCTATCATTTGGCTTGTAACTGTTAGGTATCCATATAAATATATGGCTAAGGAAATGTAATTGCATGAATTATACAATAATTTTATTAGCTGACACAAAAATCAACTTCTACACTTTTTTCCCCTAGACAAATACCATGACATTTGTGTAGATGTGAATTAAAAATGCCATATAGATAGAGCCTGGGCTTCTGAACTCTGTTGAAAATGGAATATATATAGCTGTCAAAAACAGTAACAAAAAACTAGGCAGTGAGGAGGCAGATCTGTCATTCAGACTGATTGGGCTTACATACATTCACCACTTTCTGTATCTTGCGCTATGCAGTATTTGATCGTCCAGACGGCTTTTATCAACTGTTCAACTGACAGAAGTCCATTGAAAATTGGCCTAACGGTGTGTGAATTACCTTGCTATGATTCCTCAGGCACCGGAGGGCGGCTGTTAAAGGCTGAATCCGATTCACCTCTGTGCTCGTGTCAGGCTAAGCAGGTGTTACTTCTGGTTTTATTTGTTTTATCTGATTATTCATTTAACAGAAATTGCCAAATAAAAAACCCTGACAACTTCTTTTAGCTAAAGAGAGGAGAATTTGCTGGAATGCAGTGCTTACTCCTTCCCTAATGTCAGTTTTGTTTCCATTCCTTTATAATACATATCCATGTTCAATTAAGTTTAGTTTTCTCAAACAGCTAGTTGTCTGTGCTGCTTCCAAAGCAAGCCAGGCATGAGTCTTTGCTTTATGTACTTTAGTGTCCAAAAAAAAAGATGAAAAGGATCAGAGAAAATTGAAACAGAGGGACTTTATTTACAGGAGAAAGTTCTACAGGTGTAAATGGCTTCAATCAAGTCCATTTTATTTTGATATTTCATAATTCCCAAACTTCTGTGGCTACTTCTAAAATGCTGTTCCTGCTGTTTACCAGCACTTAAAAATTTACAAAGAGCAAAGACTTTTTGCATTAGTAGATTCATCTCCGTTTCTTTGTCCTTTCCTGTTTCCAAGATCAGGTAGTGCCTGGCAGGGAGCGTGCTGTTACCACACTCTGCTCCCTACTCTGTAAACTGCCTATGGCTTTATGTAAAATGTGAGGCTCTTAGTACTTGGTTGAACTGATAGAAACTAAGTAGCATAGTGCACGTGGTGTGTTACCCATGTTGAAAATCACACGTGACATGAAACGCACACAGTGTTTGACGCAAGAACCACAGCTATGAATGTCAGACTCGCTGTGCTCAAGCCCACATTGAAGCACCACCTTCTTCCATTCTGCAGCAGTCAGAAATCTATCTATTCAGTTTTAAGTGCTGTATTTTTGTTCCTTGTTCTTTGTGTGTGTGTGTGTATGTGTCTATTTTCAAGAATCTAAAATCATAACTCATGTCTGCCGTTTTAATTATAAAGCAAAGTCTTTGAAAGGACAAAGTTTAATGTGCACAATTTGAAGACGGACATTTAAACCTCTCAGCATTGCTTAAGTTGTAAGTCAAACTTTCTAATCTTTGGTTTATGTCTGTAACCAATCAGGTTGAAATCAGGGAATGCAATGGCTGATAATTTAATCTTTTGAGAGGAATTTCATCCTATGGGGAAATGTTCCCACTTAAAAGACTGAATTCTAGGAGGTGGGACCTGAATCTGATCTCACATTGGTTTCCCAGCGCTGTCACTCTTTGGCTTGGGGCAAGTTGCAAGATTAGATTTACACCCGTGTGAAATGAGTATTAGTCCTTTCATGGCTGAATCTAAGCTTGATTGTCTAGAGTGGATTTAGACATATCATTTGGATATGTCTAAATTAGATAATAAAAATTGCTTGGTTTTCCTGGCACAATTGGAAAGGAATTGGAACTGGAGAGCATCTCAGTTGATACCCCGAAATCACAAACAAATCCCAATGCCTGCTAGGAGGGCTCAGGCATAAGTTTAGCATCTGTGACCACTTCTCGTGTTCTGGGTTACACTTGGGGTTTGGGTTATCTACAAAGAAATGGCAAAAGCATCCACGTGGTATCAAACCAGGTACTGTGGTTCATTTTGTGAGGTCTCCGAAATAGATTATGTGAGTGCAAATATTTGTCAGAACCTGGTCTTGGCTATTCACCGATTTTAAACAATTGAACCACTGTCATACTGCTTCCCTAGATGCTAAAAATCAATGATAATGCCGGAGTACTTCGTTCATTGTTATTTTAGAAAATCCCTAATCAAAACAAGTATAAGTGCTGATGTGTGCTCAGTGGTGGAGTTTTGTGTGTTCCTTGGGAAGATGATATTCCCTGGAGAGAGAGGAAAGGATTAGAAATGATAACCACTTTTTAAATACATCAGCTTGCTCATGTGTGTGGTGTTTTTTATCAGCTTTACAGCAAAAGCTTCATTTGATTTGTGCAGGGATGTGGATAATAAGGAGAGAGGCCAGCGAGCTGATTTTTATAGTCTGTTTGTAGCTTAAACAAAGATCTGGGATTTTGCGGATAAAGACCAACTGAAATACAGCAGATTATGCAGATTTGTTTTTTTTTTTTTTCAAAGATTTGTTAATTTTTCCCCACACACAGCCTGATTGTCATGTGTCCACTCCACATGAAAACGGTGTTTTAAAACAATTTGTGGCAGACCTTCATCAAATTCTGCTCCTTGACTGTGCCCCATTCTTTGTATTCAGGAATGTGCCATGTTCAGGCACTGTTGCATTTGTGATAAACAGGGTTTGAACTTAGACCACCATGATATTAGCAGGCATGGTTCTCGCTGCTAAAATGCCACTGTTCTGGATAAAATCCTTGAAGTCAAACAAGAGGTGGAGCAAGCTGCCATCTTCAATGGAGGGTGAATATAAGTCGGTGGCGTGGCTCTAGTTTTTCTGTGACATGGCTAGAAATCTTGATGAAAACTCTACTGCCTTGTCTCCTGTTCAGGAGTGGAACACACAGCTCTGACAACAGATTTCTCAGTGCAGGCAGAAGTAATATTTTCCCTTTTTTCATGTAATTTTGTATACTTTATGCTTAAGTTAGGATCACTTGAATGCAAAGTGGCTTCTGGATGCTGAGAGCAAAGTGACAATTGCTGTTAAAGTCCAGCACTGTGGCTCCTGCACAGACTCTGCAGTTCACAGCTTGCCTTCTTGCAAAGCTGAACAAGATTCCCTCGCAACAGAGCTGGGACTTCCTGCGTTGGACATTAGTTGGAAGTGCAAAGAACCAGATAAATAAAAAGCATCACAGAGATGCTTTGTGTGAAAGTGTCTGCGTTATGTTTAAATGTGTAGCAGAAAGATAGGCAACTGCAAGGCAGAGTAGCAGGGCAACACATTTTAGCAGTACAGCTAGTTTTCTTATTCTGATGAAGTTTTTTTGCCCAGTGTTGGAAGAAATCGATGGTTTTAAAATTAATTTTTAGCTTGGTCTAGAATTTAGCTTCTTTCAAAACCTGAGATAGAGATGCTGGTCACATCTATTTTTAAATTCCAAAGGAAACAAATATAGGAATAAAATCATGTTTCCCTGCAGCACTTGGAAAGCAACTACTTTTTCATCCACCAGGTACCTGACCACCTGAAAATTCTGTTGACTAAAAGTTGACTAAACAAAGCTGAATCTGCAGGAATATTTGCATTGCAGAGAAAGCAATGTAACTCGGGAGCGTTCTTGCAGGCAGTGTGATACAGTGGGCAGAGCTCTGGGGGGACATGAGGAGACATGGGTCTCAACTCTGGTAACTTGTAAAACAAGTAAAGCAATGCTTTTAACGTCTGTGTTTTAATTTTTCTGATACGTGATTTATATACTCTATATTTTCAGTGAGCCATCCTTTTTCCCTTTAAGCAAGATACAGCAAATTGGAAGAGGTGGTACAGGCAAAATGAAGCATTCTTAAATAAACTAGAGCTACTTGTAGGAAGATTGAACCAGCTGTCAGTAACTTAGAACAGCTAAGGGATGGGAGCTGATTTTGCTCTTAATAGCTAGACTGTCCCTTGTTTTAGAAGACTGCTAGATATTTTCAGCTTATGTTTGCAAATTTGCCATCTTTGCTGTAGTCTTATCATATCTCATGTACAACTGACACCGCGATGAGAGATTTCTGAGGACAGCTCAGCCTGAGTGATCAATTACTGCATATGCAATCCGTAAAGCACTTTGGGTTCTTAGTGAGGTTAAGATGCTGTCAGAGCTTTCCAGTACTAAGGGTCAGACTGATGCTAGTCCTCATATTAGCTAGTACCTAATCCTGTATCAACTTCAGTGGGGATGTGCGTTGAATGCAATATTATTAAACATGAGTTAAGGTAGCTGATGTAATCCTCAAAATAATATACATCCATATATAATAGATATGGCTAAAAAACCAATACTTTTTGTAGAGCCGTTGGCTATACATGAAGAGGAAAATCTCAAGAAATAATATTCAGAGCTTTCAGAAAAACAAATATTAAGACCTACGCTTCCAAATCATCGATAAGTGTGTTGGTTTTTGTGGTGTGCTTTTGAATGGTACCCAGGCTGTGAGTTTCAATCATGTTCAGTTCATCTTGCAAGTGTCTGGCCGCAAAACACAGTTCTGAATGACCTGCTTTTTATTTTGCTATTTTGAAAGGACTGAAATAGTGGGGCTGCTGTTGAGGGACTGCCAGCCAACTGCCATCCTCAATTATATTTGGCCTTCTTCAGCTTCAGTAGGGTAAAGTCACAAAGTGCCTTCAAGAGCCTTTTTTGCTCTACAGGAAATGTCATGTTTAAGGTATAGTAGTGCATCTATCGTGAAGTGTTCAGTTAGGGGGCAAATCGTTGCTAAGGGAGGTAAATTCGGTCTCTGGGAAGCAGATGAAATAGAAAGCAAGCAAAGACTCTCCGATATAAATGAGAGAATTGGTGTCAAAAGGATAATTGTGATTGTGTGAGACAAACCCTGTGTTGCTCTGACTTTCATACAGCTGGCCATTGAAGTTCAGGGTCAGGTTGTGCTGGATATGTAAAGGCATGTTTTCAGGACTTGATCCAGAGGGAAAAGCTTCCAGGGGAACTGGCTCCATCAGGACAGGCTGCAGCCCCAGACTAAGTCGGGGGTTGGGATGGTCGCATTCATACCATAGGACCTGAAGCAGAGGTGCATTGCATGGCTCAGTGTTTGTGAAGAGCATTGGCCAGCACAGGCTTTTAAACTGTCCCCGCCACGCAGGGTGAGGAACCCCCTGCTCCAGGCAACGACATCTTCCCCGTGACACAAAGTCTTTAGGTCAGCGCCAGGGGGAATTAATTACCGGAGATTTAGCCTTGCTGCTAGCCAGAAGGTTCCCGCATAACTGCGTCCTGTTTTTTAAGAAGTGGGTTATCTCGGCTTAGCTCAGCACGTTGATTTCATTAGGGGCCTTTGAAGGTACCTGTGTGCTTGCTCCTGCCAGTGGCGTAGGCACGCTGCGTCTCCAGCCCCTGCTTTGAGGCAGGCCAGGAGCAGAGAGTGCCCCAAAGTTGGGTAGCGATTGCAATCCTCAGTCCTCTGCATTTCCCAAGTGCTGCTTCCAAGAGTGCCGGTCAGCGGGAAATAATTTTCATGTCTTACTGTCTTGTTCCGTGCGTTCCATTGATCCGCTCAGCACTTCAGAAATGGTAGAAACATGACCTTTCCCATGAATTTTTAACATAAGGGCCCTTATCTTGGAAACTTGTCTGCCTCTGCACACCCTAGAGGACTAAAGCCAGAGCAGCTTGATAGGGTAGCAACATTTGTTAGCAGAGATCATCCTGATCTGGCAGAACTGAAGCCTAAATACTTTCTGATTCTTTTAGAAATGTCCAGCAATTTTAGGATTTTTCTCTTTTAAATGTATTAAGCAGAATCAAATTTTTAACCTGTGCTTTAAATTAACTTTCTGACCATATAGTAGTAATTTCAACCTGTCTTTCTTAGTCTATAAAGTTAATTTTTAAAGCTTCAGTTTACAATTTGGAATAAGATTTTATAACATTCCATTACTGTATATCAATTTGACAAGATTCTGCTATTAAAGTTAAATGTTTTAACACACATTTATAGTTGGAAACAATCTCTGTTATTGTGAGATTGTTTAGCAATAGATACAGGCTGAAATAAGTAAATTTTATCTGTTGTGAAAATAGTCTGTCATTGTTAAACAGAATTTCTATTATACATATATTATTTACTATTATTTGAATTAAAAAGATCAATTTATTTACATTACAAACTGTAAATTTAATTTACTGTTAAACAGTTAAATTACAGCATTTGTGAAGCTAAGCTGCCAGTAATTTGACCGTAAATGTATGCAATTTTTTCCCCGAATGCTTTACACAAAACATTATGAAAATGCATAAATTACAAGAATCCAGAGAGGGAGTGCAATTCAAGCTCTCCTAATTTTTATCTGCAAATCTATCCATTTTTAGCATGAGAAAGTAAGATGCAATAATGTATTCAGAGTGATAGAACAAGGGATTCTGATGGCTTTCAGCGTCTAACACCCTTCTTAATGCTTCTAGGTTTTGATCCTTTAAGATATCATCTTTAAAATCATTGTGAAGGAAAGCTACTATAATGTATGTGATACAATGCATCTGGTATCTGCTTTCATGCATTTTTTTTAACTGCCCTTTTTTCAAGTGCTTTAAACTCACATGTTTTTGAACTGGTTTCCATAGTCAACAGTTACTACTGACAACAGTTTTCATGTTAATTCACCAAGGTCTGGGTCCTACAAGGTGTTGACTGCTCTGGTGCTGATCTCACAAGGGTTACCTCAGCTTTAACCTGAGCACGCATCGCTGTTCCCTACTGACTCAGTGCAGCGCTAGCAGAAGGGCTCACATCTGGCTGCTGGATTTGGGCAGGGAGCAGCCTAGTGGATAGCAAAACAAGAGACCTGCCCAAGATGTGGCATCAGCAGTGTATGAGCCCTGAAAATGAAGAAGGTCTGAGTAAAGGCTCAAACCCTTCCTTGCTGTCCATTCCGACTTCCAAACCGGAGGCCTTCAGTTCAAATTCTTGCTGGTATATGCTACTGGATGGCAGAAGGTGCTGCCATGTATGTCTTCTGCCACATACACATTAGCTCTGGTGGCGTACAGAAAAGAAATATATAGTAAGACCAGCTAGTCCACTGGCACAACTAGTCAGGTGGCAACCTCAAGTTTTGAAGGGCTAGTAAGAATTTGTAAGTTATTAGTGGCACGTTGCTGTGTTGGATGTTTTCTTCATCTGTTTACTGCTACTGTGGAATGTACAGAATGTGCACACATCCTCTGGTACTTTGATACTTCATTTAAGCAGACACCTTAAAAGAAGCCTATGGCTGTCAGTTAATTTGGCAGAGACTATAAAGACCTACTTTAAGTGATCAACTTGTCCCTTCTCGAGCCTAGGTACTTAAAATTTGCGTTTTCTTGTTTTAAGCTGTGCATTTTGGATCTGGCCTTTAGTTATTCTGCTACTGGTTGGACCTTTGCGTTTAATTCTGTCCCTGCTTACACAGGGACTGTGTCTCCTCTTCTGTATCTGTACTGTCATGCTCTTTCTTCATTTTCTTTGGAACAGAAGTAAGAGGCACAATTTGTCTTATATATAACTGGCCAAATAAGAAAATATTTTAAAATTTGATAATAGAGAACAAAGAGAATTTTAGCATCATCAATAAATGAAAAGCTGAATTGCTTGTGCAAGCACAGTTGGAACGATTACAATTTTACCGTCTTTTTTCTATTTCAGCTCCTCTACTCACCCTCTTACTCCATCAAAACTCTTGGACGAAAATCTCATCCTGGCTTTCCATTTCCTTTGAGGTCTGCTTCTGTACCCATCACCTCTTATACTGCTGCACACTTGACAAACCAGAACAGAATATGTCTTCACTGTGCTGTCATGTGCAAGAAACAAATTAAAGTGTTTTGTGAATCTCACGGCTAGTTTCATTTCTACATGATGTGGTACACTGTGTTTGCACAAGCTGTGCTGACAGATAGGATGGAGAACGTATACCTACCTTGAACAATTATAGTCTTATCAAACGTTAGTTGGCTATGGTTTTGAGTTAGATCTTCTCCTGAAGAGAGAGATTCAGTCAGTGATAAACATACTACATGTGTTCTTCACATCTCATTTGAGAAAAGTTCCATTCAGAGCAGAATGGTATTAGAGAGGCACCAACTTGGCGGAATGGCCATCGGCATAGCTGTGGCTGTGTGTTCCTCGTGTGCACCACCGCGCCGTCCTCTAGCTGCCTCTGCTTTATTTGTAGTCTAGTCAAAGTAAGGTCTTTGTGAGTACCAGCACGGGCAGCTGACACGAACCAGTTGTTCGAGAGGAGTAAACTCTTTTATAAAGTCTGTGAAAAAACATTACTTGGAGCAGGAAGAGGTCAGGATGTATCTACACAAGGAAAGCCTCTCATTTGAGTCATGCAAGCAAATTTGCTTGGTGCCTCTTGTTCTCTTGCCCTACGTTATTGAGTTGCACGTATTGAATTCCTTGCCTCACAGTAGCGTGCCATGGGTACGTCTGTAAAAGGTCAGTATATAATGATATAGCAGTTTGTACTTGACAACATTTTTCACACTGGATTTTTTCTCCTAAACATTTCTGAAAAACATTGCACAGTTTTTAAGCACTTCTGAGCTGAATTTGAACAAGCTGCCGTTAGGAATTCGCCATCGCACTGCTCACCCATCCCTAACCTTGAAATGTTTAAAAATAAATAAATAAACGGATTAGCATAAAATAATATAGTAACCCACCGAATTTATTTAGTTTAATTTATGCTAATCATGGCATATTGGTGCTCTGGCAGATAAAATAAAGCTGGTGGAGAAGATTGCGTCGAGGAAGCTATGACAATTAACCCTAGAAATTATCACTCTGAAAGTGGGTTCAGCTTTGCCATTGAAAAGAACCAGTCCAACAAATTCTGTTAACTGTCAGTAATAAGATGGATTTATTAATTTTAGGGGGGTGTAAATTTAATTTTTTATTTTTATATATGTACACACATATGTACACATGTATTTTCTTAGGCATGTGTATATTCCTGCTAGATATTAGCAGTTAAAATACTTGAAAAGATGAAAACACACCTTAATCCAAGAGAGAATTCAGGTTATTTTGTGTAGGCTTTTAATTATTTCTGGCTTATAATTATGTTTTTTTCAGGTTATATAAGATACCATTTTAGGAATCACTGTACATAATACAGAATTTAACATTAGTTTAGGCTTTCAGTAACATCAGAAGTAATAAAAATGACCAAGCAGAAAAGGTTGTATTTAACTTTACTGCTTTTTGATCAGAGAAGGATGGATTAACTGTATCAGGTTGCATCTGTTATAATTCTGCCTTGGCTCTGGCTACCAGAGGAAGCATACAGCCTACAAAAATAAATAAAATTATTATCATAAACAAACAACTATCTCAGGACTTCTTATGTGCTCTAGTTCCTGCGTGTGCTGATTTGCTCTTAGATGTAAATTAACTCCTTTGGTTTCTGACTTACAAATTTGTATAGTACTCACTGGAAACAGAATTTTAGCTGTAACTTTTTTCCACACAAAATGAATGATTGAAATTGGGGGGGGTGGGGGAAAAAGTTCCCTTCCTCACCTTAGACCACATTGCATAAGATAAATGTCAGACAGGATTTAAGTGCAAGCATTCTTTGAAAAGGCAAGATATTTTTACTGTTCGCTGGGTTGGCGTTAGGATTTTTGTTGTTTTGATTTGCTTTTTAAGGAGTAGAACCACAGGCTTAAAGGTGATGGCAAGGATTTTCAAAAAAAGATGCCTCAACTAGATTTTAATTTTATTTAGGACATAAGCAGGTGGCCTGATTCTCAATATTACAGAGCCAGCAATGGCAGTCCAAGGCCCATTAGGACTGCAGGGTGTCCACCGGTTTTAGAATCTATCCATTTGTTTTGCTACTGCTTTTTTGTGGCTGTAAGTCCTATTATCTTCAGCCTTAAAGCAGTTCTCTCCTCCTGGTTACTGCCTGCAACGTCTGAACAAATGGTGGGAGCTGAGCAAGTAGATGCCTTTGCACAGGGAAGGGTAAAACTGGTGATGTGCAACTTCTGCCATGTACGCAAACCAAACATGAAAACAAAGCTCGTTTTCTCAAATGCCTTTTGTTTGCTGTTATTATTGAAACAAAGGTCACTAGCAAATTTTCAGGCACAATTACAATCTTTTATGGATTGCAGTATGCGTTGAACTTGCGTAATAGTTTTAATTTGAACTTCTTGTTTTCGGTCACTTATAAGTTGCCAGAGTGTTCACTTGGGGGTTAAAAATGCTCCCGCTGCACACCTATCTGGAAACCCTGTTTGCCAGTCTGGACAAGGTTGGAGCCATTTTCTAATTGGGACTGAGATAAAACATACTTTTCCACTTCTACAGAGAATATTTGTGGACTCCAACAGCTTGTTCAGCTGTAGGTAGAAACTTGAAATTTGGCATGGAAATAGCTCTCATGAAGGAGAAGTGCTGTTGCTTTTTCTAGAGAAAATTGCTTTTGATTTGACTGAGCTGTAAGCCTTTGAGCAAGTAGAAAAAAAAATTTATTCTCTAGGTTTACAGGGTGTGCAGTGGAGAAAAGACTGTGCATATGGTTAATTTAGTGAAAGTGCAGAGTATAGTGCAATATGCTTCTGAAAATGGGTGGAGGCACCTGAGGCTGGGACTTTATAAGGTATGAGGGACACATCGAAAGAACTTTCAATTTTTGGGGACTAAGCCAAAGGCTTCCTCCTCTCCTCAGCTCCTAGAGGTCTCCTAACATGCTCATAACGTAAGCGAGCAGGTTTTCCTACACACACACAGAGTCATATTGCTCTGCCCCAGAGAATCAAAAGAAGGAAAAGACTTTGTACAATGTTCTTAACCTTTTGTGGAGTTGAAATGACATCATGGTGGCACTACAGCAAATCCAGCAGATCTATCATGTCATGTACACCGTGATCCCAGTAGCCAGGTCTGTATCTAATCTATAGCTTGCCACTTCTGCTGCCTCAATTTCTTCACTTCTAGCTAATATCAGTCCCACATTTAAATATTTGAAAAGCAATCTTCAGGCATCTTGCATATTTTCAATTTCCTTCAAATTAATTTTTTTCCCAGCATCTTTCCAAGGCCAACGTATTCCACTCAGTCCTTTACCAAAGCTTAAATTTTTTATTTTTTTTTTAGACTTCCCATAGGGTCTCTACAGTCTTCTTTTCCCAATTCAAACTGCTCCTCTGGATTTGATGGCACAGGACAGAAGAAGGGATCTGTGGCATGTTCCTTCCAGAACAGCTTGTGTTGCCTGGGCAGACAGCAGTGCTCCTGAGCTCTGGCATCCTCTGCCCCGGCTCCCCTGCACCTCCCTGCTTGTGTCGCTGACTGAGCCCTGAGCTTCCTTTCCTGGGCATCTGCGTCACCTGGTTCTCACTTCAATTCTATCACCCATGAAGCAGACAAAATTGTTGAACCCAATATATACTTAAAAGGCCAGATCTGTGATAGGTCCGAGCACTTTACACTGTGCAACTTTACTATCTAAAGCACTACCCAATTATAATTCCACTGACAGGTACTGATCGACACCCCCTTCCAACAGGATCAGATCCAGTCTTCCCAAAACACCCCTCCATCAACCCCAGCTTGACTCCCTGCCTGCGAACACAGGTACTGAAGCCAGGGCAGTGCTCAGGGAGCAAATCAGCTTCTCCCTTGTGTGCAGTGAGCTGAGCAAAACCTCCCTGCAGCACCTTCCTTCACCAGAGCTTCCTCACCAAAGCTCTCAGGTGGAGATCAGAGTGCCAGACCAAGGGCAGATCCATCATAGATCTACCTATCATGGAAGGTTATCATTTTCATATTTCCCTTGTCTTTATTACAAAACTGTTTTCTCCAGAAAAGCTGCCGAATAGGCACATCATTCATGCTTGCTCAGGCCTGCCTGTTGGTCTGTCCCGCTCTGTCAGAGCCAGTAACGCTCCTGACCCCATTGGACTTGGTCCCCGCAGAGATTTCAGAGAAGCGATGCTTTTCTTCCTTAGGTCTCTAGCTGCCAGGCTTCCCCAGTACAGACCGACACAGTATCAAAGCCAGCTTAGTCACTGCTAAATTAATGATGTTGTTAATTGGTTAACCTAGGGCAGACCGTATGGAAAAAAATACTTAATACATGTTTGTTGGCAAGAGTGGATGGAGCTGGGCAATGGACATGAACAGATTATGACAGTGGGACATTTTAATTGTAAAACGTTGGAAGATGACGTACAGTTGAATGTTGTAAAATGTTGCTGATATTATTCAAAAAGCGAACGTCCTCTGAAATTAGATCATAGACATGACAGGACTGAGTGTAGGTAATTTTGGTATCTCTTCACTTTTTCACGCTTAACTGGTATGATCTTACCATTCTCCTAGCTGCCTGGTGTACTGAAGAGAGCGTGGCACAAAATGTTAATGAGGTGGTGCCGGCTGAAATGCCAAGCTCCAACAGCTGAGTCCTGGGCCTTGAATCCGGTTCTAGCAAAAGGACAGGATGCCACCATGAGCATTAAAAAAAAAAAAAAAACAAACCCTCGAAAAATTTCCAAAGGTAAAACATCTACAGCAATGTGCTGCAAGGAAAAAAATCCTAATTAAATTGCCCAAAACATTTTAGCCCCAGAGCTTGAGAATGTCAGGAAATAAATAATTGGTTATGCAAAGATTACTCTGTTCTGCTAATAAAGCATAGGAGAGAAGAAGCAAAGCCACTAGGGGTTCCTTCTTTGATCCATAGCAGGTAATAAAAACACAGACAATACC